>BOPM01000284.1:524188-548244 GCA_022179025.1 Porites australiensis
TGGTTAAATGCAATGCATTGTGGTAAAAAGTGATGAATTCGAGAATTCGTCGTCCCTTATATATTTCCTTTAAATCCTGATTATGTTGCTGCTCGCTCCCTTCGGTCGCTCCGCAGCAACTAGTTTGAGTTGTTAATCAAGTAAGCGTGGCTGCTATTGAAGGGTTTACACGGCAGTCGCAATGAAATGGTCCCGATGGTACTAAAATTTTGACCCCCCCCCCCCCCCCCCGTATGATTTCAGGGAGAAAGGTGATAACATGCTCACAACACGCTCCCACCTTAAACCAACTGGAATTGGCTATAACACCCTTACAAAGCCCTCTAGAGCGTACCAAAAATTTCTCTAACAAGTAGTTTATCCTCCATGTGCGACCACCTCTCGTAAGCGACCACCTATATCCAAAACGCTTAAATGTTCCCATTCAAAGCCTTATAGTTGGAGCTTCTCGTAAACCACCACCTCCCAGTTTTATAATTGTCCATTGTTTATGACCTCATCTAAGGGGCCGTTTACATGGAGGGAGGAAGATCCAAGAAGTCGGGCCATCCTAGGGCCAGATGTTTACTGTATTCGGTTTACATGCAAAGGCATGTACTTGTTCCTAGCGCTAGGATCTTCCCAGTACTAGGATCTTCCTAGCAGACAGGTAGGAAGATGCTAATACTATACTAGGAAGATGCTATCACCATGGAAACTACCTTAACTAGAACGACCCTAGTACTAGGGACAAACCAGACAAAACATAGCAGGGGGTCGTTCCGTGGCTAATCACAGCAATGAAGGCCGACCATTTCATTTGGCGTTACCAAGAGCCGATTATTGCGATAATTTTGCTGAAAGGAAGTTATAAACGCGAGTACACAGAGCATCTCAGAGCAGAAGGGCCCAAATTGTATGTTTGTTTTTGTCGCCCGCCATTTTTAATTCCTTCTCGAACCTTCTATATTTGGGCACCACACGGACTGAAATTTCTGCATGTAAACCCAACATTAAGTTGTTCCGCCTTCTAGGATCCTCCTCCCTCCATGTAAACACGCCCTAAGCAACCATCTGATGCAATGGTCTACTGTGTTCACTCACCCAATTACTTCCCCGCAGCACTGGTTAGTGGGCGGAGGCGTGTGACATTTCAGACTCCATTTTCTCTTCTAAATACCCCAGGGAGTGTAAATTTTAATCTTAATACCCGAGGACTTCTTTTCTGGCCAGCCGAAGGTTAAATTCATATGACGCTTATGGGAACTGGACCTATGTATAGCAAACTAGGGCAAGATTTAGAATGAGAGATTCCAAAATCATAGGCGGCCCGTGTTAAACTTCTTTTTTCTGGACAATATCTCTTTGTTCGTTAAAGTTAATCATGTAGATCGACTTGAGGAAATAATTTAAAGGAACAAACGGAAACTATGTAAATGATACCTTTTTCTTTATTTGCCTGACTGTTACAATCTATAGTTTCTTATGATAAGTCGATCTGTTATGGTAGCGTGATCCTCTTGATATCACCGCCAGCTGTATTTCCAAGCTCCACAAAAACCATTGGCCCTTATAGAAAAATAAAAAACGATAGTCATTCCAGTCTTACTCATTCATTATAATGTTTTGCAATTGCCCCCGCAGGGATTTCGCCCAGAAGGCGAAATCCCGAGGAGGCACTCTAGTAACTCGCGCGTATATTAAGGAAAGTACTTACAGTTGAAATATACAGTCATACAGTCAATATAGAAAAAATCTCGATTTGCTTGAACAGGGGCCGCGAGGAATCGGTAGGTAATGATGACGTTTCTATTGTTTGCGCCCGCAAATACGAAATGGTTAGGATGACGTAAAGACAGAACATCCTCAAGGGACCGCTTAGGTAGATTTTGTGACAGTATTGTGCAGTCATACTTCTTTTTTTTTTTTTAAAGATAGATAGATAATCTTTATTTATCCACGGTACAAAATTCGTCAGCTTTAAAAATGCCTAATACTAATATAATAAAAATATTTAAATAAAAAAACTGCTTTCCACGAATGCCGTGCCTTACAGTTCTTTGAGTAATCGTTTAAATTGCCCAAGGGACTCTGTTTCCCTTAAGTTACAAGGAAGACTGTTCCAGAGAATGGCGCCACTATAGCTGAAGCTGTTTTTGTAATAGTTTGTGCGCGGTAATGGAACATTGAGTTTATTTTCAGAGTCCCTTAGGTTATATGCGACTTCTCGCAGCCAACCCGTGCAGAGACCTGTAAACCATCGTAGCTCTTTGAATTTGTTGCTGGCAAGCTAGGTTTTTCAACCCTAGAAGTTTGAAAAGGTGACCAGTATCTACGTCATAGCTTGAGTAGGTCAAAACACGGGCTGCTCTGTTTTGTAGCTTTTGAACCTTATTCCGTAAAGTTATCCCACAGTTTCCCCAAACAATGTTGCAATAATCAAAGTGTAGCTGTATTAAAGCTTGATATATTAGTTGTAAGGTCGCCTGAGGGACAAGGTGCCTTATTCGTTTTATGGCCCCAATACCAGAAGCGACTTTCTTTGTTACTTTCTAGATATGGCCACTCCAATCAAGTCTGTCATCGATGGTCACTCCAAGTGATTTTGCAGTAGTGACCTGGCTAACTTCAAAATCATTAATTGTTGCAAATGTCGGAGACTCTTTGAGAGTACTAAGCCTCTGCCTAGATCCGATAAGCATAAATTCGGTTTTAGTCATATTTAGAGTGAGTTTGTTTGCTCTCAGCCAATTGTGAAAATTTTCTAAATCTTGATTTAGATGCAACTGAATATTGTCTGCATTATCACCTGCGTATGTAAGGTGGGTGTCATCAGCGTACATCCGCGGCTCACAATTTGAAAGACAGTTTGGAAGATCGTTGATGTACAACAGAAATAGTAGTGGACCTAACATCGTCCCCTGTGGAACACCACAACTTACTAAACAGCTATGAGAGAGCGATCCGTTGATGGAGCACATTTGAGTACGATTCTCTAAATATGACTTAAACCATTGGTGCGCGTTACCATATATGCCGTAATTGCTCAATTTTGATAAAAGGATCTCATGGTCAACTGTGTCGAAGGCCTTTTTGAGATCTAAGAAAACAACGGCGTTGATTTTACCGCGGTCAATATTATACACCCAAGTGTCCGTGGCCTCGAGGACCTAGAATATAATTGATTACCAACAATCATTATTGGAATCGTATCATTAACTTAAGTAATTCTTCTTATCTTACTGTAAATTAAGGCGCAAAGACTCATTGCAACACATTGTTGTCCAGCATTTTCCCCAAATACTGCAACGTTTCCTTGACAGTATGGAGCATAAATTGTTTCTGTAGCATCTACATAAACTGAAGGTCCTGGATTCTTCTCGATATCAGTACAAAATTGAAATTGGCCAAAATCAACCCAGTGATTCAAACTCTCGTAAGCACTATAAAATGGATGCTTGCATCATGTACAGAGGGGCAAATTCTTACTTAAACCCTATTTGGATATCTCATCCCACCTAAATCGCCTCTGCTTTGATGCTTAGACGACAGATACACCTTCCCTCGTTTACGAACTAATTTTGGAGTTGCCCTTTAAGTAAAAACCTCACACTGTTACAGTTACTTCTGTACCTGTTTAAGTCTAAACCATTTCTATTTTTAACGTAACAATGAATTTTAGACGACAATGGTGTATTTTTCCGAATACTCTTCCACACGAAAGCTCTCACTTTTCGTGTTTTCTGTAACAAAGATATTAATGTCTTCACTGGTAGTCTGCTAGGTGCACGACCGCGTCGAGAGAAATGACTAACCTACTAGCCTGTGTCCAGACGTTCCCCCTCCCTCAGGAAAAATCGGGAGAGGAGACGTCTGTGAATCGCCGTCGTTAATCGTGTTCCGGTATACATTTGCATAAGTTAATGTTTTTGTTCTTTCGCTGATAGTTGAAAAGGCACATGTAGCATGAATTAAAGGTGGCTTTTGATACACGAAACTTTTTCTTGAACCTCTGATCAGTGTATGTGTTCCATACTTTTTCGAACCATCCCTTGTTACGGGGAAGCCGTCGACATGATCGATCAGCAGTGGTTTTCTCGGAAGAAATAAGAAGAGCAGAAAAAAAAAAACTTCTAATAATAACATTCGCCTGACGGTCAAAAGGAAAAGGATTTTCTGCTGCATTTCTTTTCCTTCTCCTCCTCGAGTTTTGTAAGAGTTTTACAAGTAGCAATTTACGCCGGAGGTTACGGTGCGGCGCCATTTCGTCACCGATACCGCGGTACTGACTACTGTGCGAACCCTGAATTAAGTTCGACCCTGGCACGCCGTCTGAATTGAAGTCGTGCTTGTGCCGTGCGTCTGTCGAACCCAATATTGATTAGGTTCTGCACGTTAGAAGCACGACGTATGAACTGGGCCTTAGTTTACAGTTCATATATTTTTTTAAAAACAGCCGTTTCACGGAAATGATTCGACATTAGATTCTCATACAAATACTGTAATTTCTCACGGGTTTGCCTACTCGTCAAGATGGCGTCGAAAACCGTGACAAGGTCTATCATGCAACTGTCTCAGCATTAACGTCACAGTGGAACATACATTGGACCACTCCATTCATACAGTCGGAGCTGAATTTTTTCATACCCGAACTGAGTTAAATAACGAAAACAAAGTTATTTTGCTAACAAACTGTGATTTTATTCACTACACTTTTGGGTGATTTAGTGAAGGATTATTAGATAAACGGCAACATTTTTCATTTAACTCTATAAACTATCCTTCTTTTTCGCTAGTGTCATACTCAGTCGCCACGCGACCTTTTACTGCGTCGCACCCCAAAACAGGGTGAAGGGGTTTTCCGTGATGCGTGATGGGACCCAGATTTTAAGCGTGATGCGCGATCGGGCCCAAATTAGCCGTGTGAGGCGTGATCGGGTATAGCAGCGTGATGCGTGATTTTCCTTTGAAAAATATCATTCGAAACTAGAAGCAGAGACATTAAAAATAGATAGTTATGACACCAACTTCTTGCCCTTTTTTCTCGTTCCTTGACCTCTGATTTCCTCAGATCAATTTTGCGTGATGCGTGATAGCTTAAAAATATCAGCGTGATGCGTGATAGGTACCTTCCCTTTGCCACTTTGTCAAAAGGGTTAATTATACTTCCCGAAATGTTTACAATTGCAAAGTCTGAGAACTCTCAAGACGTAGAAACATACGGTATTTCCTCGAATAAACGTCCTCGCTCTAATAAGCGTCCTCCCTCGGAATAAGGGCCAACTCCCTGGGCCAAAATATCAAACAAGCACCCCTCCCCTCCTCCATCACTTTCTTTTATAGTAGGGATATAAGGAGAAACCTGTTTCTATTGCTAAGTTATTAATTATTGATAACTCTGTGTGTAAACTGTATAATGGACCTACGGTACGCTTGATTACCAACAGGAGAACCTAAATAATAAGTGTGATTGAGCGCCCTTATTCTAATCGAAGTTGTAACGTAATACATGGGAATTGCTTCTTTTCCATCTTATAAACTTGTTTCTTGATGAATTTAGTAAATTTGGAAAAAGGGTAATTTGAAACTAACTGGTAATTTTCTTTCAATAAGCGCAAGGGCGCTTATTCATGGCATAGACATAAGGTACTTGAACCAAAAGGTAATAACAATAAATCTAATTTATTTCGGAATTCTATAAAAAATGTATATTTTGGATAAAGAACAGGCCCCAGTGGATTAAAGCTCAGTTTGATGGGTACTTTCTGTCGGAATAGGCCTTTTGCATTAATTGATCACGTGATCAACTTTCGGTGAACACAAAACAGTTCGCTTTTGAAAAATTTTGCTAGCACGAGCTGAAAGAGCATATTAAAATTTGCTAAATTAACCTGTAAATTCTTAGCCGTTCATCTCAAAGTTATCGACTGCAACGGCAGCCGAAAATTAGAAGAATTTGTAGGAGAAAAACAACTTTGGCAACCCAGTCACGCCAGATTGTACCATCCACCCTGTTAACTGTTGTTGCTTCTGGAGCCATTACCTTGTTGTTCTCATGAGAACACCAATAACGTTTGCATCAAGAACACTTCCCCAGTAGCTGCAGTCGTTTTTGCTACACGTCACCTTGCCCGAGCGGTGCACGAACATGAAGGAACTTCAAGAAGATGTTTCGATGGTAAGGAGAAAAACGGCCTAACTGGTTTCCCTTGGTGCCAAAGCAGACGGGCGTTTTGTTTAATTTCACCCAGCGAAGACGACATCGAAGACATCACCACCATCAAAGTAACCATCAGGAATTTGAATTCCATTGCAACGGGTTAAGAGAAAAATCCGAGGACGTGAATATAGTTCACGGTGGCCCTTGACGGACAGAAAGCTCAACTTTTTTTCAACAACTGTTTTCATCTTCTATAAATTTTACGATAAAGGAGCACTGAACAACCGAACCAGTCCTATTTCTCAAATTATTCATGTTTTTTCAGGCTTTACCTGATCACATAACCATTGAAAGCTTTTTCAGTTTTTCCCATTCATATTATTTCGCATGAATTTGATGGTCAGTTCACTTAGTTTTTATAAAGTAGTTTGGCGAATTATTCAAAAGCAGTGCTAGAAATTATGCTGTTTAATCCAGGCTAGAGGAGAGAGTCTGAAAACACGTGTCAATTTTGTTTGTATTTTATCAAACATTTATTCCATATTGCATGCTGTGCGAGAAATCAACCTCGTCCTCAGCGCGCTTTTCCCTGGCTTTGGAGGCGGGCGCCCCACCTCCAAAGCAAAAGGAAAAGCGCCCTGGGTGGCGAGGAATGCATTGCGGAGAGGGAAATAATGAAAGAAAGTGGAAAGTTTGGACAAAAAAATACGACATTTATCACCTCGATTTATTTTATTGTGACCAATTTGCATTTAAATGCATGCTACAGTACTGCATGTCAGACTGAAGATTTTCTTGTGTGCATGCATTAGGCTTCGCAGGCTTAAGCCAGCTGTCCGTACACATCCGCTCACGTTTTACCCCCATTGTCGCTATCACCACGACCAGCACGCAAATCTTCACACATTGAGGCTTCTTTGAGGCACAGAACACCAGGACTGACGAGGAAGAGCTGTATCCGGCCAGTTTATACCATCCACTGCCATCAACTGTTTTCGCTTCTGGAGCAAGTATCTTGTTGTTCTGATCAGTCAGGAGCACAATCAATGCTCCGTGATTTGGTTGGCATCCCCAGTAACTGTAGGCGCGTTTATTACATGACACTTTTCCCGAGCGGTGCAAGAGCATGAACGAACTCACGAAGATGTTTCGATGGTAGGAAAAACGACCAAACTGGTTTCCCTTGGCGCCAAAGCAGACGGGCGACTTGTTTAGTTTCACCCAGTGAGGACAGGTCTTTGATGACCCTTCAGTAGGAATGGGAAAAATCGCCAACATTATGGCAAACATCAGAAATTTGAATTCCATTT
The DNA here is from genome assembly GCA_022179025.1 of Porites australiensis. Lineage (NCBI taxonomy): Eukaryota > Metazoa > Cnidaria > Anthozoa > Scleractinia > Poritidae > Porites > Porites australiensis. The sequence goes on from BOPM01000284.1 coordinate 531,638, forward strand.
CTTGAATTTAAGTTAAAAAAGAATAAATTAGAAAAATATGAATACAAGGACATTATTTTCATTTAAACATTTTTTTCGTAACATTGATCGGGTATTAATTCTCTTTTTGGCTTCCGCGCATGTGAATGTTTATCTGGCTCTTCTGTAACTTAGAACTCATATTTACTACGTTTATGAATTTTTTTTATGAGGAGTCAATTTAAGCACTGAACCACGGTTTGAATCCTATTTTTTATCTGGTCCGTGACTCGTGCCAAACGTTTTTGAAAGAAAGCAAAGACAGGTTTTTTTTTAGCGTGAATATGACTCAAAGGATAATCGGCAACAAAATATAAAAAAATTATATGGTAGCCGTGCCGTTGCAGCTGAAGCTGAATATTGAACATCACAGTATCGTACCTTTCAGTCAACTGTAAAAGTGCTCCTTGAATGTTGGCGTTTCAACGAAATGCTCCGCAGTGTTTTTTCATTTGCCTGAACACATATGAATGAGAATCTGGGTGCTAATGTTTTAGTTTTCATTTGCTTACTGCCCAATTGCCTCAGTGAGGCACAACTCGAATTTTCTCCTAAATAAGTAAAGCGACAAACTAAGGCACCGCTATATTTTTATAAACACGGTTGGTGTCTGAAGTAAATCTTGACTAAGTAAACAGGAAGACGTTATAATGGTTTATTTGCTTTGATTTTAGCAGGTCACGGAAAACATTCCTTCGTAAGGCGAACGTTTTTATTAATAAACAATCCAACCCATTCTGAAAACGAAACAGGCCCTTCTACAAGTCCTGGAGCCAATTTCTTGAAAGCCCCGATAATTAGCTAGCCAGAAAACTATTGTGATGTGATAAAACTATTAGTTAACAAAATAAATATAATATACACTGTTTTTAAGCTAAGATACGCGCCAGTTTATTCTGTACACTTGATTTCAACATTCGGCTTCCGGCCCGGAAAGTTACAGGGTCTTTCAAGAAGGGGGTCCCAGATGAGTCTTGTGTTTTACAATTAGATAAAGGCGTGTGTATTGCTCCCCTTTTTCTGCTCCGGTTATCGCTTTTTATAATCTGTGGCTCTTTTTTATTTTTTGCACACTAACAAGAACAATAATTTCCTTAAGTCCCGAAGATCATGAAATTATATTGACACATCCCGTCGTTGTTCCTTCTTCGGGGGCAGGGTGCGATTAATTACTCGTAGGCTAGATCCGTTTAAAACCATACCCAAACGAACGAAGTTCTGTCAAACAAGCCTGACCAGAGAAAAATGACAAAACTCATGCAACTTTATTATTTGTCCAAAAAACCCCCTGAAAATAATTTTTTCACTTCCCATCTGTAAGTCATTTCATGATTCTCAGGGCATTCGGGAAAACTGTCTACAACGAAAAAAAATTTAGGGAAGAGAAACGAATAAAGCGGGTAGGAAAGAAAGAGAAATGTCATGCAACAGGAAATAATAGAAGAAAGTAAAAAGTCTAGAGGAAACAACTGTGACATAAACCACGTCGATTCACTTTAAGTTATTGTAAATAATTCAGTTTGAATACAATAAAGCTCTCAACTTTTTCTGTAGCGATGACATTTTCAGGTTAGGAGCTTGCTCTTCGTTGTCTTACGCCGGCTGTCCGTGCACATCTGCGCACGTTGTGCCCCCATTGTCACTCTCGCTATCAGGGGCGCGCAAATCTTCACCATACCACAGACGCAGCTCACGGTTAGCAAAGACACAGTAGGGCCATTTATACGAGGAAAAATAAGACGCGTCTTACATAAGACGCGTCTTAAATAAGACGCGAACTGTACGATTTATACGAGCATGTCTTATCTAATAAGACGCGTCTTAGCTAAGTCGCGTCTTATTTTAGACCAAATGTGCCGTTTATACGGAAAGTTCGCGTCTTTTTTAAGACGCGTCTTATGTAAGACGCGTCTTATTTTTCCTCGTATAAATGGCCCTATTAAGGCTTCTTTTTGGCACAGAACACAAGGACCGAGGAAGAAGAACTGTATCCTGCCAGATGGTACCATCCCGCCTTGTCGACAGGTGGTGTTGCTTCTGGAGCCAGTATCTTGTTGTTCTAATCGGTCAACAGGACACTAAAAACGTTTACATCAGGAGCACATCCCCAGTAGCTGTAGTGTTTTTTGTCACACGTCACAGTTCCTGAGCGGTGCACGAGCATGAACGAACTCACGAAGATGTTTTTAGGGTAGGAAAAACGGCTAAAATTATCTCCCTTGGCGACGAAGCAGACAGGCGACTTGTTGAGTTTCACCCAGCGAGGACAGGTCGTTGATGACGCTTCGTTTCTAAACGGACACATTGCTGCCATTATGACAATCATCAGGAATTTGAATTCCATTTCTTGAATTTCAGCTGAGTAAAAATATTAGAAAAAAGAGAAGTGCGAGGGCACAGATTTAGTCCACCTTACCTAGTACATTGTTCGGTTTGGCTTGAGTACTAATATACCGGTAGGAAGAAAACCCCCTTTTACCAGCAGAATTCATACATACAAGTCTATTTTTTGCCTATATCAACATGCGAAATATTATTCATAAGGGTTCTTCTTCGGCATTTCTACAGAAAGGGAAGTGAGGTTTCTTGAACAACAAACAAGAACACTGATCTGAACCAGCGGGTAAATCCTATGATTATTTACAATAGTTCCTGACTCGATCCGTCCATTTTGGAAGAAAGAAAGGAAAGTTTTCTTCTAGCATAAACTTTCATTCAAAGATAATCTAAGAAAATAGAGATCTTGGGAAATGGGAATCTAATTCAACACATGAATTTTGAAGGGTATCAGTTATGGTGCTGTCGTCACGTCGGCAAAGGTCTGGAGAATATCGACCTTCAAGCTAGCTCAATAACGTTTCCTTTTTCACGACGAGAATTGTTAAAGTTCTTCAGGAATGCTGGAGTTTCAGTGAAGGACTTAGTCCGCCAGTTTCCAGCAGCCTTTATTGTACGGATGAATGAGAATATTAACGCTACTGTTTTGGTTTTTATTTTCTTAACTCCGATTTCCGATCCGTGAGACACAACCCGAATTTACACGTTAATATGCAAAACGGTGGAAAACCGTTAATTTCCTATTTTTATTCATAACGGGTGATTGGTTTCAGTCTGCTGAAGCGAATCGGGTCAATACCGAAGAAGTAACGGCGGTTACTTGCTATGACTTAGGGTGCGCTTGATTGACTGAAATCCGAACCAAAAATAAGTGGGTGCCGTTCTGATTCTGGAAGTCACTTATCCAGGCATGCACAGTGTACAGCAACATTTTTAAAATCGTCGTAGACAATATTGTATTGTGTAAAGCGTCGTTTTACTGTTTAGCCCCCAAATCTTGACGGAAGAGCTGATTTGAAATGATCTTACTTTGTATTCACCTTCAGGAGTACAGAGACGATCAAATGCTCCCTTAGGCTGGTTACGAGAAATATACAGTGTACCCGTAAGATAAAATCTAAGCGATCCTGAAAGGCACTCATGTCAAGATAGCATACATTGTCTCTTGCTGTCAGTTGTGCGTTGTCACAAAGGGGCTCAAATAGTCGTGCTTATCGCTTTTTATCATCTGTGGCTATTTTACACTGGCTACCGGTACATGATGATCACAATTCGCCCAAAACGATATACTTATTGTTCTTTGCTTTCTCGGTAGTTATTCCGTTAAATCGTCGCGGCATTTTTAAAACGCTAGGGCGGATGGCCCGGCTTAATTTACGGAACGCGACCGGGACGAGACGCTTGAATACTGATAATGGAGGAACGTTGTGAGGAGTGGACTGGAAGTAGAAAAATTTGAATGAATCCTTGTGACCGGGTCATTATTCTTCTTTAAGACTGCATTGTTTGATCACTTGCAAACCTTTTTTATTTTTTGACTTTCGTAGTACCACGGTCAATTTAAAAATCGCAGTATAATTTTTGCTTTCTGATTGTAATCATAGCTAATTAGTCAAAACATCAGAGAATCAAGCCTTTACACTTGAAATGGAAGTGTGGTCATTACTCAAATATATAGTAATACTGAGAAAGAGAGGGAATCTCATATCTGTAGGATTCTTTGAGAATGCATGCGATTTACTTTGTTCTATTGCAGAAGCCCATATCGTAACTCTAAAAGTAATGTAATTTTTTTATGAGGAATTTACTCAGGGTTTTACCTCTAATTATAATTGAAGTACCTAGTGGTCCAGTCCAAAAAAACCTACTATCGCCAAAGCTGTCTTGTATGTACCTAGCATTCATTCAGTTCAATAATACACTTTCATTTATTACTTCAGTCCTTGAGAAGGTCTTCAAGAATCGAGTATAAGCTTACTTAGCTTGTAAATTTCAAATAAGCAATCCAAAGAATGACCTCAAGTGGACCATTGATCAATTAAAGCTAAGTGATCGAGACCTAGTTGTATCTCAAATCTGTGGGACATTTGTCTAGCCCATTACATTGTTGACCATCATTCAAATTCTTAATCGATCAGTGGAATGTGTATTCGCAATAACCATCGCTGTCTGGAAAGGTGAACGCGCATAGTTGACACAGCTTGCTTTGCTTGCAAGATGTCTTAGTAAACCCGGCTAACTTTCGACGACGCCAAATAACATGTTTTAAAAGCATCTCGACCACTTTGCCGCGAGAAATTTATAACATCTTTAAAGGAATAAACTTTTTGTGCCAAAATATTCTGAATTCTGGCAAAATTGTGGCTAACATCGGCAAAAGGGCGTGAATCGCGGAGATCGTTCTAGCTCGACGGTATCTTTGTAACTGGGCTCCTTAATAATTCGCCCCATGATCCTTTGCGAACTGCTGCCCAACCTTCTCTGATTATAGACTGCATAACAGTCCGTATTTTGGCGTCTTAAAGTACGCGCGAGTCGTAAAACAAAAGGTCTGGAACGAGGCTGAAAACGGAGAGCGAGACTGGGAGAGACGCCTCACATTACGCCTCACATGCCCTACGGGTGTGTAAGGCTTTCGCGCTTCGCGCGCGTAAGACTCCGGTACGCCACGCTTTGCCGATTTCTCTCTGATTTTGAGAAAAAAAAACCCGACTGTTTTGCAGTCTATCATTATTACTAGTAAGATCACAAGCATCGAACCTTGAAACACAGAAACACATAAAACGGATCCAGAGATCCACCAATCACAGATCACAAACCATGACCTTTTGAACCCGTTTAAGAAAAGTTCTGTTTGCTAAGAGGTCCGGTGAAGATGATGATTGACGGCAGGGAAAAACACAAACAGTTGTTAGCTTTTGAACTTCAGAGTTCGTGTGTTTTTGGAAAACGCGGTAAGCTATGAAAAATGAAAAAGGTTGGTTGATTTTCGTCATGATAATGGTGATGGTGATGAGAATGATGATCAGAATGAAAACAATCCATAATCATTTGGTGTCAATGAGAGTCAAAAAGAGTATGTAAAATAAAAAAAAAGCTCATCTTGTTACTTCACAAAATACCGAGACATTGATTTTTTAGTACATTAATAATGAAACGTCCTTCTTTAAACTTGGAGATAGGGGCTGACTTTGTATATTATCAGTAATCCTACAAATACATAATCCTAAAGTGACAATTTATAAAATTGGCATCTTCCTTTCCTGCCGTCAAAAAGATTTAAGCCCCCAACCCCCCCGCGCGTCCTCAATATCCTCTTCCCTCCCTCCCTACCCCTTTCCTACTTCCTCTCCTGCTTCGTGCTCTGCTTTGGCACTTTCCAGTTACGTTTTTACATGATTTTTTGTATGATTGACGATCGAAAAACAGTGCAGATTATGTTTGAATAAGCACCGCTGTGCTTTTCTACTTTCTTTTTGAGTGAATTTTTGCGGCCTCCGTGCAGAAACTTCATTTTAATACATCCTGGTAAGATGTAACACGGATTGATTTCTGTTTTACATTTTGAAATCCATTGTCGGGGAGAAATTATGTTATAGGCCATATATGGTGGTAAGGGGCTACAAGGTTATATTCGGCTTTACTGTCAAATCATTCGTCTGTAGGAAATTAAACTCAGTGCGGGGGAAACAGATAGAAAAAATGCATCATATCGGCACCAACTACTTTAAACTACTTTATTCTTAGCAAATCCGGTTTAAAAACTACAGAGCTCTTATAATTTTCTATAAAAGTACAATCTCAGGTAATATCTGGGATGTGGCTCTTCGTTCGGCTTAAGCCAATAGGCCGTACACGTCTGCACATGATTTACCACGATTATCACTTTCGCTTGCAGGGCCGCGCAAATCCTCTCCATACCACAGACGCAGCTCACTGTTGGCAAAGACGCACTGAGGCTTCTTTGAGACACAGAACAGAAGGACTGTGGACGAACCGCTGTAACCTGCCAGTTTGTACCATCCATACTTGGAGACGATCGACGACTGTGGAGCCAGTAATTTATTGCTCTGATCGGTCAAAAGGACGCCAAGCTGTAGATCTAGACCACCGGAAGTTCCTCCCCAGTAATTGTAATTGCGACTATTGGACGACACCTTTCCCGAGCGGTGCACGAGCATGAACGAGCTCACGAAGATGTTTCGATGGTAGGAAAAACGACCAAACTGGTCTCCCCGCGCACCGAAGCAGACGGGCGACTTGTTCAGTTTTACCCAGCGAGGACAGGTCTTTGATGAAGCTTCGTACTGAGCCAAAAATATCGCCACCATGAAGGCAATCAACAGGAATTTGAATTCCATTACTTGTGTTCGCGCTGTAATCAAAGGAAGAGTAAAAAGAGGACTATAGTTCACATACGTTTTTCGATTAAACATTTTGTGTCATCATCCGCGTGAATTGTAATACGGCCCTTCTAAAACAACGTGCATGAAAATAATAACTTTCCACACTGTATCAATTTAATTTTTCTATTTTAAAAGAGCAAGACTGAACCAAAGAATAACTGTTATTGCTATACTGGGGAGTGAGTCGAGCAGAGCCATGTGAACCAAAAAAAACTGACGTGTTCTTCTGGAACCAACTGTGACTCAAAGCATAAACAAAATTTTCAGAATATTCTTTAAAATTGAAATAGAACATCACGAAAGCTCTCGCAATAACGTACCTTTTATGCCACTATACTTCTGTAATGCTGGGGTTTCACCGAAGGACTCAGTCCGTCAGATATTTTCAGTAGCCTCCAAATCAGTATAAGTGAGGATATAATTCCTCATTTCTTGGTTTTCATCTGCTTCAACCCGATTGATCAGAATTGAATAACGCGAATTTTCTCGTCAATATGCAAAACGACGACCAATTTAGCGACTATTTCTATTCACTACGGTTGACATATTTTAGTTTGAGCAATCACTAAGTAAACACGGAAGAAGGATAGGTAATTGAAATTTTTGCTTCGCTTTATAGTCTGGTCACGACAAGTATAACACTTGATTAAGGTGAATGCTCTGAACGGATAATAATCCCATCGATTTGTAGCCTATTTTGAAACAAAGTTTCCCCTGTCAAGAGAAAATTGACAAGTAACGACACATAACATTTTATTAGCATTCCCATATACCAACATCGCATTAAAAGTATCACGTTAGAATTTTAATAATTTTAAAATAACCAAATATAAATAGAGAGTTATGCCGGTATTAATTAAATGTAATAATTAGTAATCTCTGTTTCCCATTCTTTTGTTTCATGAAATAAGTTTCTCTAAGTTGAAATGCTTCATAGACATAGTAGCCAAGTTTTTCTACGAACATATGGATCAATATTGTTAAAAAGAAATATAACTTTTTCCGATTTGTTCAAATTTACGAATTTGGAGTACTTGGCTTCTACGTCTTAAAAAAATTATTTTCTTAAATTGCTATATAAATTGCATTCCAATAGAAAATGAATCTCATTCTCTACTTTATTCGACGAGCAAAACTGGCATGTTCTAAGATTCAAAAAAAAAAATTTCAGAAATTTTAGGAAGATGATATCTCAGTCAGTATTTGACAATAAGATCTCAATTTTTCTAAAACGCCCTACTTACTGCTCTTTTATTCTCTAGCTTAGCCTGTTATGAGCTCCTGGCCTGACCCAATTGGCAGAAAACGAACGAGACACGGAGACCGGAAAGATTGAATACTTGAGCAGGGACATTTGTAAGAGAGGAGGAGGATAGTTTGACGCCATGAGAAAATGCCACTCAATGAAGTAGTAGCTTGTGCTCAGATACTCAAGTGGGAGAATAGAAATTCATTAATACAACGAAACGTTTGTTTGAAACAACTTTTGGACAATTATCAGTTGGCTGGAAATAGAAAGGCGACATTGTTTGTCACTGTCTCCGGGTTATCTATGAACAAAGCCAACTTTTATTGTAAAAAAACTGACTCATTTGCAAAATGCAACGATGATTTTCCTTTGCATGCCTTCTACTTGAACACCCACCCGATTTGGGCGATTATTTCCAAGATTTTCTGTTTATTTGTTTAAAAAAAAAGCATGAAACTTTAAAAATTTTCGTCACAAGCGTTTGTGTGTTTGACGGCACCAGAACAATTACCTTTCTGTAGATCAGAGGAGACTGTGGGTGCCTATTTGAACATAATGAAGTTTACGTTAGGCTTACCCTTGCGACCTCAATCAAATATTGCAGAAGGACATGTAAAAGGAAACAGATTTTAAGTTTGGCATCTTAGGTCTAAATTAGGTCCTCCCTCTTGAATCCAGTAAACATTTTACAGCCAGGGCTTCCTAAGCTGCACGTTGTACAGTCTGAGGGTACATATAATAATACTGAGATAGTATTATTGCCATGAAACAACACTGAATACCTGACCCCTTGCTCAACATACGCTGTTATTTCATGACTACGAAGATACCTACAAATCTTGTATTGGAATACCATTAATTGTGACGTTACCAGAAATGAAAATATTCTTCGACGCAAATACTGAACTACCCCCTCCGATTATAACATTCGGGCTTGCATACACCGCCTTCTTAGTTAGCTCTGTTTTCTGAATGTCAGTTTGATCAAAGTCGTCATCTTCATCTTCATCTTCATCTTCACCACTTGCAATATCCAAATGGGGCTGCATCTGACTTTCAAAGGGACAATCCATGAAATGACCATCCTCATTTGCGACATCTTCTGTATATCCGGGAATGTGTGGGCGTAGCGACATTAACTCTGGCTTGTCCGCTTTCGCAACTACAAGGCGGCTGCCGCATATCACAATTCGTTCAGGTTTCCAGTCTGAGGTGAAGGAAGCTAACTTTGAACCACTGCTTAAGTCCCAAGCATCAATGTTGCGATTGTTAGAACGATAGTTAGAAAATGCCACTCGTCCGTCTTTTGTAATAAACAAGGAATCGACGTCGTCGCAAAAGAAAGTGTACTGAACATGGCCACTGGTATTGTCCCAAACGTTGATACCTCCATCGCTCTCACCGGTAAGAACTACATTGCTGACCGTTGATATTGCCGTGGCAATGACATGGGTGTTTCCTTCATCAACACTGAGCCTATACCCTTCTTCGGGTTCAAGAAAACCATGTGGTACAGTGCTTTTATCATGTTCAACCGTCTGACCCACTTGACTGTAGACAACTGCGTTACCATTTCTGCTGACTAGCATGTCTTCAAATCGAAACTTCTGACCAAACTTGTATTGGCTGACTAGCTTGCCATCATTGATATTTCATACTTTAGGGTTGCGTCTCCCGCGAGAAAATGTGATGCTGTGGCTGTCGTCAGTGAAGCCAAAGGCTTCCGTCCTTCTGGGTGCTTTACCCTGCAAGCGTCGTTCACTTTTCCCGGCCTGCAAGTCAAATACTTTGAAGTGGAGGAAATCTTTGTCGTAAATATAACAAACCGCACGGGTTGTTGCGTGCATTCGAATTGTGCTGGGTGTCAAATCTTGGGTCATCTTGAGTGTCGGCTCTTTTGTACCGTCGAAAGTGTGCCAAAAGAAAATTTCGTTGGTGTCATTGACAGTCGCAATGGCAATAACATATCTGTAATTGGAGCCATCACGTGTGAGATATGCATTATTGAATCAACAGGTGCCGTTCTTTGAAGCATCAAACAAGAATACAGTAAACACCTGCTACTAAGAACCTACCTTTTGATAAGTTAGCCCCGCTAAACTGGTTCTTACATGAGGTAATTATTACTAATTTAGGTTCTTACCGGGTATTTTCCTTATATAAAATATGCATGCCATTACATATTGCAGTATGATAGGCATAGGCAGTGATAAGGCTCCTGTGTCTCTAAAGTAGATCCCAAATGTTGACATACCTTATAGTTTGCCCAAGTGTATAGAATTTTTTTTCTGTTAACAGATTTTAGAAAATAAGAAACTGTTTTTAAGTATTAGGCTGAACAGGTTCTTGTATATAGAGGGGCCCTAACTGGCAAATTTTAGCCTGACTGGCTCTTACAAACCAGATTCGTATTTAGTTGCAGATTTTGGATCATATTAGTTATGTGGGCAACCGAGGTCGATGCAGCGGTTCTACGAGTTCGACATGCATGTCAACTGGACTTGATCAACAATCCCGATTTTTACTATATTAACTGTTTTGTGCTTTTGGTGAGAGACATTTCCTATCTTGAATTAGCAATTAAAGAATGAGACTAGACTGAGTATCTTATGAAGAATTATGGACATCGAGGAGGGTGTTATCCGTCGAGGCCATAATTCTTCATATGATACGAAAGCCGAATTATCATTCATTCAAAATAATTCCTAGTTTAAAAACATAGCTAAAACATGGTTACCTCCATCGATGTTAAGTTCATCTTCGATAGTGCACGTTTAGGGTTGTTCAGCTCCGCAGATATTCTCCAAACAGCAGGTGTCGCCCTTCGAGTTGTCTTCTTGCTGTTCTTGCCATCTTTTTAGCTATTATTTTGCCTAGTTCTTACTATTGAAACGAATGATATGTCCGTCATTTCTGTTTTCACAACCAAAACAACTCAACCTCGTCCCCGGGTCTTCTCGGTTAACGGTGTATTAACCTGCAAGGAAGCTGCACTTTTGACGTTATCGGTTCATTAATCGCAAAATTATTCCAAATCTTGTCATCAGTAGCTGGTTATCGTGAATTATGCGTGTGCTTTTAGCCAATCAGAATCGGGGAAATATTTTGAATGAATAATTAGTATTCATAATGTTTCCAGAAATGGGTGAAATGACTGTAATTTCTATTGTTCTCCAATTATTGAAGACAATTAGCGATGGTGATCTTCTTGTCAGTCGGAGAAGCTTAATGCTGGTTGGTTCTCTCAAAATCTTCATTCAATTAAAGTTTACCACAGTCAATGACTTTATTTCCACTGTCTATTCCTCCAATTACTGGATATCATTCTGTGAGGATATTTATTTTCAGTAAATAAAACCGTCACACTGAGTCTTTAAAACAAAAATGCTGCCCTTGAAATAATTGGTTATGCAATTGTTTATTTGTAATATTTATGATGGAGGGAATGGGGTCATGCATGGCTGGGACCTCGATGTGAAAGACAAAAAAGGAACTCATTAAACTTGCATGCGCCAAGCTTTGTTTATGTGTTTCAGTACCTTACAATTCGCACTCCCAACAGGAAACTTCGTCAAATATTTTCCGACAAACAAGTAAAACTCATTAGGAGGAAGTCTATCACTGCTTTGACTTATGAAGCAACAAAACAAAATATTTTCAAATAACCTTTGTCACGCAATATTTACGTTAGCGAGATGCGCAAATTCTCAACTGTTCAAAATTCGGGATTCCCTCACATTTTGCCTTTTCACATTATTCATTACACCTTGTTTTCATCTCTAAAGAATATTTGCAATAAAAAAGATTTTCATGTCGCCCGGCAAACTTGTTGATGAAAAAGACGTGGGTTGCCAAGACAAAAGTGGCCCCGGTAAAATTCACGAAGTGACTCTTGTTTATTACTTCAGTCCTTGAGAAAGTCTTCAAGAATCGAAATATAAGCTTACTTAGCTTGTAAATTTCAAATAAGCAATCCAAAGAATGAACTCAAGTGGACCATTGATCAATTAAAGCTAAGTGATCGAGACCTAATTGTATCTCAAATCTGTGGGACATTTGTCTAGCCCATTACATTGTTGACCATCATTCAAATTCTTAATCGGTCAGTGGAATGTGTATTCGCAATAACCTTCGCTGTCTGGAAAGGTGAACGCACATAGTTGACACAGCTTGCTTTGCTTGCAAGATGTCTTAGTAAACCCGGCTAACTTTCGACGACGCCAAGTAACATGTTTTAAAAGCATCTCGACCACTTTGCCGCGAGAAATTTATAACATCTTTGATGGAATAAACTTTTTGTGCCAAAATATTCTGAATTCTAGCACAATTGTGGCTAACATCGGCAAAAGGGCGTGAATCGCGGAGATCGTTCTAGCTCGACGGTATCGTTGTAACTGAGCCCTTAATAATTCGCCCCATGATCCTTTGCGAACTGCTGCCCAACTTTCTCTGGTTATAGACTGGAAAACAGTCCGTATTTTGGCGTCTTAAAGTAAGCGCGAGTAGTAAAACAAAAGGTCTGGAACGAGGCTGAAAACGGAGAGCGAGACTGGGAGAGACGCCTCACATTACGCCTCACATGCCCTACGGGTGTGTAAGGCTCCGGTACGCCACGCTTTGCCGATTTCTTTCTGATTTTGAGGAAAAAACCCCGACTGTTTTGCAGTCTATCATTATTACTAGTAAGATCACAAGCAACGAACCTTGAAACACGGAAGTACACAAAACGGATCCAGAGATCCACCAATCACAGATCACAAACCATGGCCTTTTGAACCTGTTTGAGTAAAGTTCTGTTTCCTAAGAAGTCCGCTAAGATGATTGACGGCAGCGAAAAACACAAACAGCTGTTGGCTTTTGACTTTAGAGTTCGTATGTTTTTGAAAAACGCGGTAAGCTGTGCAAAGTGAAAAAGATTGGTTGATTTTTGTCATGATAATGGTGATGGTGATCAGAAAGATGATCAGAATGAAAACAATCCATAATCATTTGTTGTCAATGAGAGCCAAAAAGAGTAAATGTAAAATAAAAAATGATCAAATGTAAAGCTCATCTGGTTACTTCACAAAATACCGAGACATTGATTTTTTTAGTACATTAATAATGAAACGTCCTTCATTAAACTTGGAGATAGGGGGCTGACTTTACTTGTGTTGTATATTATCTGTAATGCTACAACTATTTAATCCTAAAGTGACATTTTATATAAAATTGCATCTTCCTTTCCTGCCCCGCGCGCGCGCCCTCAATATCCTCTTCCCTCCTTCCCTTTGCTACTACTGTGCTCTGCTTTGGCACTTTCCAGTTTGATTTTTTTCTATGATTAACGATCGAAAGACAGCTGAGTGCAGATTATGTTTGAATAAGCAACGCTGTGCTTTTCTACTTTCATTTAGTGTGAATTTTTGTGGCCTTCATGTACATATATGTAGAAACTTCATTTTAATACGTCCTGGTAAAGTGTAACACGAATTGATTTCTGTTTTGCACTTCAAATGCATCGTCGGGGAGAAACTATAGGCCATATATGGTGGTAAGGGGTAACAAAGGTTACATTCTGCTTTACTGTCAAATCAATCTTCTGGAGGAAATTAAACTCAGTGCGGGGGAAACAGATAGCAAAAAGGCAACATACCGACACAGACTACTTTAAATTACTTTATTCTTAGCAAATCCGGTTTAAAAGCTACAGAGCTGTTTTATAATTCTCTATAATTCTCAGGTAATATATGGGATGCGGCTCTTCGTTCTGCTTAAGCCAACAGGCCGTACACGTCAGCACATGATTTGCCACGATTATCACTTTCGCTTGCAGGGCCGCGCAAATCCTCTCCATACCACAGACGCAGCTCACTGTTGGCAAAGACGCACTGAGGCTTCTTTGAGACACAGAACAGGAGGACGGGGGAGGAATCGCTGTAACCTGCCAGTTTGTACCATCCACCCTTGGAGACGATCGACGACTGTGGAGCCAGTAATTTATTGCTCTGATCGGTCAAAAGGACGCCAAGCTCTAGACCACCGGAAGTTCCCCCCCAGTAATTGTAATTGCGACTATCAGACGACACCTTTCCCGAGCGGTGAACGATCATAAACGAGCTTACGAAGATGTTTCGATGGTAAGAAAAACGACCAAACTGGTCTCCCCGCGCACCGAAGCAGACGGGCGACTTGTTTAGTTTTACCCAGCGAGGACAGGTCTTTGATGAAGCTTCGTACTGAGCCAAAAATATCGCCACCATGAAGGCAATCAACAGGAATTTGAATTCCATTACTTGTGTTCGCGCTGTAATCAAAGGAAGAGTAAAAAGAGGACTATGGTTCACATACGTTTTTCGATTAAAAATTTTTTGTCATCATCCGCGTGAATTGTAATACGGCCCTTCTAAAACAACGTGCATGAAACTAATACCTTTCCACACTGTATCAATTTCATTTTTCTATTTTAAAAGAGCAAGACTGAACCAAAGAATAAATGTTATTTTTATACTGGGGAGTGAGTCGAGCAGAGCCATGTGAACCAAAAAAAAAACTGACGTGTTCTTCTGGAACCAACTGTGACTCAAAGCATAAACAAAATTTTCAGAATATTCTTTAAAATTGAAATAGAACATCACGAAAGTTCTCGCAATAACGTACCTTTTATGCCACTATACTTCTGTAATGCTGGGGTTTCACCGAAGGACTCAGTCAGTCAGATATTTTCAGTAGCCTCCAAATATAAGTGAGAATATAATTCCTCATTTCTTGGTTTTCATCTGCTTCAACCCGATTGATCAGAAGGGAATAACTCGAATTTTCTCGTCAATATGTAAAACGACGACCAATTTAGTGACTATTTTTATTCGCTACGGTTGACATATTTTAGTCTGAGCAAATCACTGAGTAAACACGGAAGACGTAAAGGTGATTGAAATTTTGGCATCGCTTTATAGTCTGGTCACGACAAATATAACGCGTGATTAAGGTGAATACTCTCAACTGATAAAAATCCCACCGATTTTGTAGCCTATTTTGAAACAAAGTTTCCCCTCTCAAGAGAAAATTGACAAGTAACAACACATATTAACATTTTATTAGCATTCACCTATACAGAAATGGTATTGCTTTAAAACTATTACGTTAGAATTTTAATAATTTTAAAATAACCAGATAAATAGAGAGTTATGTATTAATTAAATGTAATAATTAGTAATCTCTGTTTCCCATTCTTTTGTTTCACGAAATAAGTTTCGAAATGCTTCATGGACATAGTAGCCAAGTTTTTTTGATCAATATTGTTAAAAAGAAATATAACTTTTTCCGATTTGTTCAAATCTACGAATTTGGAGTACGTGGCTTCTACGTCTTAAAAAAATTGTTTTCTTAAATTGGTATATAAATTGCATTCCAATAGAAAATGAATCTCATTCTCTACCTTATTCGACGAGCAAAACTGGCATATTCTAAGATTCGAAAAAAAAATTCTCAGGAATTTTAGGGTGATATCTTAGTCAGTATTTGACAATAAGATCTCAATTTTTCTAAAACGCCCTAATTACGGCTCTTTTATTCTCCTGTCCTTTGTATAGGCTGAACTGAATTTAACGGTTAGCACAGCTTTGCCTGTTTTGAGCTCCTGGTCTGACCCAATTGGCGGGAAACGAACGAGACACGGAGATCCGAAAGATTGAATACTTGAGCAGGGACATTTGTAAGAGAAGAGGAGGATAGTTTGACGCCATGAAAAAATGCCACTCAATGAAGAGCTTAAATATGTATGTTTAGTAGTAGCTTGTGCTCAGATACTCAAGAGGGAGAATAGAAATTCATTAATACAACGAAACGTTTGTTTGAAACAACTTTTTGACAATTATCAGTTGGCTGGAAATAGAAAGGCGACATTGTTTGTCACTGTCTCCGGGTTATCTATGAACAAACCCAACTTTTATTCTAAAAAAACTGACTCATTTGCGAAATGCAACGATGATTTTCCTTTGCATGTCTTCTACTTGAACGCCCACCCGATTTGGGCGCGTATTTCCAAGATTTTCTGTTTATTTGTTTTAAAAAAAAGCATGAAACTTTAAAAATTTTCGTCACAAGCGTTTGTGTGTTTGACGGCACCAGAACAGTTACCTTTCTGTAGATCAGAGGAGACTATGGGTGCCTATTTGAACATAATAAAGTTTACGTTAGGCTTACCCTTGCGAACTCAATCAAATATTGCAGGAGGACATGTAAAAGGAAAATGATTTTAAGTTTGGCATCTTAGGTCTAAATTAGGTCCTTCCTCTTGAATCCAGTAAACATTTTACAGTCAGGGCTTCTTAAGCTGCACTTTGTACAGTCTGAGGGTACATATAATAATACTGAGATAGTATTATTGCCATGAAACAACACTGAATGCCTGACCCCTTGCTCAACATACGCTGTTATTTCATGACTACGAAGATACCTACAAATCTTGTATTGGAATACCATTAATTGTGACGTTACCAGAAATGAAAATATTCTTCGACGCAAATACTGAACTACCCCCTCCTATTATAACATTCGGGCTTGCATACACCGCCTTCTTAGTTAGCTCTGTTTTCTGAATGTCAGTTTGATCATCA
>BOPM01000285.1:5278-47939 GCA_022179025.1 Porites australiensis
CACTCGTATGATTACAGACCGAATTGGACTCCACTCAGTCCTGTTACCATTACAAATAGATTGGAATCATTTTTTAGGGTATCTAGGGCTCATCCTTGCCTTGGTGTAAAAACCTGTGAAACTCACAATAATTGACCTAAAACAATGAATACGGGAAGCCACTGAGAAGTCAACAAAATAGAGCCAAGGAAAAATAGTAGCTAAAAAACCAAGGAAAACTTCACAGGTTTTTACACAGCGGTAAACCCCTAAAGTACTCTGAATAATTGATCTCTGGAATTGCATTCTAAGCGGTGCTATGAAATTTGTTTGCCTGTTCGGTCATCCTAGGGGAACTTGAGGCATTTTGAATCTACAAGGGCCTCAGTATAATTTTCCCAAAATTTTAAATGCAATTAAGCGTATTACGGAAGTGAGCATTTTTCTGATTCTTCTGTATGTCCATCACATTTTTTAATCCGAAAATTTTAGGTTTCCTTTTTGTACGAAAAATAGCCTAACCTGGGTAGTGAAAGGTAAAGAATTGAACTCCATTTGGAAAAAAGTAGAATTGCTTCGAAAAACTCTACATGAATAGAACGGTCATTTAGAAAATTTTAAGCGTCCTCAAACAATAGAAAATTCTATAGGAAAATTCATTACCTGACGAGGGAATTCCATGTTAAATTGCACGCGAAAACCGATATCGCAAGAATCGCAAAGCGATGAGTGCGATATCGGTTTTCAAGTGCAATTTAATGTGGAATTCACGAGTCAGGTAATGGATTTTCCTTGAATCGCATAACTGAGTAAAAATCAGAAAAAAAAAAGAAAATGGCAATAATATTGTTTGTTTTTATCCTGAGCACCTGCTCCAGAAAGCCATTTCATAGTCAACTGTCAAAACTGTCATTGCGTTAGCGAATAGGAAGCAAGGTCAGTCGTGCACGTTTGAACCTTCGACTCCTTTTTTTGTACCCTGTGCTTGTTTTTACATTTGTTTTCAAACTTATTTACATGTAAACAAGCTTCACACTAATTGTAAGGATAAATAGAGGTATTTCACTGAATTTACAAGCCGTTTATCTACAACATCTTTTTTCAAATTGGTCATTTGCTCGAGAAGGAAAATAATTTACACCTTTTACCTCTTCGGCGGCAAAACTGAAAGAAATGAAGTGTCCAATGCAAGCGAAAGCACTGAAGGTTTAACGTCGTGATTGATATATGGTCAGTACCTTGAAATGTTTTAGAAATGCTGTTCAAGTTCAGCTCTGTTTTGTATACTTTTCTAAGTATCACGATTCAGGACGATTGCAAGCAGCGTACTCTTTTTCATGTTTTCAGGGGCCATGTCGTCTTTGAAGGTATTTATTTCTTCTTCTGTACATGTGACAATCGACCCCGGCACTTCCTCCGTTGTCGCTTCTCCGTTTTGTTTGGTTGAACTTTGGCTTGCCATTTTCTGGGCCGTGTTCACAAGATTTTCTTGTTTTCTCGTTGTCGCGAGCGAAAGAGGTTTTTCATGCCTCTTCGAGAATTTGTAGTTCAGTTCAAAACAAGGAAGAACCTTGGGCTCACTATAAAAAACGCTTTTGTTTGTTTTTAACTCTTCAAAAGGCGACAATGGTTTTGAAAACATTTTAACATGACATTGTAGAAAACCTTTTTTGCAGTTGTTGTGTCAGAATTTGATGATAGTTGTTACGTAGATGCGAAACAATATCGCTTAGCCTCGTTTTCAACTCGCAATTCCACACTAAATACCTCGCTTCATTAACCAATCAGAATGCGAGATTTTACTCAATTATGCGATTCTAGGCAATATTTGCTTCTCTGAGCAGATATTTAACAGAAACAGTCGTTGGGTGTCCCTTCACCAAAATTTAACCCCCAAAAAATCCCATGATGCAGAATTTCTGAGCCATAAAAATTTATTTGTGGAACTACACAGCTGGGATTCGTGGGAACTGGTACCAATCTTCAGATTGTTTTGAGTACTCCAAAACATCTGTACTTAAAATTATGAAGCTACCCAAAAAAATACTTGCCAAAATTTTCCAACCCAAAAAATCCCAAAATCGAAAATTTCAAACCCCAAAATTCCTTGAATCATCCCTGTCACTTGAAATCTGGAGTACCCCGCTGGGGTTCTAGCCTAGTGGCGGATCCAGACCTTCAGATAAGGTGGGGGAGGGGTCATCCAGTTCCTGAGATAAGTGGTGGGGGCCCAGTCTCAAATTCAAAATTGAATTCAAAATTGAATCCATCATCATTATTGAGAGACACCTGGATTACGGGAATTGAGACTGCGGTGATATTATGGTGTAATCAGCAAATATGCTAAAATCAGGCTGCCATCAATCATAAAATCGATTCTTTGTCTGAGACAAAATACTTCACCACTGATACATATCTTGCCTGCCAAGATGGAATGTGAATTTTTAAGTCAAAATTATTATTCTTTGACTTTTGAGCAAAAGGAAAAGTTTTCTAAGTCTCATAGACTCTCTCAACCTCAAAAACACCCAGCTATACTCAGGTATTTCTTTATGTAAGACCTCACTGATGATTATTGAGGTGCAGGCCATAACAATCATTCAAAGGTCAAAACACTCTTGCTTCAATGCTCCAATGTAAGTTTCACTTGACAGATTGTCAAAACACGCGTGATTAGATTACAAGTGACAGAAGGTCATATCCGCTTGATCAGATTGCAATCTGAGTATTGCATTCATTCTTAGTGGGAGTCGAAACAAAGCTACAATCGGCAACAAAATGAGTTGAGACACTTTGCCCTAGACCAGGGTTTTTTTTTACATTTTACTGACTTCAAAAGGAGGAAATATAGCTTTTCCTCCCCCATCCCCTCCAGGCAATGCTGTGCTGATGTTCAAACTACCTATACAAGACACCAAACACCCCAACTTTGAATGGAGGGGACAGGGGAGGGGTGCAGATTCTTTGGTTCTCTGAAGGTATCCTATTTGAGTACAATGTCTCAACAATTTTGTTGCCGATTGTAGCTACATATGTGGCGTGCATGAATAATAGTAATGTGGAGATAAGGATTGCGGGCTCCTTGTTGCCTGCAATTGAGAAAGCAGATTAATAAGCTTATTCTGAATTTAAAATTGTTGATGCTGAGTAAAATATTATAATATTATTGCTCATCTCATTGCCTGCGGTTACTGTATTTTGTTTTTTGCAGGTTACAAAGGGTGAAACTCTATCATAACATTTTGATGCTTGGCACTTTAAAATCATTACAGGTGACAAGAAATTAAATTCAAAGACATTGATGCCTATTTTAGGGAATAGTAAAAAATAGCATACTTGATTATTATAATGAGGTCATTTCAAATAATAGTTTGCTCATACAGGCAAGTTTTTGGGCTTCATGTTATTTCAGTTTGTATTTTGTATTAATTGTACAGTATCATTTTGCAAACCATGCAAGTTTGTATTAATAAAATCATGGCTACTCTATGCTCACATTCATCTGAGTGGGTAGTGGTGAAATACTAGAGTGTAGAAACAGTGCTCAAGGTGTTATCATGTCACAATCTCAGTTGTCTGTTGAAGAAATCCTATAGAACAATCATGCCCTTTTCTTTGTTTTTGTGCACCAGTTAGCACTCAAAAGATGGTAGTGGTTACATACTGGGGTGTAGTAACAGTTCCCAAGGTGTGCTCATTTCAAGATGTCAGTTGTCTGTTGAAAAAATCCTGTGGAGCAATCATTCCCTTTTCTTTGTTTTTGTGGGCTGGTTAAGCACTCAAAAGATGTACGAGTGGGTAGTGGTTGAATACTGGAGTGTAGTAACAGTGCACGAGGTATTTTCATTTCATGATCTCAGTTGTCTGTTGAAGAAATCCTATGGAGCAATTATTCTATTTACTTTTAAATTCAATAATTTTGGTTTGTGTGCCAGCCCTCTTCACTGCTTCCATGTTGTCTTTGCTAAATCTGCCTTATGTCAACAATGCTAGCCTGAATTTCAGCCGTCTCTTGTGCTTAAAGCTGGTTTTCACTAGTGACGGAGTCGGAGTCGGAGACGGAGCCGGAGTTGTAATCAGAAGCATAGAGCTTCTGATCGAGTGAAAACAGCGTTCTGATTCCACTTACGTTTCAGTCACTTACGTTCCGCTTATGACCTAGTGAAAACCAGATTGTCGGAGTCGGAAGCAGAAGCAGAAGAACCAAACCAATCACAAAGCGTGGGAACGGGCATTGTGATTGGTTTATCCTTCCACTTCTGCTTCTGACTCGGACAATCTGGTTTTCACTAGATCATAAGTGGAACGTAAGCGATGGAGTCATAAGTGGAGTTGGAAGAAATGGAAACATTCTGAATCTTCTGACACCAATTCAGTCACGTTTTACTTTATGACTCTTTTTACGACTCCGATTTTTTATTTTCACAAGGTGATAAGCGCTCTTACGACTCCGACTCCGACGCTAGTGAAAACCAGCCTTTAGTTGCTTGGGGAGTGATTTAGCAAGGGGAGAAGGCAGCTGAAACTCAGGCTACAGCAGTGCAAACCTGAGAGATGTAACATACAGCAAAAACTGAACTTTTCTTAATGTTATTATATGTCATTATGGCATTAAGTCATAGTGTTGCTGCGTAAACCAGGCTTTTATAGAATAAAGAGTAGAACCTTTAAGTCATAGTTATGAACTAAAAATCACTTGCTCACAATAATGTGCCAAGCACAAATAAAAAAAATACAGAAATTAAACACAAGCATAGTTATGAAATTTTATTATGCCATCATTATAAAACCCCTTCTGAGCATTACAATACAATATAATTATTGTAAATGAAGTTGTGTTATCTACATCTTATTACCTTTTGGCAGTTGCTGTAGCTTTAAAAATTTATCTCAGTAGTGCCAGAAAAAAAGAACAGCACTTCTTTGCAGGCAAAACTATCTCTATGAAATTTCCGTCACATACACTTAAAATAGTGAGTTTCCTTAACATTATGTAACAGTTACTTTGTCCACAAGCCAAGACATATTATCTTCACTTAAACCAAAAGTACACATCTTACGCAACACGCTGACAAGCAATCACTTTCCTTATCCCATGAATCTGACAATCAACTTTAAAGTTGATTTCACCTTTAATACTGTAATAACTATACCACAAATTTTTGCTTTGCTTGGCAATTAGCATGGCCCTTATTTGAACATTAATGTACAGAGCACCTATCGTGGCTTAAAATAGGGAAAGTAACAGGCAAATGTCATACCTTATTATAGGAAGTTATTGCTCCATGAAATTAACGCGAATCGTTAAAATTCGTGTTAATTTAAGTCACGTTAATTTTGTCGAGCGTTAATTTCCGCGCTCTTCATTTCCAGTATTTTAACCCTAATTTTGGAACCTGTCCAGACATTCTTGACACCTAAAAAACGTTAACTACAAGCTTTCTTTGTTTCCATTTACCCTTTATTTTTCATCTTTCACAAAAGCAAAGGTGAAGGTTTTACAATATTTCGAGTTCATCTTCATCGTTGTCGCTGTCAGAAGTGATATCAATATCTTCGCCTTTGATTTCGGCCAAGATAATCACGTTAATTTACTTTTTATGGAATTCTACCTCCTCTTTCACGTTAATTTTCTTTATTCGAAAGTCCTTTTCCATTCAAATTCGCGTTAATTTAAGTCGCGTTAATTTCCAATACCTTAATTTCATGGAGCGTTAATTTCCTATAATAAGGTAATATTAGTGTCCTGAAATGGGACGGAAAAAAATCTTGTATCCTTTCATTTCCCATTAAGTCAATACTTTCACAGATATTTTATTCAAAAATGTTGTTATAGGTATAATTTTTTATTGGGAGGACTTCACGTTCGCAGTCCAGTCTGCGTTTAATATTTGATTTCCACCCACATGCTTCCTAATGACATTTTCTTTTAGCTTGTCCATTACTCCTCACCAATGAGCATCTGAACTACACAGATGTTTACTGAGGAGGTTCATTGTGTAAAACACAAAAGGAGCACCTATAATATTATTTGTGACGTTATATGTTAGTCAACCAACTTATTTATCAAAAATATTTTTTATTACAGACTGGACTGGACTCTTCTCAGAGTCATGCTTTATATTATAAACCTTCCTCTTCCAGAGTCATTTATAAACAATATTCATTCATTAGATGAGGTTACTGTGATATCCAGAATAATCATCCAATAGCAATATCGAGACGAGACGTATTATTCCAGATAATATAATCACAAATACCAAATCTAATGATCTTTTTTATAATGTTAACGCTTTGAAGAAAATATCGACATCATGCATTTCGTGTGCAACCTACAGAAGTCAGTTATCTGCTAGCAGGTAACTAAGTAATCTCAAGGTTATGCTTAGTTCCAAAACTAGCTGTAGGCTCTAAGCCAATGGTATGAGAGGCAGCGAGTACAGTGAGACAAAAAAAGGAAATAGCGTTATCTCAACTTAATCATCTAAGGACAAAATTCTACCTCGTGACCATTCAAATAACTCCTCTTCAGCACACAGTACATTCATCTGGTGCTTGTCTGTCAATGTTATTGTAAGATGAGATTTGGGATTTTTTAACCTGATTTTTAGTTGCGATTGGAGTGAAAGGCATAGAATGAGCTCAGCACAGACACAATGATATTATGTATTGCTACACATGTCTGTAGTAAGAAATGTGAATATGATTTTAATATTCAACAGTAGTAACTTTGGTCTTCAGATATTCATTGAGTGCCTCCTCCCCTGAAATGAAACATATCAACACAGTTCTGTGAAATTTTTTGTGACATCTGAAGCATGCAAATAATTACCATTATAGCTAAAAGTATACTATTTTGGCAATGAATGGATAAATGAGTGAATGAATTATGAGACAAATTTTACTTAGCTATAATTTTATGACCTAACTCTCACTATTTTTCACAGTGAGCAATAAATTGTTATTTATCCATATTTTTACATCAGGGTGGAGGGAGACAGTGTGCAGTAAATTTCTTGACCATAGAGTCATAACACACGTACTGCACTTAGGTTGATCAAAGTTTCCATGGCAATGTGGCCATCATGTGTATCGAACAACATGGTAGAGAAAGGTCCTCATCCGAGATAAGAATGTGATTGCATGGCCAGGGATAAACCCCCCAAGAACTTTAATCACCAAACACAATCCTTCTAAACTAACTACAAGATGACTGTCACGTGCCTCCAAAAAATTGATCTGCACAGGTAACCCACTTTTCCTCATACATAAAGAGATGGTCTGTACAGTCGTCCCACTTGATGCTTACATATAGTAAGGACTGTCGACGAGTACAAGATGTGTTTTGAAACAAAGTGACACCCACTAAAGTGATGTATAATTATCATTTTTATGTTGCGGTTCAATTTTATCCTTGATTTAGATTTAATTTTTAATTAGTTTCATTTTAAACACTTTTAAGAAAGAACTTAAGACACAACCAAGAATAAAATTGAATGACAACATATATGCATGCATGTGCAGCCTTAACTTTTTCCAGATTCCATCGGTTCCATAACAGAAACCAGCCTACCTAAATCTTTTCCAAATCCAGACTGCTTAAAGCCTCCAAATGGAGCGGCTACATCAGTCTTGTTGTAGGTGTTGACAAAGCAAGTTCCTGCATCCAAACCGTCAGCTACTCTTAAAGCCTGAAAAAAAAAAAAACTTATCAGTGACTAGTGCAACTGCCATATGTAGCTGAAGTGCAAGCATCAGAGTACATAAAAGCTGTTTTCTAAAATAATGTCAGTAACAATAATTAACATTCAATATTATTTTCATTATTACTTTAACTATGATGACCAAACAGTGGAAGTTCTCATGAGCGAACAACCTTAGGGCTCAGGACATGATAAAAGTGTCTGTAACTGGAGCTGGCTACTTACAAGAATGTAAAAATACAGAGTTTTTATGGGAGTTGAGATAAACGGGGTATTGTGAAGGCAGCCATAAGTACAGCTGTCCATTTACAAGAGTGTACGTTAGGAGAGCTTCCATGTATGTCTTTCTTTGCAGGGAATGAGTAGTAAAATAACTGGAAAAAAAGACGCTTTGAAAAAATTAAACCAAACCTTGCTTAAATCCTTTGTAAATACACCAGAAGCAAGACCATACTCTGTTCCATTAGCACTCTTCAAAACACCATCAATGTCACTGAAAAAAAAAATGATCATTACA
The DNA here is from genome assembly GCA_022179025.1 of Porites australiensis. Classification (NCBI taxonomy): domain Eukaryota; kingdom Metazoa; phylum Cnidaria; class Anthozoa; order Scleractinia; family Poritidae; genus Porites; species Porites australiensis. Next base: position 13,478 of record BOPM01000285.1, read on the forward strand.
AATTCAATAAATTAATAATTTATATAAAATAAAAATCGTAAAGTATTAGGGCATGCACTCTGGTTGGGTTTACTTTTACTTTTTGGTTTTACAGTCGACTCTATCTTAACGGACACCTGTATAAGACGGACACCTCCCTAAAACGGACACCTACAGTTGGTCCCTGCTTTTCTTTACTCCCTTTATTTGACTCTCTATAAGACGGACATCCCTCTAAGATGGACACTTACTGCCGGTCCGAAAGGTGTCTGTCTTAGAGGGAGTTGACTGTACATTTAATTACTTAAAAAATCATGAAATATACCTTTAAGCTACAAGGTCTGCATTACAACCAATGCTTTGCTTAACATACTTACCCATCTTCAAATTTAGATATGATCATGATTGGACCAAATGACTCCTCTGAAGCAAGGAAAGTGCCATCTTGAACATCTGTGAAAACCGTCGGCTCAAAATAGAAACCTGTAAAATCAAGTAACATTAACCATGATGCAACGCTGTTGCTTGGATTTCCAGTTATTGGGTATCAGTAAATTAGTACAGTGTAGATAGGGAAATGAACAGCTATAACAGAAATTCCTTTTGCTGTTATTCTCCTTTTCTTTTTCACTGAAAAAAGTAGTCAGGGGTTCTGCTCATAGCATTTGGGGGAAATCCCCAGCCTCCTGGCCCTTAGTAGCCTGTGTACAGACCCCCCTCTCCCTCCCCTCCCAATTTTTACTGAGGGGAGGGGGGATCTGTACACAGGCTGGCCCTTATTGACAGCCGTGATGAAGGAACAACACTCGATGGATACTACATGTAAGGTGCCTTGAATAGCTACCTTGTGAGGTAAAAAGGAATGTACATACAAAGTCTGCTACATGTATAGCACTCCACTCACCTGGTCTGTCAATTTGCTTGCCGCCATAAACTAACTTGGCTCCTTCAGCAACTCCTTTGTGGACAAACTCCAAAAGTGAATCAAGATGAGCTCTGCAGAAGTTTAATGAAAGGTAAAAGATGGCTTCATAAGAAATGTAGGTGGTATCTATATCTTTTCTCTTGAGATGTAACACAAAGCTACTTGGGTGTAAGCAACACTAAAACCTAGTTGGTGTCATCATTAAAGGTCTACAACCACTGCACTCACAGACAGTTCATGGGAAAAAATAATATTTGTTTCTAGAAAAACAACTTACTTGTGATTCTGAGGTCCATGATCAGTGGAACGATCGAGAGGATCTCCAATTTTCAACTTCTTAATTTCCTCAACCTATAATCAAAATTACAAAAAACAATAATTATTAATTATTAATTAATTATACATGATTATTTTAAATAACTAGGCCAGAAATGATAAGAATAGGCAGTATATCTAGAGTACAACAAAGCAATAACCCACCTAATATCAGTACCTTGTGAGTTATTCAGAATTGAGGAGCCAGAAGCAAAAAGGGCAGCTAAATTAAACAAAAAAGCCAACTAACTTTTTTCAGGGAGGGTGACATTTGACAGTTTCCGAACTGATGAACATGTGGCCCACTAAGTGTCACTGTCTAAACATGTATTGTAGCACACACTTTCCAGAATGTTTGTTTTGACAAGAAGGGTAAACCAGAGTACCTCTGGAACCTCTTAAACAGAAGAGAGTTACATCAAGAACAAGCTCAACCCACATAGGGTGTTGACGCCACGCCCAACCTGTTTAATTCCTGGCAGGATTTGAACCTGAGCCACATTGGTGGCTAGGTGAGTGTTTTTGCCACTGCACTCCTATAATGCAATAATTCAGACCCTATCATTCTGATTAGACTCACCACTCTGTGCACAAACTCGTCATGAATTGATGCTTCAACAAAAAGTCGACCAGCAGCGATACAATTTTCTCCTTTATTGAACATACAGGCCATCATTCCCTGCCAGATACACACACAAACATGGAATGAATACATAAGCTAACCCACAGGCCAGGTGATGGTCTAGGGAGACTTCCAAAATAATAGTGAGAGAAATAAATAAATAAATAGGGGGTGTGTGAAAAAAGCCCTATGTGACAGTGACTTTTGATAATTTGCTCAGAGATTCTCCTTTCAAATTGCCTTGTGTAAACTTTATAATCAAAAGGAGAATTTAACATTACGTCAAGCGTCACTTTCTAACGACTTATTCCATGCACTTCTTGTGGTCTTGCCTAGAGCTGTAAATTGCTGATTTTGGTCTCATTTTAGGTGGTCAGAATGAAACAACAGTATGCAGCTATTTCGAGAAAGGTTGTCGGATAAAGTGCACGCGACAACCCCGAAAGGTATTGTGGGTGGTTTTGAGTTCACTGTTTTTCAAAGATATTTGAAAGAATGGCAGGAGAGGCCATGGAAATGTGTCTGTGAGTGCTAAAGAAAAGCAACAAAAGTAGGCTCAACAGCTACAGTGTCAGGAACAGTGTATTGAACATATCCCATTATTACCTTTCGGGATTTTCGCGTGCACATTTTTTCCGACAACCTTTCTTGAAATAGCTGTATATTAATTTTACCCACACATGTATCACTAAGGGTTGTGTTACAAGGAAGGCAGAAAATGAACAGCAGAAAGAAAGCGTTAAGTGATAAATTATTATTGCAACTATTACCTTACAGCTGTATTTCTTACAGTATTTGCCTGTTTTTTAATTACAATGGTATCTTGTGGGGGTCAAAAAAGCCTTATAAGCCTCAAACACTTTGGCCTCTTTTTACTTGTTTTAGTCCAATTTTTTACGGAACATCCCCACTTCTTTTTATATGGGATTTGACCCCACCCCCCTGAGGCCTTATGAGCATGCAGTATCATGTTCTCACCTGTCTCACAGCTCTATCCATGTCACAATCATGGAAAATAATCAGTGGGGATTTACCACCCAGTTCCAAAGAGCACTTCTTCAAGTTGCTGACAGCACAACTGTAAATAAAAAGCAAAACTGGTGTCACTTTCTAACAATGATATCTCTGTCATCTTTTTTTGTTTAAGCCAAAACTTCGAGCTCAAGTTTTCCTTTGATTTTGTGGGAAAATCCCCTAGGCTTGTACATGTAGCTGAAAAAAATTTAATCATAACTGCTTTGAATTCATTTATTTCCGCTAAGTTAAAGAAGCCACTACAAAAAAATGAAATAAAAACTCACTAATGTGAAGGATATCTGTGGCCAGTTTGGTTCCCACAATTTCAGTAGTGGTAGTTGTTGATGTACCCAATTAGTCATCAGCAAGAAAAACTTGAAACAAAGTATGGTAATCAAAAAATGGATGAAATTTACCTTTCCATGATAGATTTTCCAGTCTCTGTTGACCCCGTAAAACCAACTTTTCTCACATCAGGATGTGCACAGATACTGTTGCCTACAACAGACCCTGAAAAAAGGGAAGACACGCAAACTTGTTACTGTTGGCTCTCGAAATTCGAATTCTTCCTAACAGAGGTTCCACACCATAAACATTTAACACAGAGATCTTAGCCCAACATTAAGCTGAGAAGCTGGTTTGTAACACAACAGTATTATGTGCTGTAGTATCACCTGGTGGCCTCTTAAACTTTGCTAACTTTTGGGCAAGTAGGGACATAAAAATCATATGCTGAACACCCTGGATTTCAAGCCTTCAGAGCACTTTGCCTTGACAGTATAAAAATTTGAGCCTACTCGCATACACTGATCAATATAAAAACTCCTAAAAAATAAAGGTCTTTGGTCAAGTAAGGGACATTTTTTTACAGCACTGAGTTTTCTGGTTTAATACCTGATCCTGGTAAGATGTTAATGACACCTTTGGGGAATCCAGCCTTAGCAGAGAGCTCAGCAAATTTGAGGGCAGTCAGAGGTGTTACCTTGAGATAAACGGGAAAACAAAAACATTCAAACACTATAAAATACTTCCCACACACCACTTGCTAATAACAGTCCAATTCAATATAAGGCCAGACAACACTTTTTTCGCCTGAAAAACAACTCCTGGTTTTATTTTTAATTTTTAACTACAGTCTACTAACAATTTATTGTACTCAAACCCTTGCTAACTCGAACAAAATCAATTTCCCTGGATTTCCTACATACATTTACTGTAATTTTACCCTTGGTAACTCAAACCCTCAATAACTTGAGCCTCCTGCTTAAACTCAAAGAAATATTTATTTGTCTTCAGATCATTCTATAAAATTTTACCCTCAATAACTCAGACCTGTTTTAAGTGTGTGAAAAGTCGAAAACAACAACAACAAAAAAATAGTAGACTACAGTACAGCAAAACATTGAATTTATTTCTTCAAATAATTTTTGAATTTATTTTTGTGATTTACCCCTAGAAGGTTCGAGTTACCAGGAATCGACTGTATTCCTCATAGTTTCTATCATTCATGACCTCGTACTTGTATAAAGTGTCTTAATGTGGAGAAACGAGCTGTATATAACATTTACCTGGGCTGGTTTGAGAACTACTGTATTGCCAGCAGCTAACAGAGGGGAGATCTTCCATGCCAACATCATCAGTGGATAGTTCCATGGCACAATCAGACCACAAACACTACAACAAACATAATTATTCACATTATGTTAAAAAAAAAGAAATGCATATATTAAGCAAAAGTGAAAACACAAACCTTTTCATCTAATCCTTAACCCTTTCACTGCCAGTGTGCTTGATGGAGTTTTGTAAGGTAACTCTAACTTTTGAGTCTGCGGACGAAATCCTATGATGTGACCATTCAAATGAAAGCTCTCAGCCTGTACTTTCACATGGTACTATTTCTTTTTCAAAATTTCACAAATGAAATTTGGACATTTCGTCAAAATTTCCTTCCAGCTAAATTTGGCAGTGAAAGGGTTAAACTTAAACTCCCTGGGTACAGTGGCACATCCGGGGGTAAAGGTGGGGAGGAGGGGTCCTGCCCCTTCCCCTAAATACGCCATCAATCACTCTCTAGTGAACTACATGGTATGAAACTGGAATTTTTGTCACTGAATAACAAGTCTGCATACTTAGTTGAATTTATTGGAAGTTTATGTGTAATGATAACTTAGTGCAGAAATTAATGAATGTGCTACCATCAGTCTCACACAGCTGATGCCATCACCTACTGAAGATCAGTGGTTAGCGGTTAAAATGTGCAATCAGGAAGTGACAAATTGTGAGACAAAAGCTATACAAAACCCATCAGTTTTAACAGTGTGTGGAACCCCTGTCATAATGACTGATATTCCTGGATCTACCCATGGCCCAGGTAAAAACATTACCCTCTGTTATTGTGTTATTAGTTGCATAGAAATGATAATGATGATGATGAAAATGAGGGTGATGATGACGATAATGATTATTATAATAATTATAATAATCATAACTATTATGATAATTATTATGACAATAATGGTGATGATGATGATGATGATGATGATGATGACGCCTAAATGGAAACATTAACTAATTAATAAAATTAATAATAAACAACTTCCTTTTTATCACAACAAAAAGTTGCCGTGAGTGGAGAAGGAAGAACAACCACTAAACAGAAAATTATACACCTTCACCGCTAAACAAAGAAGAACACATAATATTTTTAGTTGAGAAAGCCAATCTTCTTATTAGAGCCCATTTTCTGGTCTTTGGTAATTTGTCATCAAATTTGAAAGGCATAAAAATACGTAATTCATAAATACAGCCACACCCCTTTAATAACAACTCCAAAGTGACATTATAATTTAAAATACCTTAGTGTTTGTACTTCCGAGGAATCATCATTTTAGAGGTACAAATAATAAATTTTTTTGTAACTGTGGGCCCAAGTAAACTATTGAAAATAAAGACTTGATCACCTGGAGGTGTCTGTAGACTGGAATCAGAATTTTATTTGCCCCAATGTACAAATGAACATTACTGTACCTTAAACTGTTAAATACTTCCTTTTTAACAAGGCAAACATGCCCTGTGTGGAGAAGGAAGTGCAACCACATCATAACAGAGATCACAGCCATTCTGGCATTAGTCAGAGTGAAGCCTCAACTATAACCTTAAAAAGCAATGTGGAAAAGGGCAATAGCAAATTTTCAAGGGAAAGTACTGTACCAAGGCTAAAAATCAACCCTTAAGTCTCAAGAGACCATTGTGATTTTTCACGTAGTAATATAAGCACATACATAGAGGGTATTACATGGCTGCGCGGAGATACGAAATTTCTTTTAGACTGTTGAAAAATATTTTTTTCAACACAAGAAGAGAAAGTTCGTATCTCCAAACGACCATGTAATATAATTTCTATTTATTATATAAACACCAATGAAATGCCAAACCATTTTACTTAAATAGTTTTTTGGTCTGAAAGGTGTAGTTTATTATGAAGCCATAGCAATGGTGATATTTTCACATGTGAGGATATCAAGTTTTCGCACGAAAGCTCACTTGGTATTTCATTGGTGTTTATATAATAAATGTAGTTATTCAAGGGAAATGGTTATGAGAGTTAATAAAATGATCAGGGATATGCTCTGATCTCTCATCAATTCTCTATAGTTGGCCTTTAAGGAAATTTGTGGAAATCAGTCCAGAGAATTTGTATGTGGATATTAGGGCCCCAGTGCTTGGTGGCCAATTGAGGCAGGTTTTCTTAAATTCTTAGCTAGTGGCCAAGGCCAAAATAATAGTGACCCTTGATGTCTTGTTTATTATAACTACTGTTGCTCAAATAACCTGGGTTGGAGTTTAGAGTCACATGACAAATAACATCAAAATGGCATCATCAGTGTGGATTGATCGGACTAATACATGTATTTGTGAAGTGCTTATAGAGTTTTTTACTTCATAACTTGATATTCACAAATTTTAAAGTGAAGAAAAGAACCCAAAAAGGTAAATAAAACTACTTATGTCAAATTGATTACTCTATACTCCACAATACAGCCATGTTTTTGTATTGTAGTAGCACATATCAGGTGATCAAACCTAAAATTTTAGTCAGCCTGGCCTATTTGCAGATCACACTGGTCAGGTGACCAATTTTAAGCCCTGCTGTATCAATATTATTATAACATGCTGATTACATGTCCATAATATTGGGGATCAAGCATCAAAAGATAGATTTATTTAATAATACATTATTAAGGGCATCTTTAATTTACCAGAATGGAAGAAGGCTGCAATGGTAACCTTTTAGTCAAGTAACATTGGCCATTAAGGACACGTACTGAAAAAGTCTATTAAAAATATTTTCCAGTCACCTTAGCTGAGAATAGTCTATGGGTGTTTATGACCAAGAAGCATACAACTCAATACCTACCCAATAGGCACACGTTTGGTGAAGGACAGATTTCGGTTTGGTTTGGCATTATTGATTGGAATTGTCAGCCCCTTATCAGACAAAGATCAAGACAACAAGTGAGATCAAAATCTTGCTAACAAAAAATTAGCTTTTAAACCCTAAATATTGTTATTAATTACCCTTATACTTTCCACATGGCTGTTCTCTTTAAATTTCTAATGGTACTGATGTACTTGGAGGAACTTGACATGTTTGAAACCAAGACTCTTCCACAAGCTATGTATTTGACTAAACAGTGCCATTATAAAGGAGATAAAAACACATGCTGGTTGATCACCGGCAGCAGAGCTGACAGATAGTTAGGCCATGTTTTTGAGCATGAAGGCAAGTGTTTTTGACAAAGAGGCAAAAAATTAGCAGAATTTATAACTTTTTGTGACACATCAAAAACAACTTCCTTGATGAGCTCACAGAAGCAGGGTTGTGTTCAAGGAGCGATGACTTAAGTTTTGCCTTTGGGTGATTAGGAAATCTACAGTCTTGGCACAAAAAAAATTTTAAGTACCTAGGACCCTGAATTTCATAGATTCAGATGCAAAGTACTGGACATACAGTGTATTTGTATTATTCTCTTAATTTAAAGCACTGTTGATTTAAGAAAAAGGCAGACAGACTGTTTTCGTTTTTTACCTGAATCTTGTCAGCCCATCCTGCAAAGTATCTCATTGTGTCAATAGACATGCCAATGTGAGTCTTGAGGGCCAGTGTATAAACTGCACCGGAATCCAGTGATTCTATTGTCGCCAGTTCCTCCTTGTGTTCTTCCATCAGTTCAGCCAGTCTTTGTAAGAAAAGTGGATAAAGACAGTCAAAAACAGTAACAGTAAGATCAATAAACATGTATTTATGAAATAAACATACATACACACATTCTAGGCAGGTCATGTTTTCAGGAAATAAATACACAAATGCTAGAATGCAGAGCACTTAAGCAGAAGTGTCCGTTCTAGACGAGAGCTTGGACAGTAAGCTACATCTCCAACCCTGTGGGTTAAATACTACCATTCTGCTATTGGGCTAAAGCTTACTTGTACATAAGGTGACCACGATCTCTAGCATTCATGGTTCCCCAAGGACCATTATAGAAGGCTTCCTACAGAGATACAACAAACACAACACAGTTAAACCTCTTCATATAGACTCTATATGCAAAGACACCTCTGTTAAATGGAGAGCTCTTTTGGTCACACAGATAATACACCTCAAACATTACAAACCCTATCTCTATTATGTGGACAGCTCTGTAATGCAGACCATTAACTTTGTTCCATAATTTTGGTGTCAAACTTAAAGAGGTAAAATCACTGTATTACTGTCTACTGATGTGAAAAAATGACAGTCTGAAGGTATTTGCTAGGATCTCTAGTAATCAGTAACATGTACCAAATATGACCACATTGCACAACAATTCAAAAAATAATAGTTAATATCTAAAAATTACAATGTAATTAGAATATCCAACCTTTGCAGCAGCAACAGCTTTGTCTACATCCTCAGTAGAGGCAAAGGAAACTTTTGTAATAACCTAGAAAAAAAAAAATCCATCTAACATGAATTGCCTTGCATTTGCTTGTCAAAGAAAGAGAGAAGGCGACATTAACTAAAAGGTGGTAAGGTCTTCATTTCACTCAAATCTTTAACTGGCAACGTTGGCACAAATATTTAAGTAAGTCTACAGAAAATCAAAAAAACAGTACAATAGTCCAATAATTATTAGACATTGTTTATCAAAATGAATTTATGCAAGTACTTACTGAGCCATCATTTGGGTTAATGGCATCAAATGTGCGGCCAGTAGAGGAATCCACAAATTCACCATTAATGAACAGTTGGTGGGGCATGTGAACTGTCATGTTATTCACTTCCACGTCAAACTGAAAGTAAAATAAGGATTATTGTTATGTCACAAATCATATAAGCTGTAAAAACACAAAACAAATTACAAAAAAGATATGGCACCGTAATCTACAAGCATACAGAAACACAAGAATGCATTTTCATGGAGCAGGGGATGCCAAACAGTGAGTAATATTGGCAAAAATACCACAACAATGTTTCAAAATAATTTTGAATTGTCAGTGATAAGTTACGGCAAATAATTTACTGAAAAATTGTCCAACACAACAATCCTGCAAACCCAAATATCCCTCAGTTTAGAACTGGCACCCTGCTAGTTGAGTAACAAAAACAAATTTAAGCCACCATCAACAAACAAGATGCTGTATATACGAACATTTGTGGAATGTTTTTATTTTTTTTAAACAAAGTTTTTCACAACCATTCCTTTTAATCTATTGTTTGATATGGGAGTCTCAGCTGGGCAGTGAGTAACATTCTCCACATGCAAACTTCACTTCAGAGTCAGTACTTGTATAGTTTTAAACTTCAGTTTTTAATGTACTTACAGTGTTACAAGTGAACTCTTGATGGCCTCCACCACGAGAATGTAAGACAGCCAAGCGAACAAAATCTCCATACCTAGAATCAAAAACAACAAATAGGACTGAAATTTTTCAATGTCATGTTTTCATGTTTTCAGGAGCATTTTCACCAGGGAATGCATTTTGGGGTACACTTATCCCAGTATCTAGGAAGAAAAAGAAAAATAACAATTTGTGTAGAAAACACCAATGAAAACAGTACCTTGTATTCATGTAAATATCGTCAGCCTCCAGAGTGACTGAGCATGCATCCTTGACTTCTTCAACAAGCCTACAAATAAACATTACACTGTTATGAGAAAGTCTGACACTAATTCCATTAATAACAAAAAGGGACATTCATAAGATGTAGTTTCATTAGAAACAATTTCTAATAACCAGTTTCATTCCAAACAGAAAAGGCAAGGTTTTCACCAACTGGGATAAAGTCCCTGACTTTATCAGTCCTTAAAGATAATAAAATGCGTAATCCTAAAGTGAAACAATTCAAATAAAACCTAATTAACAGTGCTTTCTCATGTCTAAAAGTTTTCATGAACTGTGATTTAGGGCATTTTCTTGGACTAATTAAAGGCTTAATTAATGGGCAGGGAAAAGAGGTAGGTGAAGATAGTAGAAGAAGAAATTGGTTGTATAGTAACGTGCAAGTGTCTTCCTTTTTTCCATTTCCTGTCACAGCTGTGTGGGATGAATGTAATGTACTGTCGTGCATTAGAGGACAACAGAGACGAACCCTCTTTACTTTATATTTAACATGTTAACAGTAAGCTCGGATGTCAGCATACGAGAAGAAGCATGAAGAAGCCTTGACCTAGAAAAACCCCAGGCCAGCACAAACTGAAACCTGTATATTGAAGGGAGAACAGTACAGCAGGCAGCACATGTACCTGGTAACATCCATGGACCCAGCACCAGCTTTAAAGAAGTCAGTATCTTCAAGCACATCAGGGTTTGCTAAAATTCCAGCCCAAATTTCCTGTCATAACAAACCAACTTTAATGATAACCTGAACCTTCTGTTGGGAAAGAGGTTAAGGAACACTAAATTTATGCTGAAAAATCCAAGATGTACAAAAGTTAGCAATGTGCCAATCACTGATTATCTTCAAAATTGATTGATGGGAAATGTCTGGGATAGATCTAGAGAGGAATTTAGTGTCAAAGGGGGCCAAACATGTGCACACCCTTGAGGACCTAACAATTTCTAACCTTCCTGACTGTTATAACACATTATTTTCTTGTAAACTATGAGACACGAGTGCATTATTAGAACCTAATATGGAATCCTTTGGTTGTAATGTACTCCTAAAGAAGGCTGACATGGCTGAAATGTAGATTAAAGGCTTGACCATGCAGGTGTACATTACCAGTTCATACGAAATACAACATAATTACATGATGTCCTTGCTATGGCCTCATAAAATAGTGTTATTCACTTCTCTTTTGCAGGCCAAAATTAATGCAAAGCAGATTTACAAGGCATTTACTTTTAATTATTTTAAATACATGTATTTTGAATCATTTCTTGTCGATCAGTAATATTACGTAAACTCGATCAACCCCTTACACAAAATATAACTTTCACATTACCCTGAGTTTCGCTTCCATGACCTTCTCCTCTTCAGTAAGTTCAATAGCCTCTGCAGCCTCTTCGTCTTGGCCATACTTGGCAGCTTGGATCATACGTCCATCCTCAAGTTGTAAAGTTTTCACAGTTAACTGGCAAAAAAAAAATTTATAAATAAAGAATTCAAAGTTCTTCAATGTGCTCCTCAGAACTTTTTTATAATATGCAGTCAACTTGATAAGAGGGACACTTAAGAGCTAGTAGTTGCCTAGCCTGCGTAGCAGCCGCTAGGAAATAAATGGGTGCAAGAAAAAATGCGCACGCGAGAAGGAGACTTCCTAGCACCTGCTAGGCAGGCTAGTAGTTGCCATTCTTCAGCCATTTTCTTGAAATGCTTTAAAGCAGACACCTCTGTTAGATGGACATATACAAAACCCAACAGTGTACATCTTGGAGAGAATTGATTAAGCTGTACATCGCATAAGGTATAATTTTGTACACTACCTATCTGCAGGCCCATTTGGTGTGTAACATGGAGGAAAATGTTTTCTATATTTAAGCAAGATTCAAGAATTTTGGAATTGAAAGTTTCCAGAACTCAAGAAAGTGCTATTCTTGAAAGGCTACACTGACCCACTATTTTTTCTTTTTAAGGTGGCTGAACACAGTTTTGGCAGTTTGTGAGTGTATCGCATTTGCTAAATCGTGGCAAGAGAAAGGTTGCAGCTCACAAGCTGAAATTTGGCAGGCGAAAAATACACTGATGAAAGATTTTGATTGACAGGTAAAATTTGACGTTTTCGTAGTTGCCATGGCAACATGAACGATTGAATACAACCTTAAAATTTCACTTTTGTTCAGTTTACATAAAATTCGCTCATTAGATTTTCCTATAAGCTTGCACACAGCTTACTATAACTAATCATTACCATTTGAAACTTATTTAAGCAAATTTTAACAGACGGACTTTTAGATAATCAATAATATAATTGTATTGTAATTATTAAATGTGTCATGAAATTCGTCTGTTCAACTTCCATTTTAAAGTTTTCATTATCTAAAATACGATAAAAGTAAACATTCTGCCAAATATCACAAAATTTTAATGAGTAGATTTTGTGAAATCGTCTTTTGTGTACCATTGCTTTTTCGCCGCCATGTTTGTTTGTCTAATTTAAAACACGCGCCGTCACGCGAGTTACCGCTGACTGCCCGCAAAACTGTGTTCAGCCACCTTAAAGAGAACAACTTTGCATGGAGCCCTTCAACCAACCAAACTACATACATGTATTTTTGTAACTGACTACAGCTCATTTCAAAAAATTATTAGATTATGGTGACGATCATGTACAGAGTCCCTTCAATTATCGTATCAAAAGTTGTAGACGCAACCAGCTACAATGCACTGATCAGGGTGCAAAGAAAGTCAGTTTTACGGCTTGCCATTCAGGCAAGTTGTTGCTAGTATGTACTAGCCCAAGAGTCTTTTAAGTAGCCAGAAAAAGCTTTTTGACAAGCAGCACTGATTACAGTTATTCTGTAATTTGAATTTCCCAAAAACACTTCACTTGCCCTTCAAGTTAAGAACAAGATTCACGAGTCCCTTTGCGAAATCCACTAGCCCCAGGCTATCGGACAATTGACTTTCTTTGCACACTGCAGATATTATAGAGAGACCACAAAAATTGGAGCAGACAATAACCTACCATTTTTCCATCACTTCCTGTCAGTGTCATGCCACCCTTGTGAACCATAGCAGGGGTGTCTAAGCCTTCAATTGTCACAGGGATACCTTCAGGCACTGAGTCACCAGGTGTCAGTGAGGAGCCATAGAAAGTTACTTGCTGTTACAAGCAGAAAGAACACATCACTTTTATGCACAGCATTAAAATAAATCTTTTTAATTCTGATAAGTTTATTGTACATGCAAATAAAAATCACACAGTGCAGAGTCGGGGCTATCAAAATCTATTAAACGCCTCCAGAAATTGAACCAAGATACTGGTAACAAGCTCTTTCTGATCCACTAAGATCTTATGTCACCTGATTACCAGTATAAATCATGTAACAAAACATCAAACCCCAACACTTGATAAAGATTTCATGACAAAATCGAAAGCTTGTGCATTCCAAAAAAAGTTTTATCCTAGAGTCTGAAAACTCATTAGGTAACTCGTACTTCACTAATATAAACTACGCATAATAAATTATTTTACTTTTTTCAAAGAGGGGTGTCTATAGCAAGGTTCCAGGAAAATAAGTTTCAAGATCACCAGCTATCGGAATTTTTTGATGGTACACAGAGTGCTGAAAAACAAGTTTAACTAATCCAAAATCTCAAACCCTTAAGCCACAAAATCCAGAACAAAATTATCAAAACTAATCTCCATGATCGTAACCACAACAGAATTAGTGGAGAGAATTGTTAAAAGATCAAAGCACTTTCCCTAACTTGTGATCATCTCATGAATTCTCATCGCCATTTCTCTTTATTATTATGTACTGATATAAATTTGTTATGAGAAAACTGATGCTGGTCACTGTTGAATTAATCCTGACTTACTTGACCATCAATCATGCCCCAAGCTCCTGGCAGCTGTAAGATGTATAAAAGACATAGGGTTAGTTTATCCTTAATTAATATTTTACAAGTAATTCTTAGCACCACTCATATCTTCTCAAGGTAACTACATGTATTGTTAAAAAAATATAGCAAATATGTCCATTTTTTTTTTCAAAACTTGTTTACTGCTCTCACCTTATCATTTCCTCGAATAAAGTTGTGCAGTGCCTCAGCTGGTTGAGCAAAATTTATCTGTAGGAGAAGAAAAAAATTACTGCAATGGCTATGTTTTTCATTCTAGGGCCCCTAACAGAACAAGGAAAAGGCTCTATAGGCCCTGCAAGAACACCCCAGGTAACCACAAGCTTAGACAAAATAAATGGACAACCTAGACCCCCCACTCCCCCCCCCCCCCCCAAATAAAGTGTGGGAAAATGGCGCGTTTTTACCCTTTGTGCGGCTTCATCCTTGATTTGGCGGGGGGATGAGGGTTTGCTGCTGCACTTTATTTTGTTCGAGATTGCAGCATTTACTGAAAACTTTAATGATGGCCACTTAAGGTAATCTAAGAGCTAGAGGGTGTTAAAAGAAATGGTCAGGGCTGATGTCAGCTAAAGTTCAATTCAAAGTACCAACCTTTGCCACTTCTTTCTTCTTCCAGATTTTATCATATGTCGCTCCTTCCTCAGGCTGGGGTATTTTGGGAGCTTTTCCATCACTAATCAGGTCAACAGCTTCAACCTGAGTTAAGAAGACAACATCAAAAAAATATCTACAGTTTGTATCAGGGCAGTCACTTAAGGGTAGGGGAAAGCGATTTCCCCCACTGTTATGAGCATAACTCCCGACTACTTTGTGGGAAACAAAAGGGAATACAGAACCTGGAAAACTGCCCACCTACCCCTCCCCTAAGCCAATATTAACACTTGCTTCTCACTTAAGGCAAAATGTTGGCTTAGGGGATGGGTAGGTGAGCAGTTTCCCAGAAACATATAATGATCCGAACTTTCTATCTGTTCAATTCACCAGCAACTAACTGCATATACCCAGCAGTGTGCAAAGAAAGTATTGTTCATTAGCCCGGGGCTAGTGGATTTTGCTATTGGGCTAGTGAATTTTGTTATTAACTTGCCCGACGGGCAAGTGAAGTTTTTTGAGGAATTCAAATTTCAGAAGAACTGTGAAATCAATCTGCTCATCAAAACGCTTTTGGGGCTAGTTGAAATGATGTTTGGACAAGTAAATGTTAGCTTCAGCTTGCCCAAATGGCAAACTGTAAAAATGACTTTCTTCGCACACTGCCCAGCAACATGAAATCTTGGCCACAGCAGTAGTATGTGGTCCTGGCATTCCACAACAAACACACTTGGTTATTAACCCTTTAAGTCCCGATATCCACAAACAAATTCTCCCAACTGATCTCTGTACATTTCCTTACAGAATTAGTTGGGAGAAACTGATAACAGATCAGAGATTTTTCTCTTTGTGATCATTTTATTAATTCTCATAACCTCATCTCATAATAATGTATGGATATTGTTAGGAGAAAATTGATGTTGGCCACTATTGGGACTTAAAGGGTTAAACAAAGGATTATGACTACTAAGATGTATAGATCTTACTGTTGATCCTGACACAGCATGGCCTATGTTACTACCAAAACTAGATCATAAAATAATTCTGATAGTAAATTAACAGTCACATACCATGCCTTTGATCCCTTCAGGGTACAAAAAGCGATTATAGAGAGTATCTACAGTGTCATTGGCGTCAACATCTACACTCTTTTGAAGCAGGATAGGACCTGTGTCTAAGCCGTCATCAGCCCAGAACACACTGAAACCTCCCTGCTTGTCGCCCTCCATTAACGTCCTGAAAAGAATAAAATCCACATTATATTCATAGTTTACATGAGGCAGCATCGCCAATTAATTAGAGCATTAGACTTGCAATTCAGAGGCCCTGAATTCAAGTCCTGCACTATTCACTAGCTGGATTTTTGCTCATGGTACAGTCAAACCCTGTTCAAAGGGACACTGAGGGGGCCATAGAAGGTGTCTGTATTAAAGGGGTGTCTGCCCCAGGGGGGGAGTACTCCGCATTTCAAGTGACAGGGATGATCAAAGGACTTTTTGGGTTTGAAATTTTTGATTTCGGGATTTTTTTGGGTAGAAAAATTTTGGCAAGTTACTTGTTTGGGTTGCTTGATTTCGCAGGGATTTTTTTGGATATTCAAAACTTATGTTTCTATTTTTTAGAGTGTCAGAGGAAGTGCATATTTCAGGGCTCGTTGAGCTTGCACTCATATGTGCGAGCTAGCCCAACTAATCCAAAATATGCTCAGCAGCCCCAATAATTCTCTAAGAAAGAGGATAAATCAGTGGTAGTTGTTTCTCAACACTTTTGTTTCATAACAATTTTTGTTAAAAACAAATGCAGAGTTATAAAGGTGCCACCCCCGTGACTAAAATTATTTAACTGCTCATTTAAATTGCACTGAAATGCACATTTCAGAGACCCTAAATTAAAAATTTTCCAGTGAATAGGGGCCACCCCCAACCATATGTGACCCCACCTGGAACTTACCTGCACGAAAGGCTTGCCATTAATTTTGATCTAATCTATTGCCAGCTAGGTTAATTTTTTTTCCCTCTGCTCTATGTCTTTTTTGGAGAACCTTGGTTTGTTTTAAGCAATAGAAAAAGTAACTGGACCACACATCTAGTGGTCTAGCAATATCATTATTTTCCATACAAACCCTTAAATTTTGCAGACATTCCTGAACCATAAGATCTCAGTCTTAAGTGTCAATCACCTCAAAATTGGCTTCCTGGTTAGATTGTTTTCTCATTTAGGTCGCATCCCATAATTCGTTTTGCATTATTAACAAGTAAAAACAAAGAACAAACTTTTGTCCAGAAAAGTACAAGAATAATTATTTGTAACTATATTTACCAGCATTGAGTTTTGGAATGTCTTTCCGTAGACAATCCACATTTTACAGAATGTATAAATTAATACCGACAGTACAAAATACTGTACATTTATCTCAACACTTTTGTCTAGTAAAACTCTTACTGAACTAAATATAAACATCAACAAAACGGCACCAAAACAAGATGGCGGCAGCCACATAAAAGGTCAAATCCTATAGGTCATTTCAACCATTTTATAAACAAGCAGCTCAATGAAACAAACTAAAAAAAAAAAAGATTTGAATTAATGAAAAACATTCTGTAAAGAAAAATCAAGCTAAACAAATATGTATGCAGACGGAGAAATTAACATCTTTCTATGGTAAAACGAAAAGAGAAAGTGATATGGCAAATTTCAAGGTCTTCGCAGCCGACATACCGGCCGGTCCAGCTTCATTTCAAAATTCCCTTTTTATCGGTACATTATCCCTGTTTGACTGGTTTGAAATTATCTCTTGGAAGCCTCAAAACTATCTGTTTATCTTATTCAACGGTCTGTTGTAACGACAACGTGTTCAGTCCAACTATCAGTGATCGAAATCAACACGCTATTCAATAGAGTTGTTTTTACTTTTTGACCTTTATAATTCCCTAGAGCATTCAGCTGTGTTAAAGAAAAGAGCTATTGAACTTCTTAACAACAAATCAACACGTTTTGATTATAAATAACTTAAGCTAAGGGTAATGAAATTGGCATCCCACAGAATTGAACATTTGTCGTTTTCCTTGTACTTTGCGTGACTATGAACGCAAGAAAAACTCACCAATTTATCGCAGAGGCACCTCTGTGTCTTGGAAGCAAAGAGGGATGGTATATGATAGAGCCATGTTTGGGAAAGTCGATCACATTCATTGGTATGAACTGCGAGCAAAATGGTAGAACGTTAAGTTCGGCTCCGCACGCTTTGTATTCGTCGACCACTTCCTCGATAGGTTCTCCTTGGGAACGCCATCGTTTAAATTTGAAGACTTTGACTCCGTCTGCCTCTGCTCCCGCCGCTAAAATATCAGGCTTGCCTTTTATGTCAGGGACGGTGAAAACCCCGACGATTTCGTGACCTTTTGCGCGAAGGCTTTTGTAAACTTCCAAGCCAAACTGCGACTGTCCGATCACGGCGACTTTCAGGGAACCCATTGCGTTGCGTGTTGTGTAAATGTTTCTTGCCAATCTTGCTGTTGTTACCTGTGCAAAACGAAAGGCAGAGAGCATTATTCGCACAGCCTTGCAATAAACTCTCGATTGCCAGGTTTAATGGACGTGCTCTGTCCACGAAAACCGCGCAATTTGCGATCAAAAACACAGCCCGGCTATTGTACAAGTTTCTTCTTCAAAACTTGTTGGGTATATGAAGTACGCGCCAATCACAAAACACTACGCGACATAACCTGAAAGACTCGTTTGGTGCAACTAACTCAGGGGCGGTTTCGGGGGTGTGTTAAGTCTTATTGTTCTTTCATCTCTAGCTCTCCTGGCCGATTTAAAAGGTGATAGATCGCATAAAATTAAGTACTACATTTAGTTGTGAGACACATAGCACTTTAGCATGCAACATATAGAAGCTATCTTGAAGTTTACAGTTGCTAGTACAATTTTCTATTAATAGCAGGTAAAAACACAAGACTACTCAAGTGATTCATGAAGTGTGACGAAGAGAACGTGAAAATATCTCAACCAATATGATCACGTCCTTCCACTGGGTCAATCAGCTTGGTCAATCGCCAGCAAAAAAGGGAAAGTTTTTTTCTTTATCAAAGAATGAACGCATAAAACCTGTCTTTTTCTAGGAAAACTGGTTCAAAAATCTCGTGGGATTTAGAAAATGAAGGCATGCCTGAAAATATTAAGAGTATTTCGTGACACAACCCAAAGGATCAGATAAACGACAGTCTTGCTACGTTTATCCTGAGACAAATTTTCTTTCGTGCTTTTCTTTTGGTCGTTATTTAGGCAACATCAATCACTGCAACCTTAAATTCACTTACCGAGACTGCGACCTGAGAAAACGAAATTTACGGTAATGAAAGAAGTGTTGACGTTCGTGCGATTCTATAATGCACTTCCACCCGCGATCAAAAATCAAATGTAAATGGCTCGAGCAAAACAGGTTTCCGGAAAAATATGACAATCACAAGGCCAATATAGGGCCAGCCTGGGCCCTTATTATGAAGACTGATAAGAAACAATAGTCATAACTCAGAAACATTATCACCAAATCGCCTTTGTAAGTGACGTAATTAACAAGTTCAAAAAACGACGCGTGGCAATAAATACCCTCATGCTAACAAATTTTCGGAACCTGGCTACACATGAAGGCGCTCAAAGTTATACAAGGATGCATGTTAACCTCTCTGCACAAAACAGAAAATTTTTGATAAATTCATTTTAGAATATTTGACCACACCACAATCAATTATCTTTTCCGTTGGGGGTAACAGTGATGAGCATCTATTTTCCCCTTACAATACCTTTACTTAATTGAACAAAAATGGTGTGGAGAATGAGCATGTTAATTTTGGATTTAACAAAAAAATTATTGATTTAGCTTACCTTGGAAGTGCATATTGCTTTTCTGTCCAATTAGTACTACCGGAACGTTCAGCCCTCCATACAGCTAACCATGCATTCTGCTATGCTGACTCCTTTAAGTAATTAAAGACAGAAGACATATGAAAGAGGCTCTCTTAGGGGGTTATATACCCCTGGAGGGGGGAAGGGTGATTCCCATACAAAAGTGATACGGGTTGTTTACCATTTATAAAAAAATTCCGGAAATTTTGGTTGGGAATTTTCGGTCGGTAAGAATGGTACGTGTCATTTACCATTTGCCTAAAATTTCCGCATTGTTGCACCGCACTAGACTGGATTCTAGTTACAACATGAAACTGGTTAGAAACTCAAGAAACTTGTAAATGGTAAACAAATTTCCATTCCGAACGTCCCATTCGGTAAAATGGGACTACCTTTTCAGAATTTCCGTTTGTCCCGGGAATTTTCCAGTGGGACGAACCTAAAAATCATTTACCATTACATTCCAACTGGAATTTCCGGGAATTCGAGATAAATGGTAAACAACCAGGGATGCTTGTCATCTCTCATTTAGGGTGTTTGGGATGGAGAGTGTTTGTTCCAAAATAACATGATGTTTCTGCTAAAGATTATGCTAATTTATGACAAATCACTATACACTGGCCAATCTTCGTTAGCAGCCACTAGTTGGTATCCTTAGCTGTAATCATCAGCCAGTCAAAAATGAGGCTCACCAGGAGTCTGGGGATTATTGTTTAATTATACATTTCTTTAGGGAAAATAATAACAAAATGCACCATCGCAGTAAATTTTCCAATTTAAGCAATTGGAAAGAAGAAGCCTGAAAAAAATCAGGGCTTCAACGGGATTCGAACCCGTGACCTCCGCGTTACTGGTGAGATGCTCTACCAACTGAGCTATGAAGCTTCTTCTTTCCAATTGCTTAAATTGGAAAATTTACTGCGATGATCATTCTTCACTTTCATCTACAACTGCAGTTCAAAATGAATTATTTCATATATACTTCACATCAAAATGCACCATCACACAGAACAATTTTAAAACACTTCAGAGTTGTTCCCTGGGGGAGCAGTTACCAAGGGCAGATCCTTGAATTCTTTTAATTGGCGTTCTCCGATCTTTGATTCAGAAAACGTGGTTGGAAAGTCATTTGCGGCAAAATACGTCATGCCTCATACTATGTTACCCCAAGACTCCCCCCACTTGTAGTTTACACTTTCATCAATTTGATATCAGTTTACTTAGTCCCTTACCATGCAGATGAGTTCTACTCATAGAGGATGCACCCTTGGAACATCCATCCCTCCTATTGTGCTTGGTAACAAAGGCTTTACTGAAGTTGTCAATGCTAATGTTAAGGTCTAGCTTACAAGCAAGCTCTCCGGGGTGCTCTGGAGGTGGGGAGGAAAAAGGAAGGAGAGCTTGTGACTACGTCTCTGGAATTTTCATATCTGCATCAAAAAAGTTGATGCGAAAAGCTGATTGGCAGAGATGACATTAGTAATGACGTCATTACCCTTGGCCCATGCTTTTTTTGTTTTTTTACATTATTTTGTGCTTGTTTATGCTTCACGCTGACTGGTGTAAATCTGACAGCTCAGTCAACAGGAAGTCACAGGAGAATTGGAGGCAGAATTCAAATTCCAGCAAAAAAGTTGCAAGCTCTGCTTCCTTTTCCCGCCCTGCTGGAGAGCGCCCCAGAAAGCTTGCTCGCAGGCTAGTTAAGATCATGATGCAAGTGCATGAGTGCCAGTCCTGACAACTGCTCTTGACACCCTGTTTCTGAGATATAATTTGATTCTCCGTAGAATTTCAATGTCAAACAAGTAGTAAAAAACAACCACAGGAGTGTTAGGAGGTCTGGACCCCCCTCCCCCCTGGATCTGCCCCTGGTTACTTTTGTTTCCTAAGAACCTTTTGGCAACTGCTTGAAAGAGATGTTCACTTAAAATAGGTGGTCTCAAAAGGCTTTGGCTGTAGCACTACTTACTCACTATAGAGGTCAAGAGAGTAAAAAAGATGATAAATGAAGCTAAAATATTGGTCTATAATTATTATAGACCAATATTTGGATATGATCAAAATTCATACTTGGCACTAGAGCTTGGGGGAATAAGAAAAATGTTGTAAGACAGGGATGAGTAATAAAATTCTCTAATTTTATTTCCCCAAGCGTTAAAGTAAAGTATGAATTCGATTAATAGCATAAGGAAATTGACCTATTTTGAAACAGTGTAACCCTCCCCCACCCCACCCCCACATGTCTCCCTGCCTGCCTGAAAAGTACAAAGGTTGTTGCGATCTTACAGCCTGCACGTTAAAAAAAAGATGATGAAGCTATAGCCTTACCTTTCCTCTCTGTATCAACCAAAGTCAAACGAAAAAATCATTTACACCTTGTGGCAGCATTTTACAATCCGAATAAACGATGAACGCACAAATCCCAGTCGAACTTTGGACAGGCCATTGCGTTGGCACAACAACTACATCAATTGTCGGGTCTATTTCAAAGCCGATCGCTTCCATTTTCCTAAATGAAGAACATTTCCTAACCTTAGACAAGGAGGTTCGAAATTTGTATTCATTTTCCCCTTTGAAATCTTCAGATCAGTGACAAACTTCACGCAGTGTACGGTCTAAACTTTTTGAGGATGTAAATTCCCATCACGGACAACAGATCCGTTTTGTGGAAACGAGGCTCAAAGGCGCCAAAATGAAAACTAGTTGCCAGTCCCCTACACGCTTGTAAAAAAACAGAAGCAGTAACAAATCCACTGAAAATAAAAGAGATAAAAAGTGTTTTAATGGCGAGTAAGTGGTTCAAACAATCAATTTCAGATTCCACAAATCATTACTCTTGGTATTTCATGTAGGCTGGACTTAAACTACGAATTTCGGAGAATAAGAGGTCAGGAGTAGTTTTTGGCCTTGCTTTTAACCACCTGGCCCCAGTTGTTCAAAGAGGTCTTCAAAAGGTGGAAAGCGCTATCCACCGGATAAATCTCTATCCAGTGGATAACGCAATTGATTTTCCTAATTAGTAATACTTATCCACTGGATAGCGATTTATCCGGTGGATAGCGCTATGGAACGTTTGAACAACCCAAATCAGGTGTGGCTGATCACATATTATGTATTATATCAAATCTTCTATATGCTACTAACCTTTAAGAAACATCTCACTCTCATGTTAATACAAACACACATGTGTTAATTATTTCTAAGAGAGAGGCAAAAGAGGAAGCTGAGTGAGATGATTGCACAAGGAGAGGCGTGGCAAGGACGGGAGACTATATGGACGTTTTCAGCAACTAACCTGAGATCAGGCTCTATTTTCGTTTCTCTTTGAAAATTACACTCCGGCGGGCACGGCGAGCGGTAGCCGTTAGAGAGAATGTACGAGAACCGCTAAAATTGGGCCTGATCTCAGGTTACGCGTCAACCGGAAGTGGACTTTTCACAATCTGGGGCAGTGGTCTTTCCCAAATTTTTTAGCAAATCGTCTCTATAAGAGTAAAGATACTTATCTATCTATCTAGCATTGTAAATTTGGTAGCGTCAAGGCAGGTATAGCCCCGCTACTGTTTTAATTTTAAAATTTGGTACTCAAGATTTTACTGATCCAGGTGTACTAA
This sequence comes from Porites australiensis, assembly GCA_022179025.1. Taxonomy (NCBI): domain Eukaryota; kingdom Metazoa; phylum Cnidaria; class Anthozoa; order Scleractinia; family Poritidae; genus Porites; species Porites australiensis. Next base: position 36,523 of record BOPM01000285.1, read on the forward strand.
AGATCCGGCTTCACTGGTTTGTCGTTGTGGTTTTGCCTTCTCAAGTGTTTCAGGTGAAAGGGAACGGGATCACTTCCGGTTAACGCCCGTTGCTGACTTCCGGTTAACGTACTAATTGCGCGTTCGTGTCACTTACTTCGAGGGCACGGTAACCTGCGATCAGGCGGTCCTTCTTCCCTTTTATTAGAAACGCCTGATCGCAGGTTAAGAGCACGGCTATTTCTCGCCCTAGTAACGTCTAAGAGTTAAGATTAGATAGAAAAAAAAACATTCAAAGATAGTAATGAGCTGCAAACCAAAGTATGGCCGAGAATTCAGTGACTGCGGTTGTTTAATTCTATTTCACCAAGTACAAAACTACTTACATATTGTACAAAATTGATAACATACATTTGTTTTTTTCGTTTTTTTATATACAAATGTTTTCAAGCTGTAGAAGCTTTAGCCCCCAAGAAGGAATTGTAACTGTTACTGTCTGGTAGATGACACCTGTCAACAACAGCCAAAAATATAAAGAAGTCTATTTTTGGGCGTACATCATATCAGTGGTTGACAAGTCCATGTCGCTCTCTCTCTCTGGCCGTCTCTAAATTGCAACCATAACTCGGAAAACGTACAAAGTCATCCAGCTCACTTAACTGGCTTAGAGAGTTAATTCAATAGAAAAGAGAAGTGTGACGTCACAAAACTTGTGAAAGTATGGGACTGGTTAGCATATTCACAAAGAACAAAATGAAAAAAGCCCTCTTGCAAAAAACTCAGCCTGCTAGTGCATATTGGTGGGTAGATATAAGCACCAGTTTGCTCTGATGACTCCATACAAATCTTTGCAAAACTGGATTCCATCGTAAGGTTAACAATCCAGGCTTATCTTAGAAGGATTTATATAGAGTCATCAGAACATAACGTTGCTTATATCTCCTCTTCAATTTGCACCAACAGGCCGATTTTAAGCAAGTAAACATTTATTCATCTTGTTCTTTCTGAATATACAAACCAATCCCATAATTTCACATATTTAGTTTCTGTGACGTCATCACTTCTTTTCTCCATTCTCTTCCATCCTATCATTAGCGTGACCATGGCAACCTTAGTTCTTTCTCAGATCTCTCTCAATCCTGACCGTGTGATAAAATCTTACTGGGTTCCAGTCGCCCTCTTTTTTTTCATGTTAATGAGACTAATTTTTCAAAAATTAAAGTCTACTATCTTGGTTGGCTCTTGTTTTTGTCATAACAAAATATCACTAATTTCTGACTACCCTCGAAGAGAATAATCATCTCTTGGGTGATTTTTCCTCTGATATTTCCTGCTGCTCAGAATCTTTTTCTGCTTGAGCATCAGCGTCGTTTTTCACTTCCGCGTTGCCTGCTCCGATTACTGTGACGAAAAAAAAAGAAAACGTATTAGAAATAGCGTTTTTATTAGCTAGACAGCAAACTTGAGTAGAGTGATAAACAGTCCTTGCTGCAAGGCGGGATTTAACCTCTTCTTGAATTTTCATCTCTAAAAGTGTGAGGATTGCCCAAGGGGGAAGGGGGAAGTGTTGGGTTGCGCCTGCTTGGTTATTAGACGTCTCCCCCCTTTTTTTTTGTACAAAGTATAGTGGGGTAAAGAAAGTAGGGGGACAGTGCGTCGCCACCGTTCTTCTCCTTCCCATGATGCCTTCTGATTCACGTATTTCCATTCATACACTTCGCCCCGCGCGATATGTCGAAGTGCCGTCCTGTGAAGAAGACTGGTGTCGCGCATTAGTGAGACCACTCCCCTCTCAATAAGCTATCCAGGGTTCGTATATCACGAAGGCGACGTCAAGTTATACGTCTCCGCCATCGGTTGTTTTTTGTCTTCTTCCGTTTGTCAAAAGCTCATTAATGAACTCCTATCCTTGATCCGAGAAGTTTTTCTCTGATACTTTGTTTCCTCCGTCTTCTTAGCTTGAGAAAACAGCCGACATTTCGCAGCACTGCACAACCACTGGTTTCCCCGCGAATAGACGACTGAGAAACAAGCCCAGAAATTCCATACTGATGACGCTTCACTACCCAGATCGGAGTGGTGCTTCTGATTGGTCAAGGTGCAGCGTGAGAAATTTGCATCAACCAATTAGAAGCACTACCCAGATCAGAGTAGTGACGCGTCATCAGTATGGAATTTCTGCGCTCGTTTCTCAGACGTCATTTCGTTGGGAAAACAATGGTGGCATCACGTAATGTCGGCTGTTTTCTCGGACTACTGTGAGTGTACCGTCTCCCAAAAAACCAATTCTTCCAATACTTCCTCGTTCCCAGGGCTGTTCCCTCAGAAAATGGGTGTGGCGTGGAAGTCCCTGGGAACGAGTTTACCGGAACGCGCGGGGGCTGACCAAGCGAGACCTTAGAACCCCTCGATGTTTAGAGGTTAAACAACATACATTTATACCTTCTCTTTTCCTCTCGTGAGACGCTGTTCCTTTTCCAATAATTAATACTGCTAGGTAAGCGCCAAATGCAGCGAAGCAGAGAATGCAGCCCTCAGCCAGAAAACTTATCGCCCCCACATAGTCGAATACTTTGCCCACGATGAGTGGTATGATCATCTCTCCAATAGCGGCGCTTACAACAAACATACAAGTCACTGTACCTAAAAACGGAAGAGGAAAAGATGGTGAGCTTTAAAGCAGCGGGTTTTTAAGGATAAAGCTTAACAGGCTCTATGCTAACAAGTGCGTAAGTACAGCAAACTCTTGGGTTATGTTCACACTATTCTTGGTTTGCAACCACGTGACAAGGCGGCCATTTTTGGGGTCAAAACAAAAGAATATTTCCTCGAAGAATTTACATGAAAATAGAGTTTAGTTCCCAGAGGAGAGAAATGCTTTTGTTCTTGAACACCAACATGGCCGCCGTGACGTCACGTGCAAACCAGCAATAACGAGTAGCTTTCCGTGGCCTCACGGAAAGGTATCCGTTATAGTGTCAACACCTTTTCGATATTTGACTCTCCACCTTAGAGACCGGTACGGCGCAGTTTCGCTTTGTTACAGAAATCGCGCGAAAATCATCGTTCTCATGTGTTAAAAGCCCTATTCGGTATGGTTTTCGTACCGGCGCAAAAGCCAGCCGGCATAGTGCGAATATAGGCTAGGTTAGCAAGAGGTCCAGAATAGGTCCGCAATGTGTATAGCATTAGAGTGTTGATACAATGGAACCTCTTCGAAAGCGGATACCCATGGAATCAGAAAAATTGTCCGTTTAGGGAAGGTGTCCGTTAAGGCAGGTTCGACTGAAGATAACTTTCTGTTTGCGGGGAATAGCCGACCGTTAACGTCGGGAACGCTGTCGTATTGTGACTCGGGGTTATGGCTCCACATACAGGACAATTAATGAGGATTAGCAACTAGAGGACAAAGTCAAAAAACAGATACGCTGGCACTTGTTGTGGTTGATTATAGCCAGTGCGTCCGTTTTGCATTTTGGGGATCCTTGGTTCGCGTCCCGCTATGACAGCTAACTGAATTTGTTTCTCGGTCGCTTTTATATCAAATCGTCGATCATGCTTATAACTAGCCAAAAGTTGGGGTCCTTAATCATGGTAAGTTATATTTGTATCATTTCTATCCAATAATTTGCGTGGGGTTCTTGTAAACTAGCTGGAAAGTAAGGTGCTGTTCCAGTGTATACGTAAACAAACTATTTGCCATTTTAACTTTTTTATCAGGTTTATCTTCGAATTTTTTGCAAACGTCCCTCCTTAACATAACAATTCTCTGATTTTTCTAAAAATATTTTACCAAATTATTACAGTACTATGAATTTTCCCCCAGTTTCAAGATCATTTTGTCAAGAGATGATCCATATTGCAGAGACAGAGATACTGAATTTTTCTGTGTTTAGGGTGGCCCAACCCCAAGTACGGTGGTGCAATGCTGCCAGTCTTCAACCGTCTTTACCTTGTTGACTCTAAAATGGGTCAGCGTTCCAGTACGGAAACTGTCTGGGGAAATGCAACACCCACTATTACTAAAGCACACGGTACCTGTAACATTAAAATACTGCTCAGCTAGTGCCACACTTGTGGGAAACACGTTGCTCATGAAAAGACCAAATGTGCTAGTCCCCATCCACAGCGCAGACTCACTTGCTCTAAAGATTAACATTAATAAACTAGAAACCAAGCAACCAATCTGGAAAAAAAAACACAAAAACAAGCAATCAAAAAGTTTGCAGTGATTCGACGTAAATAATTTGTCTAATCCTAATGACATTTTCTGAGTAACTAGTATTGTGCGGAAACATTGTTCCCTTTAACGCGATTGTTAGGGGCCTTTAGATACGACGACATGGACGGGAACGAGTGAACAAGAAACGTAAGAAAAAAGAGCAATAGGTTTTAAGGTGATGTTTATACAGGGGACGATTGGCAACGACGATTTTTTGCGCAACACAGCATTTGCAATATTTAAACAATGTTGCTATCATTTGAATCAATGTCGCAATATTGCAACGCTGTTTTGTGCTAAAAATCGCCGTTGCGAATCGTCCCGAGTAGGCAATTAAGCAAAACAACAATTTTGCACGTGCATCACACTTTTTTGTACATTGCATTGACGTCAGTGCACGACTACGACGTGCAAATGCTTAATTCCACTTTTTGTGGAGGGCATAAACAAGCTTCGAGGAAATTTTCTTTCTCTTACTGAACTTGGACATGGTTCTTCAACTCCAGAATTGTTCGCCTACATTTGACAAAGTAAGTGATCTGGAATAATCGAAATGAACATTCAAGATTGAAAGAACGCGAATTCACTTTTTAAACGACATTGTAACAGCCGTCACCGTCCTCGATCTGGTCTTTGGGTCTGTTCTAAACTAGGAGCCACTCGTTTCTGAAACAAATACTGCGCGTCAGAGGTAAAAATGTTTTAGGTTCTTGGGTAAAGGTACCGTTAAACGGGAAACGAAAACGTGCAATTTGTTTTGCAACAACTTAATATGTTGTAAGCGAGATTTTATTCGTGGGTGGTAAAACTCTCAACATTGCTATTCAACGCGTTTTGTAGCAATGTTGCGACTGGAACAAAATGAACGTTTTTGTTGGCCGTTTTACCATATCTTAAAAAGCAAATTTTGAGTCCATAATACTTGTTTAACGCGCGGCCAAACCGCATTATTTGCGTCTTTAAGTACCAAGTTTGCTAAAACAATAAAGTGTTTTCACTCACGTGGCCAGCATCTATGCAAATTTATTGGAACAATAATAAAGTTTGCATAAGAAAAGAGTGCAACTCCCAGAGGATTGGTTTGGAACACCAACATGGCCGCCGTTCCATTGTTTTGGGACACCAATATGGCCGCCTTGAGGTCATGTGAAAACACTCTATAGTTTTTATTAAGTTTAGCGTGGGCCACCGCAGCATTGCCTGTACTTCATTATTTTCCCTCTCACTTGGCATTTATATGTTTTCTTTTCTCGATCTTGTCATCGTGTTTTTTCGCTTTTTCATGATCTGTACGTTTTTCTTTGACTACCCATGCGATTGGCACGGATTGCACGTCTTTCGTGATATCTCTTAGCTATAAGCACGCTTTGCACGTTTTCCAGTGCATTTCACGAGGTGTTGGTTAATTCAGCTTTGCTTTGAAGCACTCCTTTTTCTTCCTTTTTCCCACCAGTGTGGATTATTAGGAAGGATATTAAAAGATCTCATGAAATTTACGGATTTAATTTAAGGTATTTAATACCTCTAGGTCGAATCTAAGAAACACACGGAAATTTAGGTCCGTTTTCAAGACGAGCAGATTCCGTGATAGTTTTGTTACGTCGAACGCCCTCAAAGCTTAAACAGTGTTCCCGATTTATAGTTTTAGAAGTTTCGATTGCTTTTCATCATGTCGATTTCGTTTGTTTTTTTTTTTAATAAATCACAAATTTACTGTAATGCATTCATGTATTGTTTCTGTTATTCGTTTCTTTCATTTTTCCTTTATAGATTAGATTATTAGTGGTAGTATTATTAAGTAATCATAATTATTTGTAAATAATAGCCTAATTCAACCTCTCGGTTGCGAGGTAATTATAAATAAACTATCTATCTATCTATCTATCTATCTATCTATCTATCTATCTATCTATCTATCTATCTATCTATCTATCTATCTATCTATCTATCTATCTATCTAACCTACCAGGTCGACAAGAAGCATAATTGCAGGAGACAAGAAAAGGGCGATAGGTATCGAAACAAGACGACCCAAGGCGAGAGAACCCTGAAGACAAAAAAAAATTAAGTAAGTAAGATAAATAGGATAAATAGTAAATAGTATAGATAATAGTAAGATAAATAGATAAATTGATAAATAGGACATTCGGGCCATGTCTGTTCGCGAATCGCTCTAGAGGAAATGGATATGAAGATATCTTCCTATAACACAAAGTATCGACTTATAAGGAATGAATTAAGTACTTTAGTTACTCAGGTTCGCCAATTTTGGAAGGGTCACCGCAACAGCGTATGACTCCTAATTACTGCGGGCCCGAAAAAGATAGTCCACCACACCAGGGCGTACATCACCTACTCCTTACGAACAGCTTGTGGGTTCTTTAGCGTCCAACAGAATTCTATATGTAAAAGGGTTGTGAGACAGGGACAACGGTTTATAGACCTTATATCCGAGAAGTACTTTTTTGTCACCTTGACTTATGAAAATAATCTAAGTTCTCGACTTATAGCTGTGTCGAGATCTCTACCTAAAGAACGAAACATTTCCCGACTTTTCCAAAAAAGAAAGTTCTAAAAAAAATACAGAAGTAAAGAAAGGTACCTTGTGCTCAACCAACATACAGAAGTAAGAAAGGTACCCAGTGCTCATATTCACCCAATATACAGGAGCTGAAAAGGTATCCTGTGCCAATACTCATCCAAAATACAGGCGCAAGAAAGGTTTCCTGTGCACATACTCACCCAAAATACAGAAGTAAGAAAGGCACCCTGTGCTGACGTCATTCGCAAAGGACTCTTGACTGCATAAGTATAAACGTACCCACCATAAGAGCCCTAAGAAGGGGAGGTAAAAAGAGAAGATATATGATTGGTCCCTACTATTCCCGGCGTCCCTTGTAACCTGGGGATTAATATCCTCTGATGGGTCAGGGGTCCATGACCTAGAGAGCATCTTTCATGTACTCTTGTCAAGGCGCTTTCACCGACAACTTCAATTATTTTTAGAACGATCTGGGCGCGAAAGTCCCTCAAACCAGTCAGCAAAATCTACGTATTTACTACCACAGCACCGCATCTTCACAGATCAAAAGATGCACTTCTTTCAATACAAAATAATCCTACCAAGTTATCAGTTCAGTACCTGCATTCCGTCATACAGAAAGACTAAGAATGATGTCCAGAATGTGATGCACATGATCTGCGTTTTGTTTGTTGAGTCATCGCACAGACCAGGCTTTAGAGTTTCTGTATCTAAGTGAACCTTGTTCTGCAAACCTAAAAGTCAACATAAAATATCTATAATATACGTGCAAGTCTTAATTTAACTTCTGTGACTAGTACATGATTGCTGAACAGGGGCGTAGCTAGGGGGGGTGGGGTCCTGGGGTGCCCGTGACCCCCCCTTGGTAGGCCTTCTTTTGAGCAAACAACCTACAATATTCAGGTGGCGAAAACGCCACGACAATATCTTGGCCGCAAAAGCCATTGTTGAAAAGCCCACTTTTTAAAAATTTGTTTTTTTTGTAAAGTATTTTCGTCAACGGCTCTTGTCTTTAGTTAATATGGGCCTTCATGCCGCGATAATACGACTGAGCCCGCTGACACACGAGGGAGAGCAGCGGTATAAACCATATATAGTCGGCGATCCCCGGATGGTTTCCCTGTCTGTGACCCCCCCTTTGAAAAATCCTGGCTACGCCCCTGCTGAACCCATTTGTTCTTCAACCTCGTCCCCCGAGCTTTTTCCTTAGTTTGTCTCTTCATAATATACCGAATAACTTTTTCACCTGCACGAAAATCATACCCGATAGGGATTCTGTTCACATAAGAACAGCTATTTCGGCGCTATTTCTGCGACGGAGTTGAAGCTGCGCCGCGCTGATACTGATCTCGAATGCAGAGCAAACATATCGGATAGGTTCTGCGCCATTCCTTGGTGCAGTTTCAACGGGTATTCAGACCGTCACGGAATCTCAGGAAATTAAGGCATGGGCGCTCAATGATTCAGTCAAAAAGTGATGGGTGGTGGTCTATCTTTGAGAACTTAAGCATTTGAAAGATGAGACTTTACCGAATACTACATGGGTGGTTTCTGTCAATTTGGTGTTTTTCAATTATGCAAATGTTGTCACGAGACTCCACAGGGCCAGAAAACTATAAAAAGTCTTTAAGTGAATAAGTAGGAGCGAAGACTGGAATCCACTAAAACTGAAGTAAATACTCAGAAGTGAGGGCTAGGATTTAGTGTACTAAACCCTCCCGGTCAACCGCTCCGGCACAATGTATAATGTATGTAAACGACTTGTCCTAATTCTGTGTCGTTGATGTTCATACTTAGACTGCTGGCAGTCTGTTTTTTCTTTCGATATAGTGAAGGTAGTGCACGCGCCTTCTGTCGCGGGCGTAGTCATTGTCGTGTCTCACGCGTTTCGCTCGACCGACTAAAAAAAAGTAGAGACTGCTCGTAGTCTAGTACATACTATACCAGATAGATTTTTGTGTGCTTTTATCTGGTGCTGTGTGAAAATAGCCTTAGTTTTTGAGAGAAAAGCCTTGGGTACGAGGTTGTTTGCCCTCTATTCTCACTCAGTAACCTCTGCTCACTACCAATTTGTTCGCTCCATGCCTTTATTCAACGTTTCTCCCTTACTCGATCGCCTCTCCCTATTCCCCTTCATCTTGTCACTCGAAAAAAATTTCATCAAGGGTGTGGCTGCCGTTTATTTCCGGTTCGGGTTTCGGTGTAGGTACGATACCGTATTGTTTAGATTACAAAATTTCCTAAGGGAATTTGAACGTGTTTTTTAGGAGTTTTTGCTCTGGACAGTTTTTCAACGTACAGTATGTATGGTCTAGTACAGTAAATTACCTCAGTTTTGCACAATTGTACGTGTTGTGATTTGTAGGACGCAAGTTGTTGTTTCGCCGTATTCGTTTGGAACTCACAAAGGGTGTATATCGGGAACTGTTTGCTCATGAAAGTTGTTCTTGTGTGAAATTATCGTGTCACAAACCGTCGTGATCATACCACGAGCAGTCGTAAGCCTTAGATCCACGCATGGCGACCGAAGTCGTATAATCATGCAAATTTTACGGACATTTGCTCTACGCATCTTGCGCATGCGCCTTAGCCGCTCGCCCTTCGCAAGTCACTCGCGCAAGTTCTGAAAACTGCTGGTCTTGATTATCTAACCTCTCTACGAATTAAGAATGCAAAATTTTACCTTCTATATCTCCATCTGGGTTTTCAGAAGTGCTATCTTTGCTTTCTGCTTTGCTGGCAGCTTGAGTTTTTAATCTATGCTCCTCCCACTTGTCTGTTATGACAATATATGCCAAACCTATAACAACTGGTAACTATATAGGAACAGAAACAAATTAGTATGTGATAAGTAGATATCTGCAGAGTGCAGACTCCTGTCGAACATCGGTTCTGCTGAACGGATTACTGCCAGTGATATCCTCGAATCGGCGGCTACTAAGTTTCAAGTTAAGATTAAAGAACCATGTACATAAAAGGGGTGAAACTGGACTCAATCAACAGATGTGACACTTAAACCTGACTATCTGACTAAGTCCGATGAGGTCAATTTTTTAAACTTTAAGTACGCAGTATTTAAAACGCAATGTAACAAACTTTGTAAAACATCTTCCGCGATTTCAATTTAACGCAAAAGTATGCAACACTGATGACAGCGGATGTATCGTCGAAAAATGTCTCGTAAATTAAAGAAAGTTGTGTTGTTTCTGTAACTATCAGGGGCACCCAACGAGAATATAGTTCAAAACCACATAAACATAGCATTGTTGAACGTACTTTAGTATTTAAACAGTAGATAAAGGCCTATTTTTATCCCCTAAAAATTTTTCATCTGTTCGGATTTCCTATCTGAAAGTATAGTGATCCGAAAATTATAGGGATCAAAATTTACCTTTCCGAAAATTTCAGCCAGAAAAAAGGCTCCCGAAAATTCTAGGTGACCTTTTTAGGGTAAAAATCCGTTAAAAATGGGCAAATATACCATTTTTTTGATGTTCGAAAATCCTAGGAGAAGCAGGCAAGCAAGAAATTTTACAGAAAATGATCCGAAAATTCTAGATCTCAAATCGTCTTCCGCGAACAGAGAATTTTCCGAAAATTGTCGTTGGGTGCCCCTGAACTATCTGTATTGTTGCAGACCCTTTAAATCAACTGTCTCTAGGGAGCTGTCCGTCTCTAATCATTGGACATTTTAAAGTTACGATCGATTAGGACTGGGAAGGTATTGTGACGAAATGCTTCATGGGACTGTTTTGAAGAGAAAAATTTTGACCCAGTTCCCTGCGCAACCTCGTAAGCCCCAAAAAAGAAGCCATAACTTCCCCGAAACATTCCCTTAATGCAACCTGACCCAGTCTCCCGAGCAACTTCAAAATGGCCAATGCAGTTATCCATCAAGAAAGTCGAGTGTAAAAGCGATTGTGAATTACGGATAATTCACTTTATCATTCAGTCACCGAGCTTGTTTTTTGATAAATATCTTCGGGAGGCTGCCATTTTCACGCAAGAGCGATCGCAAGAAGGAGAAAAGCGTGCTTTCATATTTACGAATGAGCAGAATATTATTTGCAGCCAAACATAGCTGGACGACATTGCGCATGAGAAGACCATTATTTGTAGGCAGTTATTTGCAGGTCAAGTGGTTGGTTCTCGGCCAAAGAAAAGGAAGAAACATTTGCATCGAATGATAGTAGAAAATATCTCCAGTTACTTTATCGATACACATTGCTCACTAAGAAACCCTTCTGCCATTTAGGAGATACTGTAGGACATTTTATCTCGAGAACTTGATAACTTACATGTGCTAAAGCTATAATCCAATAAGCTACTTGAACTTCGCTCTTATATTTTTCTGGCTCAGTATAGAAAGTGTCTCTCATGTGATTGGTTGGTCTGTGTGATAAATGATGGTGCCCGCGATGCCCCATTCCACCGTAGGGCAGCGGATTCCCCCTCTTGGCCGCCGGCAGCCCAATATCTGGATGGGGAGTACCACTGAGAAAAGGTTCTGCTATTAGCGGGCTAACGAATGCACCGAAGCCGTACGAAAAATAAAGAGCCTGAAAAAAAATAACAACAGTGACAAAATTATATCTTGTTTTACGAATAGGAAGGAAGCTAACTAGGCACAGTTGCAAATTCTCATAGAAACTGCGCGTTACAAATTTCTATTAA
>BOPM01000285.1:50342-81018 GCA_022179025.1 Porites australiensis
CAAGCGTTACGTCCGTTTGTACTTGAGCGAATGTGATCGGAATATTTGCTGTTCTTTTCCGCCCGGTCTCGAGCGATAGTCAAGCCAAGAAGATGTACAAAGCTCATAACTTTCTTTCCTCTTCATGTGTGAAGGGAGCTTGTGTTTAAAATCTCCAACTAGAGGACATATTTGTAACCAACGAACGAGAACAGCGCGAATTCCGCTACACAATTTTACTCTCTCCACCGCGGGATTTTGCTCTTTCAACGCGTTGAATTCTATGTTCTCGGGTTACTCAAGTTTTCTCTAAATGTAAAAGCCATGACTTTAGACTTTGGCTATAATCACTTCGCCATGATCGTCGATAATATTATTTTTCAAATATGGCTGCCTTTTGGCGGTTGGTGTTAGTAATTTATTATTCATATAACTTTAATAACTAGTAGCATGTACTTGTTTTATAAACAAAAAGAACGTTTCCCACGACAAAATACCTCCTCATCCTCTTTGCAAAAGAATATTCTTCTTTTAATTAGTGAATTCTTGGTACTTTATGATTACAAGTTGTCTCGAAGTATCATTGACTGGCAGAGAAACGAAGTGATTAGGTTTTACAAAAGTGAAAAAGTTCTCGCGTTGGGTGATTGTTGTTTTGCTTTCGATCATTCTTTCCTTGTGAGCGAAGGGAAAGAAAGCAGGTTAGTTATTGGTTCTGAAAGAAAAACAAATTTCTTTTGGCAGAAATAACAACCTGCAAGTAGACAACTTTGCCAAGACCAGGTTTAAGACGTCTTTAGGACGAAAATTACGAAAGTTTTCGTTCTTTACCTCCGTGTAAATCTCAGATCATACCTGTGTGGTCTTATGTGGATGCTGGCTTTTCATCGCTCTAAACTAGTGGAACTCTCTCGAAACGGACATCTACCTAAAGGGACACTTGGAGTTGGTCCCTACCATTCTTAATCCCTAATCTTTTATTTTTTTTAATGTGGACAGTCTTGTATGACCGACAGGTAATACCGATTCCGGAGGCGTTCGTCTTGAGTTAACTACATATGCACATAACTAATTGTTTTATCTCTATACCAGAATACAGTGGAACCTCGATTTAACGAACACCTGTATAACGAAGTTCTCGATGAAACGAACGATTTTCTTTACCCCAGTAACAGTAAAATATTGAAAAAGAACCTCGATATAACGAAACCTCGTTCTAGCGTACAAATTTTGTCAGTTACTTGGCCCTTCGTTAAATAGAGGTTCCACTGTCGTAGAGTACAGCAGTCACCAAAGTTTATTTTTAACCGAGTATATATTACATGACAGCGAAGGCCCCAGTACCAAATCAAAGTGACGCGTAAGAATCCAGAAACCGACCAGCTATCAAAAAAACAATTTGAGTTTCCGAAAAATCAAAAGGCGCTTTAATATCGACCAAAGATATCGGCTGACCAAGGATTATGGACCAGCCGAAGATATCTAAACATTTGCGGGATTTTGACGCGCACTTTTGCGTTTGGATTTTTTTCATGCATTTGTTTTCAGCGTTAGTAAGGACGTCTTAGGACAAGTTTGTGAAAGCTGCATTGAGGGACAAAGTGAAGAGACACTTCCATGAAATGGCCTTCTTTTTGCATAGTGGACATATCTAATCCCAACTCCCGTACCCCCACCCCTCCCCCCTAACCAATGTTACATTTTATATTTTAAGCCTTCAGGAACCCTCAAGTCTTTCTTCAACTACAAACAACATTGACAGGATTCAGGGGTTGGGGGGGGGGTGGGGGATTGACGGATTTTAAACAGAATTGTATGAAATGAACGAAATTGTTCAGTGATAAAAGGGCGCGTTTTAGACAAATGTGGCAACTACTTTTGGCACCGATTGTGGTTTCGATGCGGTAGCCTCTATGCGATATCCTTCACATAAAACCCTTAGGTATCCCTATTTGCGCTCCGAAGTTTATCTTATTTTATAAGTTTTCTGTACTAACACTGCATTTCAGGACAGTGTTTACGTACTGAATTTGACATTCTTAGTGTAGTATTCTAAATTTCCAGTTTTGTCTCCGACTGAATAAGTATTGACCAAGAGAAATATAAACATAAAAAGAACTTCAAATATTTAATAAAATTCCTAGCTCTATACAACAGAGAACCTACTTATAAAATAACCTTTTGAAACAAGATTGCAATTGAAAAGAAAATTCTCTCGTCATAAGAGCCAACAGAACTGGGTAAAAATTTGCATCATATCAATAACTTCTTGGCCCAGAGCAACATAGGAATGACAAGACCCTCTCTTTTGCGTGGACTTGCCTTCACCGTCTTCGGTCATTAAGGAGACCATTTTAGCAGTTAAAACATATATTCTTTTAGAATCAAAGCAGTAGTGTACCGTCATTATAATTTTTTACAGCAGTTATTTTCTTAAACAGATTCGCCGGTAAGAAAAATTACATTCTTCTTAGTGATTGGTTAACTTTGTAGTTCCGCCACTCTGTGAACTGGCTCGCTTCTGATTGGCTCTTCGTTTCCCGCGTTTCCTTCTCCCTCTTCGCACGTGACTAGCGGCGTGTACTCACAATCATCGCAGGCTTGGTTACAATGACATAGGCGCTTAACGGCACATCGGTATAGGTCGTGCACTGTAAGAAAAGGCAATTGTCATTAAGAACGGTTTTAGGACAGTTTTTTTTCAAGGTTAAGGTTATGTTCACACAATACCGGATAGATTATCGTGCCGACATGAACAGCTGTTTGGTGTAGTACATTAAGGAGCTTAACTCTTTTAGCCCTAAGAGTGATCAGCATCAAATTTCTCCTTGTAATATCAATGCTTTGTGAAACGGAGTGGTCATGAGAATTACAGACATCATGAATTTGTTTGACATTTTATCAACTTCTTCCCACTACTTCTGTAGGAAATGAATAGGGGTAACAAATGAGAATTCAAATTTTGATCTTAGGGTTTTAAAGGGTTAATAGGGACCTTAAGATCCGACGACGGCGACGGCGACGGCAACGGGAACGGGAACACCACAAAAGCAATGAGTTTAATTAGCAAAACAACAATTTTGCACTTGCATCACGCTTTTTTGTACATTTCTTTGCCGTCACTGCACGACTACGACGTCAAAATGTCTAATTTCACGATGTACAGAGGAAGTACACAAGCGACGACGAAATTACCTCTCTCTTCCTTAACTTGGATATGGTTCTTAGGAATTCAACTTTAGCGGGGTTCGCCTACATTTCACAAAGTTAGTAACTTGGAGTAATCGCGATGAAGATTGAAAGAACACGACACAGCGACGTTTTCTCTGCCGTCGCCGTCCTCGGATCTTAAGGTCCCTATTATAAGACGACGGCGGCGACGGCAACGAGGAAAGGAAAAAAAGCGACAGGTTTAGATTGGCAAAACGACAACTTTGCACGTGCATCACCTTTTTTTGTACGACGTAAACACAAGACAAGGACTTTCTTTTTCTTTTCCTGAACTTTAATACAGTCTTTTAGAATTCAACTCAAGGTAAAATTTGCCAACATTTGACGAATTGAACGAGTTGGAATAAGCGCGAGAAAGTTTGAAGGAGCACGAATTCATTTTTTAAGTGACGTTTTCTTGGTTGTTGCTTAAGGTCCCTACTGTATGAACAGCAACGGTACAAAACTGGAACAAGTCGTTCACACCGCACATCAAAAATCTTGCCTGAGCGGTTGGTCGAGAGGGTTTGGGGAACTACATCCCAGTCCTCAGTGGATTCCAGTTCTCGCTCCTATTTATCCACTTTCGCTACACGGTCCGAATATCCGTTCACACTGCACTAAAGTCTGGCACAGAACCTATCCGATATATGACGCTCCATTTTCGAGATCGGCGCGGCGAAGCTTCGCTCCGTTACAGAAATCGTGCCGAAACTTTTGTGTTTGCAAAAAAGAGAGAATGTTGCAAATTAACATGTGTGGTATCTTTAGACAAGAGAGGGGGTCGCACATGGAGGTTTATCGTACGTACTTCAAATGAGTTGAGTTTGAAATATTAGGTTCCAGTCTTTCCTTAGCTTCGGAAATCAGGCTCTCAAAAGGTACCCATTTACGTCACAACCCGTTGCTATGATACACTAACCTGATTGGTTAAGTTGCGCTCTGGCTGTCATGCGCAGTATCAGGAACACCAGAAGAGCGAATGTACAAATCAAGAACCCGATCACCAAGAACGAGTAAGGGCCATCACGGGCAAAGGCCTGGGAATTTGAAAGAAAAACGTGATTTTGCTTTTCAATTTGATATCTTACTCGTTAAACAGTTAAAAGGGGTTATATTACTAGGATATGGCTGTTTTAGGTCAATTCTGTGACTAAATTTTTAGAATTTAATTGATGCGAGGATACGTTTTAGCTTTTAAAAGATAGCGAGTAGCGTGACATAGTTCCTTGACCCTCCTTTACAGAAACGAATAATGACGAATTTTGCCAACAAAAGCAAAAAAGGAAGGAAGCACAGTAATTTAAGCATTGAAGCACAACGCCGCGGTATGGCCAGTACCTTACGTATGCGCACAACTATATCACAACCTAAGCAGTGGCAGCCATGACTCCCGGTTTTTTAAGCTTAATATGCCAGTCACCCTAGAGAGCCTATTTAGATAAATCGATCTGACTACGATGATTATTGTGACCTCGATATTACAAGGATGCATTGCGGTCATTACTGAATGTTAGGGATTCAGGGGTGTTTAAACAAACGTTAACATTAGTAAGCATCACCTTTCCGACAAGAAGTGGAAATACCATCTCCCCTGTTGCAGAACTCACGATCAGGATACTTGTTATTGAACCTGAAAATTCGACAAACTCATAATGAGAGAAATATTTGTCACTCTTTGTAACTCAGACTTCTGGTCAACTCGATGTCTCTACCTGCCGTATTGACTTGGACTGTAATCATTGTTTTGACACGTTTAGCACGTGACTCTTTCTGCTCCGATCAGAATCTTGAGTTGGGGGTATAACGAGATAATTTGACATCTGATACGAAGACACATACAACGTCGTTCCCATGGTAATGAGTCATTTGATAAGAGGGGATTTTTGTCGCGACGGCGATGGCGACAAGAACGTCAAAAGAGCAATAGGTTTAGATTGGCAACTCTACACGTGCATCGCGCTTTTTGTAATTTCTTTGCGGTCACTTCAGGACTACGACGTAAAATTGCCGAATTTCTCGTTTTATCGACAATGTAAACAAACGATTTACAAAGAGAGCCACTTGGGATAATCGCCCTGAAGTTTCAAAGAACGTAAAGTCACTTTTTAACTGATTGGCTACAGCTTTACCTGTCACGTCAATGTAATATTCTGCCAAGGCGAGAGTCGTGGGAAATACAGAGCTCATAAACAGACCAAATGCACCAGTACCAATCCACAAAGAGAGGGAAAATTGATGAAGGTATAACATGACGGATATTGCTGTAAACGAGCCAAACTGAAACGCAATTCAGGAACACAATCATCGGTTGGTTATGAGGAACTGATTAATCACAGTTTATAACAATTTTAACTCATTAAGATAATTCCCTTGTATTTCGCTGCGCATCACCTACTGCGTATAACATTGTAATCAAGAGAGAATAATCTGAGAGAGCGAATCCCTATGCCCCACGATATATATTTGAAATCTATTTAAAGTTCGCACGCGTGCTGGGTGAAGGCTATTTTCGTCTGTTGTTTCCGTGACCCGCGCGGTCTACATTCACGTGAACGTGATATGTTTTGCCTCCAAAACATTTAAAGCTTGGTAGCTGTTTTAGCAAATCTCGCGCCAACTTGAAGGTTTATGTTGTTGACACGTTTTTAATCAGCCAGTTCTGCTCATTAACCAAGGCCCTTTTTATAGTCCAAGTGGTTTTAATAGCGATTGCGATAACTCTTCCCGGCTACAAACGAACTGGTCTTGAACTTGCCCAAGTCCCCTCGCGCCAAATGATCATTTAAAGCCAAAATTAGTATCATTTTATTGTCTTTTTACGATGAAACAAGAACAGTAACCCTCCTTTTTACCCTTTATGGCGACAAGAAAAATATCTTTTATGGAGAAAAAAATCTAGACGGTAGAAGTTGTAGTTGTTAGATATGAATGGCATGAAACTCCGCATTTGGTGCTAGGGATGAGTATGAGATAATTTTTAAACTGTCTATGTATTTCCTTTTACATTTTTTGCAAGATCGAGTAATTTTTTTTCAGCCGTTTTTATTGATATCACTGTTGTTTACTCAGAAGCTAACAGAGAAACTTTGGAATGGCACTATGGCAAATGTCAGCTCGCTTGCAAAATCGCAGGAGATTTATTTACGATTTACGATTTCTATGCCGTCTCGTATGATTAAAATTACTTTTAATTACCTACCAGATTCGCGAAAAGCATTTTGTCCGGAACCAGGAATACTGAAATGAAGATTGAAATAAATCTTCCAACGGCGAATGAACACTGCAAAGAATTAACATGGGCGTACTATTGAGTATTTGAAGACGGGAATTTCGTGGAATTCCATTCAGAAACAAATTCATTATATATATGAATTTCAAACCATGTCCCTGACGGCTTTTCACTACAACGACTCGAACTGTCTTCTTTTTCTGTCGCAGTTTCATTCCAATTTCGTTTTATTTGTCACCATTCTAATGCCCTATATCGTTGTTTTAAGGCCATGTCGATCGCTCACAGGTATTAAGTATATTAAACAAAACAAAGCTAAGGAAATTGAATGAAGTGAACTATGTTTACAGACACCCCGTACCCAAAGCCCTCGGGCCTTTAGGTCAGCGGGTTGTCGCCAGGAGACACGACCACCTGGCGACTACGCGCTGACCAAAGAACCCGCGGACTCTCGGCACCAGATTGAGTTAACAGTAAAGAGAAATCCATTCCTACTCAGTTTATCTACCTACCCAGAATAATGAATTAAGATAAGCAGCATGAGATGAGGATAGATCTACTTCGCTTTTAACCGCATACGTGTATACATAACCGCCAAATGCCCCTTGTAATCCATCAAACAAGAATAGCAACAGGCCTGCCAGCAGGGTGACCAGCGGTATTTTGGCGGGAAGACTGCAGAATGATAGTCTGATAGACGAGTGGTCAGCCATAGACTTGAACACTTGAGGGAGGTCTGGGGAAGAAAATGATTTACAAGTTTTAAAAAACGACAACAATAGTTTGTAGTTAAAAGTCCACACAGACGGAAAAAAAACCGACACAAACACGACCCCTTAACATTAGCGAAGAACTATTGTCTACGCTCTTACCTCGCTAAACGGCTACGTTTACTTCAAATATATTATCGTATTCAGTAAACAGAGAGGAAAAGCCTCTTTCTCAAAGGGATACGTGCACATTTTTTAACAATCGATTAATTTCACTTGTTGCTTCATGTTTTGCACAGTTGTCACTCCAATTTACCACTCCAGAAATACCATAACATACCATAATGCTCTTTGTCTGTAAACCCAAAATTTTGCATAAGCATTGTCTTCAGTCTCTCTTGGGAGTTAAAATGGCCCCAAGGGAAACCGAAAACAATGCTTATGCAAAATTTTGGGGTGACAAACAAAGAGCATTATGGTATGTTATGGTATTTTCTGGAGAGGTCAAAAGAGCGTTTTCACTCACGTGGCCAGCATCTATGCAAATGTATGGAACAAAAGAAAGCGTTTACATAAGAAAAGAGTTCAACTCCCAGAGGATTGTCTTGGTACACCAACATGGCCGCCGTTTTATTGTTTTGGAACACCAATATGGCCGCCGTGACGTCATGTGAAAACGCTCCATTGAAAGAATCAACTTGCTACTACCGCTTCGAGAAAACTGGGCCGAGTTGACTTTCGCAAAGACCTCTGGGACTGTTATTAGTGACAGAAAAACGAATTGGCCATTGGCTCACTGGCGCGTCCCTAGTAACGATGCCAGAAAAAATTGCGGGACACATCTCGGTTCTAGTTTCCTATCGTTTATAAATTGCCGAATGAGTACAGTAAGCCTTTTCCTCAGCCCCTTTCAATATGTAAGGGAGAGAAGCCCTGGGAATAAGTTTGCGATACCTTCACTTTCTGTTTCATCTCCATTCCCAGCAGGTAGAGCGGCGAGAGTGACCACTCTCCCAGCAAACATTTCAGGTGCCCAGCGCCTGAGGTAGCGTTGTCTATAAATTAGGTAAAACAGACCTGACTGCACTGGAACCTTGAGGGGGA
The DNA here is from genome assembly GCA_022179025.1 of Porites australiensis. Taxonomy (NCBI): domain Eukaryota; kingdom Metazoa; phylum Cnidaria; class Anthozoa; order Scleractinia; family Poritidae; genus Porites; species Porites australiensis. Next base: position 58,578 of record BOPM01000285.1, read on the forward strand.
AAGAAAAAAGGCCTGGGTTATTAATAGCACGTAGGAATGGAGTCCAATCAACCAAAAGAATTGAACATTTATCATCTCGCGGCAACATTGTGAATTTTCAAGATTATGACAACTTACTGATGTAACCCATAAAGGATAACTCACGAAATCTAACGGTCTTCCTTCTCTACAGTAAAAACTTAACAATAAACATTAGAGCCGGCACGATTGAAAACTGGATGGTTTTGCCTCGCTCAGGCTCCAGTATGTGGGCCTACTTGCCGCCTGTAAGTGGCCACCTATTTCCTTCATTTTATTCGTAAATTAAAGGAAATATGAGACGTGCATGCATGTTATCGGCTTATTGCATCCAAGGCAGACATATCGTATACAGTCAGGGGACCGGGAGGGTACTCAACAAAGGTTTATACGGGGCGGGGGGGAGGGTCCGCCAAGAGGTCCAACCCCCTACTCTTAAATATACCGTTTTCGACTGAAATTGTACCCCTTTCGTATAACTTTGTATGTCTTTTAACTGCTGTAAATTCAATGAATATTAGATATAACTAAATTTCATAGCCATAAAATGCATCTTTTAGCCCTTTAGGATCTTTTTGTACAATGAAATGATTTCCCTACTGTTTCATACCCTTTAGCTAGTGAAAACTCTACCCTTTTATACTTAGAGCTACTAAACTGAAGACTGAAAAAGAGACCCCTTTCGGGTAGAGCCTTCCGGTATAGGCAATTATAGGCAAAACCTCCGGGGTTAGGGAGTATCCGCCGGGGTCCGGGGATGAAAACACAAACCTGGAGAAGTGCTACAAGCCAATAAGCATATTGAACAAAAGACTTAGTATGATAATGTCTCGGTAGAGACACTCTTGATACGGTATCGTTCAGCATAGTCACGTTAAACTTGACTCCATCCACGTTATACGTAATATAAGACTCCAGTGTGGAATTTTCAAGTGTCCAACCAAAGATATTGCTTTGGAAATGCCCATCTGCGCATGCGCTACGCAGGAAAGGCTCTGCAATAACAGGGCTGACCAAGGCCCCAAGGCCGTAAAAGAAGTGAAGAGACTGGGAAATAAAAAGAAAAGAACTGTTTTGATGATTATTTAACTGATGGTTTAGCAATAGACGTTATTCACGATACCCGCCATCTTTGCACGCGCTCTAGGATCGATGGGATAAAAGCGATGTCACGTGGTATTTCAGATGGGAAACAAGTGATAAAATTTGCAAATAATACGAGTAATGGCGGTCGAGTTTGCTTATTCTATCAAAACAAGACGACGATTTCATAGTCATGCAAAATGTACATATCGAGTTTTGGCAAGATTACTGTTTGCCATGAGGACATCTACGGACGCTACTGCATACAAAAAAGTAACGGATGATTACTTCCACCCATATTTAAACATTAGGGCCATTTATACGCGTCTTACATAAGACGCGTCTTAAATAAGACGTGAACTGTACCATTTATACGAGCATGTCTTATCTAAGACGAGAACAGCTCGTATAAATGGTTCGCGTCTTATTTCTGTTCTTGACTCGTTTTCATGTAAATGTTGCCCGTAGCAACGGCAATCCAACGTGGCGCACCAAAAATTAACGCATGCGTACTATGCGTTCGCGTCTTATTTAAGACGCGAAGGTCATTTATACGAAGTTTTTCTCGTCTTAGCTAAGACGTGTCTTATCTAAGAACAGGTGTTAAGGGCTGTTCTAAAATAAGACGCGTCTTAGCTAAGCCGCGTCTTATTTTAGACGAAATGGGCCGTTTGTAGGGAAAGTTCGCGTCCTATGTAAGGCGCGTCTTATTTTTCCTCGTATAAATGGCCCTAATATCGTCTTTAAGGTGAAAAGGTCTTCATTTCCTGTTGTCTAGAATAAACAAACTCGACCGCGATTTCTTCCATTTGCAATTTTTTTTCACTTGTTTGCCCCCTCGGAGAAACCATCAGTCCTTAAGGATCCTTCAGCGCATGCCAAGATGGCGGATATCGTGAATAAGGTCTATTATGTAAGAGAAAATGCAAAAAGGGCAACCCTAAATGGTACTACCCTTGCTTAAATCTTGTATTTAGTCCTGCAAGCCGCCAGGTGACGCAATACATGAATAAACGATCTAAAAAATTCGGAGTCTAATTCGCTTACGCGCTTGCAAGGCACTTTTTCTTTTAACAAACTCAGAAACAATAAAAGAAGAAAACGAAGGCTGTATATAACACCACAGTGCAAGACGTTCGGATAAGAATAAATAAATTTTGTTAAATTAAAGCTTTGCATTCATTTGATAGTTACAGAATTTAATTAAGAAATTGAGACGTGATATCAACGCTCCTCGTCTTGTAACACAGATGAAACAGTCAATCGTATATTTCATATATTGCTTCGCAATTTTCAGGGTCTGGATATCAGATGAAAAAATTCTTCATGTGTTAACCTATTACTTTTCGGTGTTTGGATATCAAATGAAACACTCCTTCTGGTTTGTGATAAATTACTTCTCGGTGTCTGGATATCGGATGAAACACTCTTTCTCGTGTTTAATCTATTATCTCTCGGTGTATAGATTTTAGCTGCAACACACACCTTCTCGTGTTTGATATCGTAATTACGTCTCGGTGTTTGGATATCAGATGAAACACTCCTTCTCGTCTTTAATATATTACTTCTCGGTGTTTGGATATCAGATGAAACCCCGGGATGAAACACTTCTAATGTTGGAGATAATAGAGTTTGGATATAGGATGAAACACTCCTTGTCGTGGTTGATATATTCAGTCAGTGTTTGGATATCAGATGAAACACTTCCTCTTGTGTTTGATATATGACTTCACGGTATTTGGATGGCAGATGAAACACTCCTTCGATTCTCGTATATTACTTCTCGGTGTTTTGATATCAGATAAGACACTTTTTCTCGTGTTTAATATGTGACTTGACGGTGTTTGGATATCGTCTTTCCTGATTCATCTGATTCATTCCAGAAAGAAAGTACAAAAGAATGAAATTTTAATTAGTGTTAAATGCGTTTTTATTTCTGTTCTTTTTTATGGAACAGAACACTCTTCGTAATTTCCAAGGATTCAGAGGAACAGAGTATCACTTACCTGTAATCTTGGTGCCACCTATAAAAATTCAAAATGACCATATTAACGAAAAAAGTCAATAATAACCAATTTTCACTAAACGTATATATTTCTCAAAGCAAATAACGCTCTGTGACGTTTTTAGATTGTTTGAGAAGTTAAATCAAATTCTTTATGCATTTTCACGAGACAATTTTTCAACTTTCTTCGTGTTCAATATGATATATGATGAACTACTATGTTTGATTTTTGCAAAAAAAAAAAAAAGAAGAAGAAAACTCCTTCTTTGCCAGGTCGACTCTCGCCCATCGTCCCCCAAAGCAATGAGTCTGTACAGGAGAACGCTTACGCGTACCGTCAAGTCACGTGACTTCCGCGAGGACGCGCTGATAATAATAGAGACTCTTACGCAGCAACGACAGCGATGGCTAAGGAAGCGTCTCTCAAAAAGTGACGTCGCGCTGCTGCAAACTTTATAGTACTTATTCCGTCTTGTTCAATTCGTCAAATGTTGGCAATTTTTTCAGCCATTTGAATTCTGAAAGACTGTAACGAAGTTCAAGAAAAGAGTAAGAAAGTCGTTGTCTTGTGTTTTTCACGTCCTCTTCAAAACGTGAAATTAGACATTTTCATGTTGTAGTCGTGTAGTAACAGAAAAGAAATGCAGAAAAAAGCGTGATGCACGTGCAGATGTTGTTGTTTTGCCAATCTAAACCTATCGCTTTTTTGCCGTTCTCGCTGACGTCGCCGTCGTCATTGCTTAAGCTCCTTAATGGCGCGGTCAGATTGTGCAAACCGACTGGAGCAATGGCGTCGCTTTCAGCCCTTTCCGCGCGCTTTTGCGTTTTTTGCTAATCTACATATTGAGCGTATTCACATGACGTCACGGCGGCCATATTGGTTTTCCAAAACAATGAAACGGCGGCCATGTTGGTGTTCCAAACAAATTCTGTGGGGGTTGGACTCTTTTCTTATGTAAAACATTTCTTTTGTTCCCATAAATTTGCAAAGATGCTGGCCACGTGAGTGAATACGCTCCATACATAATACACGCACCTTTTTCCCGTGAATTTTGATGAGGATACTGTTTGCTACTGTGTCAATTATTCCCATGTGAACTCCCAACAGGGCAAAAAACGCCAGCATTATGCCAAATACGTGACACACTGGAATGATAGCTAGGTATACTGCTACGGAAGTCACGCAGTACAACAAGATGACGTTACAATCGTACCTGAAAAGAGTATAAAATGAGGTGAGTGAGGTCACGTTACCATGGTAGCATGGTAGCAATACCATTTGCTTTCTAGTCTAACGATGGAAGAAAAGTATGGGCCACCGTTTTGTTCCTGAATGCAATCATGCACTGGAAAGTCATACACGTCAATATTTTTTTCTGCCATATTTGCAACACCACGGTTTGCTGACATCCAGAAATTTTGCTACCATGGCAACGTGGCAATGACGTCTTCTGTCGATTCTATTCTAGTTTTTGGCTCTTATCTCGCACTCAAACCTCCCACTGTCTAGTCAACTGGTCTAGCAGATTTCAAACGAAAAACGTAAGAGAGATCTGGTTACGATATTGTTTATGACGGAAATTTTCGGAAGAAACGATCAAGAAAAACTACAGTTTTTACACACAACGAAACAAATCTTTTCTGATTTAAGCACTTATTGCTTAAAGACTTTTTCAGGGGGTCGAGATTAAAAAGTACCAATTTTAGCTCAGAAGTGTAGACAAAACTTATTTAGTATTCGCGTATGCAGAGATTGTAAAAACGTATGTCCTATTCGTGTATGCGGAGATTGTAATATCATCAGTAACTTAAAATCGATTGTTCATCCTTTATTGTAATCATCACATGCAACGATATAGAAAGGGATACAGCAAACTTATACAACAATGTAACTTTAGAAAGAAAGGCGAGGAAAAATCAAGATGCTGTTAAGATTATATTGTTCAAGATTATGATCTACCGTACATCTTTGTATTTATATGAGAAGAGAATTAATATCAATGTCTTTTGATTGAGGGTTTTACATTCTATACAAAATGTTCTTTGGTATACTACTGTTATCACAGGTTATCGGTATTCTACTGTTCACAGGTTATCGATCAAGCAGCGCCAAGATCGCTGACAAAACTCGCAGAGAACGTTGCGTCGATTCCCTGAGATAGACTTGAGTTCTATTTCAAGGGTGTTTTATTAATAGATTAACGCCTAAAATTAAAATCTCTTCAACATGATTTTTATGCTGTTGTTAAATAAACCTGCTTACCTGGCGGAATTCACAGGGCATCCCCCATTGCTCCGCATGTAGCATACAGTAGAAGACTGTGTATCATGGGACCTCCCCTTTCCTGTTTAAAATACCCTTCATGGGGCCTTAGTTTAAGAAATTGCCTTTCTCACTTAACTTTTATCACTCCATTGCGTTTATCTGTCTTTGAGCTTTGTATTGGCATAATAAAAGAAATCCCGAAAGTGAGCTTTATAAAAAGAACTCGTCGGGAAATTTTTCCCTATGGTGTGCATTATTTTCGTTTTCTAAGCACGCAAAATATCATTTGCGATTTTACAGTTAAATCGCTTGGAATTTTTCTTACTGCGGACTTTATCATATTTAATTTACATTCGAAAATTATAAAATGAACTTAAATCTTTACCTGTCTGCCAAAAATCCTCCCAAACTTGATCCAAACAAGGCGCTTAGTGCTTGCGAAAAAAAGACCCAACTCATCACATTAACCGGGCGGTTCGTTACACAACCTAGTTCCAGCAACGTCGGCCCAATAACAGCAGCCGCCATTCCAAAGGTCCAAAACGAGCCGCAATAGCATATTGTAGCTGTGACACTCTTCAAGAACTCTTCTTCGTTTCTGTAATCTTTCAGCTTCGATGTCGTTGAATTATCGGCGGATTTCCCTTTCTCGCGTTTTATCGTTGTCTCGAAAATACTTGGGATATCTCCTTTGAAGAAGTTGTCCAGCATATTTGAATAGATTAGGAGCGAGTTACGAAAGAAAGATTGAAGCAAAACATATCATTTTAAACGGAATGATAATCACATTCCTGTAAAATCTATTTTTAAGAATGCGTCTTAACCTATTTTACCACGAAAATAAAATGAAGCGATGTGACGTCATGAATTAATAGGCGAGTTGAAAACCTCGCAAAGCGTCAAAGTTTTCGCGAGCGAAAAATGTCTCTTCGACGCTGCCTGTAGTTCGCTCGAAGATACTCACATATCAATGTTTACGTTTTTTATTCTTGGCAGTATAATAATATCTTTGTTCGTCTCCGTTTGAGTAGGCTCTGATTTTAGTTTGGAAATCATTGTTCGCGACAATATTTGCCAATCAAAAATTGATGACATCATATTTTATTTAGCTGTTAGCTCAATACATTTCTTCAGATTTTCCTCAATAGAAATGTTGTTGTAGTTTAAAAATATTTTGTAAATAAGGATAGATAACGTCAAGGAAGATTTTCTGTTAGCGAAAGAAATTCAAATGGGGTAGACTAATTTTATAATCTAATCCAAAGCTGAATTTGTCAAAACCTAGATTGAGATCTTCAGAATTACTCGGCAAGTTTCTCGGCAAGTGTTCCATTTTTTGCGATCGATATGGCATCTCTTTTCGTAGCGACCATAAGTATCCTCAAAGAGGAAACTTCAGCGTAATTTCTCTGGTGTAGACAAAAAAATACAGTTTTGTAGTTTAATTATTTAATATTTGCAATTATATAACCTACAAAATTTCATTTTTTCGGATCGATCTTACTTGTGAAAGTGCTTAATTATTTAATAAATTCAAATTCGATTCAATCGCAGGTTCTCTCAATCAATGGCGGTCGCCCCCTGGCGATGTGAGAATTTCGACTGACGCACAATCTGGACATTTGTCCCCGACTAAATTACATTATCGAAGTTTTTATGAAAACAGAAAAATTGCCTTGTTGGATATACCAGGCTGGTCTCGACTGTATTTTCCATATTTCTCTGTAAATAAACTGTCTGTATGAGGAAGACATCCTTCTTAGGTGGACGGCAGACAGTATTTTTTTGCAATCTTCTTGATGGATACTAGAAAATACTCTAAAGGTAATAGATTAGGGGCTGAAAGTCATTTCAAATCAAGCTGCCTACGAGCCTGGGGTTGTCATAGCAACAACGTCATTTCAACCATAGTCTTGTACAATCTGAAATTCTTTAAACAGCTGGGCCCAGTTGTTTGAAGGCCGATCAGCGCTTAACCCGGGGTTAAATATAACCCCGGTTTCTCTTTCTTGTGTTCAAAAGCATTTTCTCGGATAATTTTCTCTGTTATATTTAGAGCTTTCAATCATCAACTTATAGACGAAAAGAATTAAAACTGAAATGCTTTTTAAGCTTTCAAATCTGAATTCAAATCTCTCACTAACCCTGGGTTATCTTAACCCGGCTTTGAACAACTCGGCCATGGGTTGTACAGTTAAAACTCGCTTTTCGGACACCCACTTAATTAATACGCACACCTCGATATATATTATGAACAATTTTGCTTGTCCCTGGGGAAATAAAGCCCTTATATTTTCTGTTAGCCCTTTAAGCCCCAATATCCTCATACAAATTCTCCACACTGATATTCATACATTTCCCTAGGGATAAGTTGAGAGAGTTTAATAAAAGATCAAAGCATTTTCTCTTTGGTGATCTTTTGATTAATTCTTGCAACCATTTCTCTTGACAATACTAGGATATTGTTAGGAGAAATCTGATGTTGGTCACCATTGGGACTTAAGGGGGTTAATTCAACACACTCAATTTTCCACTCCAGAAAAAACTAAAAGGAGAATGGGTGCAAGCTTTTGGTGCTACGATTTCTGGGATCATTTAGGTGGACAAGCATTACTTATGATTGGTGGATGACATCCTAGTACCCAGGCCAGTTCGCGCTATCTGAGTTCCTTGGCGAATTTTCCTGACAAGTTTGACAGGTGACTTCAGATCCGAAATCGCCGAGGACAACTGGGAAGGAGGCTGGGTGGATGATATTCAAGGCAATCATTATCCAACGCATGCCCACCCAAACAATCCCAGAACTCATTACACCAAAAGCTTATACCCAGTCTCCCTATAGTTCATGGAGTGGGGAATGCAGGTACCCCAATGGTAAGGACACTTTCTATGACCCCCTTGGTGTCCCTTTTAACACTTTAAGCCCAAATATACGCATACAAATTCTCCAAACTGATCTCTATATATTTCCTTAAAGAATGAGTTAAGAGAATGTCATAAAAGATCAAAGCATTTTCTGTTGGGTGACAATTTTATTAATTCTCATAACCTAATCTCTTGACGATGTATGGACTGTAATAAATTGGAATGCAGGTCTTTCAGGCAGTCCAATGGAAAATCCCTGGGAAACCAATGGAAACTCTCTGCCCAGGGGGCATATGAGCACATTTCGTTTGTATTTTCGAGCGCTTTTCGAGACATTTTTCCTTAAAGTTTTCTTAGAATAAGATTGTAATGGGAAAAAAGATCCTTGTGTCTTGTTTGGATGTAATAATGATCGCTTTTTTCTAGTTTAGTATTAGAAATATGGTCTTTCATTGTATATTTCTCGGGAAAAAGGCGATCATTATTACATCCAAACACCGCACAAGGATCTTTTGCTCATTACAATCTTATTCTAAGAAAACTTTAAGAAAAAATGTCGCGAAAAGCGCTCAAAAATACAAACTAAAAAAAATTAAATAAAAACAATGGAAAATTAAAAATTAAATAGAGGATATTACAAGGTGGCGCGAAGATATGAATTTTATTTGAGTGTTTTTTGAATTTTATTTTCGAGTGTTTCGAGTGGTTTTTGCCACGAGAAAATAAAATTCATATCTTCAAGCCGACGTGTAATGTTCTTTTTATTATATAGACAAAAAGACATCAATAAAATAATAGAGGGAAATGACCAAAATTACATCATCGATAATCTCACGTGTGAGATTATGGAAAATAAACCACTCGGGTCCCGTATGTAGTTTTTGTGAATTTTACGAGTGGTATATTTTCCAGTAAAACACTCGTGTCTATATAATAAATAAAATTAAACAATTAGCTACGACAAAATAATATAAACATGTACATAAATAAAAATTAAATATTTCCTACATATAAATTGCCTAACTTGCCAAGGTTAGCTCTAGCTACCTGTGGGCCAATACACGCTTACAAAACTCAATAAGGGAAATAAAGACTATTGTTGTTCATGTTGTAGCTATTACACATTTTAATGCATGCTAATGTATTTCTCCAGTATTTTGGGTACCTTCCCCAAATAAGGAATTCCAAACTTTTTAACTGCTCTGGCACTGATACACTTTAATTCCAGTCTTCCTCTCTCTGCAGCTGAAAGAATCATGCGAGCTTCATCAGTTTTAGCCATGTCCATGGGTGTTTTACCATCATTGTTGACAAAATCATGATGAGCACCTCCATAAAACAAAGCGTTCATAATTTCAGGTACCTGATGAATCAAGTCATCACCAGGTTCTAAACTAGCTGCTGTATGAAGTGGGGTGTCTCCATCACAGTCAATGGCATTTACATTGAATCCTGCATTCAAAAGCAATTTCACTGTATCAGCACTTGGAACAATATCAGTAATGATTTCTTCAGTTGAATAAGTACCAAGATGAAGCAGTGTGCCATTATCGTCATCATTCGTACATCTAGGATTATAGCACAAAAGTTTTCTCAGCAAAACCAAGGCATTCGAGTACGTTTCATCTTCTTCACCATTTTGGAGATTCTTGGTAATCATATGTATCACCACCTCCACAGAATCAAACAATGACACTTCTTCATTATCATACTCTATATGCCAGACAGACTGGTAATGTCCATAGTAGTCTGGCCAATTCTCACACAAAAAAACTGTTAGCTCAAGCAATTCTAGCAAAAGCTCTTTATCAGAATATTGTTTGCATTCATACAATACAACTGTTAAATGCCATAAACATGACACTGCAGAATCAAAACATTCTTGAATACACCCTTGAGCGATTTTTGTTGCATATCTGTACAGAGGTATACTTAGTCTTTTAAAATGACCAGGGTCCTTACTATAAAAGTGTTTAGCAACACACTCAATCGGTTTGAGTAGTTCTATATTGTTTGCTCCAATGATTCTCTCTCTAATAACAAGGCTTTCCATGATTATAGAATCCTTGTCACCTTCTATCTCAGCAAGTTCCTCAAGAGTTTGACTCTCTTTTCTGTTGTGATAAGCTTCAGCAGGTTCCACTTGCTGTTTTAGCAAAGGATGGGAAGCATCAGCAAACCTTTCTTTCATGCCAAGCTTGATGTAGCTGAATCCTTCCTCGATATAAGCAAAGGTTCTACTCTTCAAACACAGAGAGGCTCCAAGTAGTTCTAGAGCATTTGCTCTTTGCTCTTTTGTTACTTCTGGATGCTTTATTAAAATCTCTACCGCTGATTTAATGCAGTTGTTACTGGCTAGAAGAAGAGGTGTCCATCCCTGACTGTTACACAAATGGATGGATGCCTTAGCAGTCAAAAGTGCCAGACAAATGTCAGGTGTGTACTCATGTGAATCATGTGAGTTAAGCACAGCATGGTGTAGAGCGGTATTACCATCCACATCTTGAAGATCCACTTTTGCTCCATTCTCAATAAGCATGGCTACCTTTTTGACATCACTGATCCATGGCCAGCTGGCTTGCATCAGTGGGGTGCAATTATCATTGTCACCTGCGTTAACATCAGCTAGATTTTGAATCAACCTGCTACAACAAATATCATAAGAAGCAAAGTGCAAAGCTGAATTGCCATCTCTGTCTTGAAGGTTTACATCAGCCCCTTTGTTTAGTAGAAAATTTACGGTGTCCATGTTATCTGATTGACAGGCCAACATCAAAGGTGTACGTATATTTAGAGGATGTAAAGAGATTAATATCAGCCCCGTTGTGAACTAAACAACTTAAGGCATCAAAGTTCTTCCTTTCAACAGCATAGTGTAGAGCTGTATAACCAGCATGGTCTTGTAAATTTACATCCGCACCTTTGTCGATAAGAAAGGTAAATGCATCATTGTGTCCGTTTGTCAAGGCAACAATAAGCGGAGTACACCAGTGTAACCAGGGGCACCCAACGACCGTTTTCGGGGAAATATCTGTTCGGAGCCCTCTAGAATGGCTAAAATTTTCGGGAGCCCAAGAACAGCTAAAAATTTCGAAAATGTTTCGTGGTGACTGTTCGTTGGGCTCAGAGTTTCGGGATTTGTGTGGTTTGTTCACCTAAGAATTTCGGATTTTGTAGTAATCTCTAGATCACCTAGAAATTTCGTAGCTTTCATAGTAATCTCTACATTCTGATTTCCGCACCTAGAAATTTCGTAGCTTTTGTAAACTAAGAATAGAGCTTAAACCCGGCAGTCTCATTTCTCATTAGCGAAAATTTCACACAACTGATTTAAAACCCAACAACCCTTTTCTGAGGGTACCACTTAAATGCCTTTTCTTTTACACCTAGAATTTTCTATACATTCTACGTCGCCCTAGAAAATTCGGAGACACTCTCAGACTACATAAAGTTTTCGGAGAAAACTTGAAAGGACCCCTAAAAATTTCGGTCAATGGAAAAGCTTGTCAGGTAATCTTACGTTTTCGGAAAGCTTTCACTGTAGGCTAATATTTTCGAGAAAGGCGAAAAACAGCCCTAAAAAATTTGAGAGGTTCAAACCACTCCTAGGACGACCGAACAGATCAAATTTTTTTAGCGATGCAAATTATTCATTTATATTGCTTTTAAAGCACTCCAGGATGCATAACGAGCCATTTGAGATCATTTCCCAGAAAACGGTCGTTGGGTGCCCCTGTGTAACTTATAACGCGGTAACCAACTAAAGTGTGCAGATGCGGCTGCATTAACGTTAGCTCCTTGTTCAAATAAATAACTTAAAATATCAAGATTTCCGTTAGCGGCAGCGAGAAACAAAGGTGGACCAGTGTAGGCGGACTCACGCAAGTATGTGCTCCTGATTACCGCATCAGGTTGAAATGCACGACATTTAAAGCTCTCTCCCTGCTCTTCAATGTCTGCTTTGTAATTTAGTAGTACTTTGACACAATCGAGATTTCCAGTTTGAACAGCAACTATTAACGGTGTGGTTTTATAAGGAATTCTAATAACGTTTTTCTCTTCTAAGGCCTTGTGAGTGTAGTCTTGGGCAGCTAAAACAGAAACTCTTTCTGTACTATTCAAACTCTGAAGGATTTCATTTAGTAGCGCAGAATTTCCAGACATCACAGCTTTCAAGACCTCTGTACTGTTTTCCATGGTGGACGAAGGGAGTTACAGAACGCGCATTCCAGAGAATAAATTCTCTCCGGTTCTTTTTTTTAATACATATATATATAGCTAGCTCCACTATATCGTTACCATTTCTCTATCCAAAGCCTGCTGTCCGGCCCATTTTTAAAAAGATATTTGCTCTCTCATGGTTTTACAAAGCCTGCGTCACAGAGGAAACTGAACTCTGGTTTCTAACCGGGGTTAAACGCAGGCTAGGTTCAATACGGAAGCAATCTTTATCTTTGAACACGGAAGAAGCCGAAGAAGCCATTTTGAATCTCCATTTTGAAAAATAAGAATGCTAGATTCCAGTCTCCGTCGTTGCACAGGTTCACCATCACCGGCCGTCCAAACACAGGACAACAAGCTTTGATCCTTGTCCAAATTGATATCAAATATTGAAAAAAAGGTTTTAAAATAATTGCATGGATTCTAGTTGTTCTCCACAAAGGAAAAGCTAGTTCCAAATACCTGACAAAGAATTTGAACAATATCTCATTTCTCATTTTAAAACATGTGTGATGCAAGAATTTTGCCGAAAACGGTGAAGCTAGTCGGGCCGTTTTTAGGTTACTTTCTGGTTTAACGAGCTAAGACTTTCCAAAAAGGCGTTTGCAGGTCTTGCACTTCGGGTCCTTCTGTGTTAGATGCAAAATGTCAGCTAAAAACTGTCCGAAGTTCAGGCGTGCACATAGGCAAAATTTCGCGTTTTGGTTAGTTCTGAAATACTTGCTTGATATCCTCTTCTTAACTCTACACTGTACCGGACATTTTTGTGTATGGGTAAACTAAACTGTCCAACCATCCCGATGTCGTCGGGATTCTCCCGCTTTTGCTTGAAATCCCGACTCCCGACCAATGTGCGATCGGTATAAGAAAAATCCTAATTTTGACACCTGTTCTGATACTTCGCATGAATTCAAAACAGAACAGAGTATACTTAACTGAAACTAAGAATATAGAAAAACGAAACATAACACAAGATCCAGCACTTGTACTCGAAGAGACGCAAACAGAAATAAGCATGAAAATAACAATTGATTTAGCGAACATTTTAGACAAAAATTGTCCTCTCAGAACACTAGAAAGGCGTTTCAGAGTATCAAGATTTTAAAACTTTGTGGGGGACCATGCCCCTACATCCCCCCCTAACGACTCGAACCTTCAGCGCTCGCGAGATTTCCCGATTTATTTACTTGAAAGGTTGGATAGTCTAGCTAGTAAAGGCACGAAGTAATGACTTCAGCACAGAAGTGACCTAACACCGCACAATTCTCATGACAAGTAACCAGTATAGAAGTGACACATCAGTGTCAACCTTTTTCTTTCCCTTTCTTTCCTTCTCCCTTCTTTCTCACTTTTTCTTTTCTCGTTTTTTTTTTTCGCTAGGAAGCCTGGTCATTAATAGGCTTCATTTCGGTGGGCGAGCTTTTGGGAAAGCATTTAGGATCATCCTAAACTGTAGATGGAAGGAAAGGTAGGTGGGTAGAAGACCAGTGGCGGATCAAGACCTTCATATGGGAAGGGGAGAGAGGGACAAGTCATCCAGACCCTGAGATAAGGGGGGGGGGGGGGGATTGGGAATTTCCCGGTCAACATTACGGCAGGGGGCATTAGTGCGGGGCAATTGTGGATAAAAGTGATGCATTTTCTATAAATTTTACGTCATGTGTGGAACGGCGCTCGTGACATTATTTAAGGGAAAGCAAGACAAATTAAAAAAGTGAGGGTAAATTGTGAACTTTTAAATGGGTTAAACTCTGCCCTTATTAAACTGCTAGAAAATTCCTAAATCACCAATGAATTTTTTCAATACCAAAAATTGGTTAATTTGCTGATACTGTACATACGTTAGTGAACACACTTAGAATCTTTTTTCGATACATACTTTCAACCTCAGCGTTCTTTTTGAGAATCCGTTCACAGCCTAATCGGACCAAATCCGAGGCATTTATTTTCTCCTCCATGAGAAGAACACCTTCGAAACAAATGACAATACTTCGACTTAAACTGAATAAGGTATTTTTAAAAGTCCTCGATAACTTATAATGAGCAATAGTGACTTTTGGGGTAGTTAAATTCCAAGTGGACGTTAAGAATGGGGGTGGGGGAGGGTAAGGATGAATATGGCCCCGTACATGATCCAAAAAGGAGAAAAAAAATTAAAAAGAAAAAAAACGATCTGGAAAAATTATGGAGGGAACCATGATTTTAAGCCATGATCTACACAAACATGGCTGGGTATTTTTGTTTTTCATTTCTTTTCATTCATTTTACCATTCACATCTTTCTTACATTGAAAGCAGGGGCCCATAACCCAGAGCGGGCAACTTCCATGCGCTCGTGTCACGGCGTTTTTACGGACCAGTTCATTTTTAGAACGGTTTTGGCGCGAGTTTTGAACATCTTTTAAAAATTTTTTTAGCCCCCTGTTCAAGTAAATAACTCAAAATATCAAGTTTTCCGTTTAATAGCGGCAGCGACAAACAAGGGTGCACAAGACCTGTATTTGAACGTAAGTGACAAAGAAACACTTTCTTCATCGAGAAATTCAAAAATATCCCCCTGCCCTTCAATGTCAGTCTTCACACAATCAAGATCACTTTGAACAGCAATTATCGGCGGTGAGAGTTTAAGGCATTTGATTCGTCGGCGTTGTCAGTGTAGTCTTGGACAGTTAAAACATAAATTCTTTCTGTACTGTTCAAACCCTGAAGAACTTCATTTAGTATCGCAGCATTTCCACACATGAAAGCTCTGAAGACCTCGCCTCTGTTCTGCATGGTCTAGAGGAAGACAAGAGGAATTCTAACTGAAACACGAGGAAGGTGGTTAGACAAGGCGCATTCCAAAAAATCTCCTGTTTTCCTTCCCACCTCACCTCTCCACTATCATGGGATAATGACGGCAGTATTTTTGGTCCTACTTGTCTGTCCATTTTAAATATTTCTTTGTTCAGCATGCGCAATTTGTTTTATCATGAGGCCATGTTTAAAACAAGAGTAGATGTGTTCAGTCTCCGTTGCCTGCACAGGTTTACCATCACCATCCATCAAAAAAATGCAGGACACCTGACTTCTTCGTTTTCTAAGATAGATGTTAAGGAAAAAAAGGACAACAACAACTAAAATTGTAGTTGTTTCAAACAGGGCAGGGGCGGATCCAGGATTTTTTTTAGGAGGGGGTGCACTCGTCTCTTGCTTTACTTCAACACCAATAAACCACATACAGTGAAACCTGAATTAAGCGGACACCCTCTACTAAGCGGACGTGGACACCTAAAAAGTACCTGAAATGGTAATTTCTATTGTTTCCAACCTGTATTAAACGGACACTTGTAATTGCATTCCGTCACCCAACAGGCCAGACACCGGAAATGCCAAAGATTGTCACCCACAAATTTTTCAATGTTTACATTAAAAACTTGACTTGACGAACTTATTTGATTAGTTTCACAGTACAGTACTGTTTTCTATTTCGTTTTGTTTGTATAGAGTTTGTTTCACTTATCTGATTTCTTCAAATTTAAGTTACAATCTATGTTTCTGGTACTTTCATCAATTGGTCCACTTAAATAAAGAAATTGATGCAAACGTATATCGTCATAGTCTCTTGGCGTACTGCTAAACTTTTCCACTGTTCATTTGAGTGGCATTTGACACCTCAAATGACGTTATCTATCGAAACCTGTATTAGGCGGACACCCTGTATTAAGCGGACACTACAGCATTCCCCGAGGGCGTCAGCTTAATACAGGTTTCACTGTAGTTTTTTTTTTTTTTGCAGAATACCAGTTGTATTAGAAAACCACAGGTCATCTCAGGGGGGTTGTGCACCCCCTGCACCTTCCCCCTAGATCCGCCCCTGCAAGGGAATAGCTAGCTACAAATAGTAATCCTTTTGCTGACAAAATGTACTGGTACTATGAAACAATTTCACATAGGAATATTAAAACTTAGGGAAGGAAAATGATTATTAACAATAAAATACTGTATGTTCCTACACAAACATGGGAGGTTTATTTTTCATTTTTTAAATTCAATTTCGTTTCATTTAATAAAATATATTACCAGTTATATCTTCCTAGCTAGTCTGAAAGTAATTTCAAGAGTTGTCTAGAAGGAAGACCTCTTAAACTTTTTTAAAGACTTTAAAAAGAGATCTCCCCTTTATTACAATAAATTAATACTATTAAAATATTATCGATATCCACTGATGGCAACTTAAACTGTAACAGGTCAGAACAGATCACCATCTTAACATTTTTAACAGTATTGGACACATTGGTATAAATTTTTTTAACAGGTCACATTTTACAAGTCAGAACAGATCACCGTCCTACAGACAAATAAACAAAACCACAAGTGCCTTCTAGCCCTAACAACTAGTTTTGGTTGAGGGGAAAGGAGTAACCTATCAATAAAGCAGTGACCTGTCTTAGGCCTTTTGCAATAATTTGTCAAGTGATCAATTTTCTGTAAAGACGAAAAAAGTTACTTTTGAATCTTGACTGGTATATATGTCAAAAAAGTCATGATTGCAACATCCGCCGCGAGTCAAAAGGGTTTGTACAAGAATAATAACACTTGCAGGGGCGGTGAATGGCACCTCGAAAAATCTGGGTCTTGGAAAATTTTGGCAGCCTCTTGAAATATTGGAAGTGTTTTTGATAAGTCTTTAAGTCTCGTTTTTGCATGGTTTGTTTTACTTTTTTTGAGTCTTGAAACTTTTTACCAAAGAATCTCAGGCTCGGATTATTTTCTAACAAGGATCTTGGGTCTTGCGAGTCTCAGATTTTGCCATTCACCACCCCTACTTGCCACCCAGTAACCGTTGAGTAGTTTCCCATACAAACCCTTGTCAACCTCTTCCACAGGGTTCTAAGCATCTCTTTGGGGAGGAATTACATAGGGTCATTACATATATAGTGGTTTAATCACTATGTTTGCTGTAGTTACACAACTCAGATTATAACGGGGAACTACACACAAACTGTTTCATTGCATGGATATTTATTATCTTCTGACAACTAGACATGCCTGGATCTCTTCGCAGAAGACAACTTCTGTGGTTCAAATCTTGCAGCGACCAGTAAATCTGTGCTTTTTAACTCTTTAAGTCCCAACTGTAACCAACATCAATTTTCTCCTGACAATATCCATACATAGTCAAGAGATAAGGTTATGAGAAGTAAAAAAATGATCACTAACAAGAAAACGTCTTGATCTATTGTTTACTCTCTCAACCAATTCTTAAAGGAAATGTATAGAAATCAGTTTGGAGAATTTGTATTTGGATATTGGGGCTTAAAGGGTTAAGTGGTCACTCACAGGAAGTTTAAATGTATTAAAAACTATAATAAGGTATGCCAATGTCCCCTGTGACAATAACACAGAAAGAGTTAAAGAGTTTAAAACTGGAAAATATATCTAGGGTGCTATAAAAAACTTAAAAAAGAATAGCCAAATTCCCTGAAATGGCAGCCATCAGCATGCACCAGAGGAATTTATAATAAAGTCTTCGTTCTACTCTATTAGATAACAGTGCAGAATGTCATGTGATGAGTTTTGCTATGCTTTTTCTATAACCATTCCATTTTAATGCATGCTTATGTATTTCTCCAGAATTTTGGGTACCACCCCCAAATAAGGAATTCCAAACTTTTTGACAGCTCTGGCACTGATACACTTTAACTCCAGTTTTCTTCTCTCTGAAAGAATCATGCGAGCTTCATCAGTTTCAGCCATGTCCATGGGTGTTTTACCATCATTGTTGACAAAATCATGATGAGCACCTCCATAAAACAAAGCCTTCATAATTTCAGGTACCTGATGAATCAAGTCATCGCCAGGTTCTAAACTAGCTGCTGTATGAAGTGGGGTGTCTCCATCACAGTCAATGGCATTTACATTGAATCCTGCATTCAAAAGCAATTTCACTGTATCAGCACTTGGAAAAATATCAGTAATGATTTCCTCAGTTGAACAAGTACGAACATGAAGCAGTGTGCCTTTATAATTCCTACATCTAGGATTATGACGCAAAAGTTTTCTTAGCAAAACCAAGACGTTCGAGTATGTTTCATTTTCTTCACCATTTTGGAGATTCTTGGTAATCATATGTATCACGACCTCCACAGAATCAAACAGTGACACATCTTCATCAACATGGCTTATATGCCAGACAGACTGGTAATATCCATCGTCGTCTGGCGAATTCTCACACAAAAAAACTGTTAACTCAAGCAATTCTAGCAAAATCTCTTTATCAGAATATTGTTTGCATTCATACAATAAATCTGTTAAATACCATAAACATGACACTGCAGATTCAAAACATTCTTCAATACACCCTTGGGCGATTCTTGTTGCATATCTGTACAGAGGTATACTTAGTCTTTTAAAATGACCAGGGCCCTTTCTGTAAAAGTGTTCAGCAACACGCTCAATCGGTTTGAGTAGTTCTTTGTTGTTTGCTCCAAAGATTCTCTCTCTAATAACAAGGCTTTCCATGATTATAGAATCCTCGTCGCCTTCTATCTCAGCAAGCTCCTCAAGAGTTTGACTCTCTCTTCTGTTCTGATAAGCTTCAGCAAGTTCCACTTGCTGTTTTAGCAAAGGATGGGAAGCATCAGCAAACCTTTCTTTCATGCCAAGGTTGATGTAGCTGAATCCTTCCTCGATAGCAAAGGTTTCACTCTTCAAACAGAGAGAGGCTCCAAGTAGTTCTAGAGCATTCGCTCTTTGCTGTTTTGTTACTCCTGGATGTTTTATTAAAATCTCTACCACTGATTTAATGCAGTTTTCACTGGCTAGAAGAAGAGGTGTCCATCCCTGACTGTTACACAAATGGATGGATGCCTTAGCAGTCAAAAGTTTAAGTGCACAACAAATTTCAGGTGTGTACTCATGTGAATCATATGAGTTGAGCACAGCATGGTGTAGAGCAGTATTACCATTCCCATCTTGAAGGTCCACTTTTGCTCCATTCTCAATAAGCATGGCTACCTTTTTGACATCACTCTTCCTGCTGGCTTGCATTAGTGGGGTGCAATTATGATTGTCACACATGTTAACATCAGCTAGATTTTGAATCAACCAATACCAAATGTTTGAAGAAGCAAAGTGCAAAGCTGATTTCCCATCTTTGTCTTGAAGATTTACCTCAGCCCCTTTGTTTAGTAGAAAATTTATGGCATCCATGTTATGAGATCGACAGGCCAGCATCAAAGGTGTTTGTTTATTGATTGATGTAAAAAGATTAATATCAGCCCCATTATGAACTAAACAACTTACGGCGTCAAAGTTCTTGCTTTGAACAGCATGATGTAGAGCTGTATAACCAACATGGTCTTGTAAATTTACATCCGCACCTTTGTCAATAAGAAAGGTAAATGCATCATTGTGTCCGTTTATCAACGCAACAATAAGCGGAGTACGCCAGATAGGTAAATAATCATCAAATTTAGAAGGTACGAACCAAGAATCTGTTTCCTCAGAAGATGAGGATGCATTAACGTTAGCGCCTTGTTCAAATAAATAACTTAAAATATCAAGATTTCCGTTAGCGGCAGCGAGAAACAAAGGTGGACAAGTGTAGGCGGACTCAAATTTAGGCAAGTTCCATATACTATCAGGGGGAAATACAAGATATGTAAAGCATTCTCCCTGCTCTTCAATGCTTGCTTTGTAATTCAGTAGTACTTTGACACAATCGAGATTTCCAGTTTGAACAGCAACTATTAACGGTGTGGTTTTACAAGGAATTCTCATAACGGATTTCTCTTCTAAGGCCTTGTCAGTGTAGTCTTGGGTAGCTAAAACAGAAACTCTTTCTGTACTATTCAAACTCTGAAGAATTTCATTTAGTAGCGCAGAATTTCCAGACATCACGGCTTTCAAGACCTCTGTACTGTTTTCCATGGTGGACGAAGGGAGTTACAGAACGCGCATTCCAGAGAATAAATTCCCTCCGGCTTTTTTTTTAATACCTAGCTAGCTCCACGATATCGTTAGTATTTCTCTATCCAAAGCCTGCTGTCCGGTCCATTTTTTAAGAGATATTTGCTCTCTCATGGTTTTACAAAGCCTGCGTCACAGAAGAAACTGAACTCTGGTTTCTGACCGGGGTTAAACGGAGGCTAGGTTCAATACGGAGGCAATTAATCTTTATCTTTGAACACGGAAGAAGCCGAAGAAGCCATCCTGAATCTCCATTTTGAAGAATAAGAATGCTAGATTCCAGTCTCCGTCGTTGCACAGGCTTACCATCACCGGCCGTCCAAACACAGGGCAACAAGCTTTGATCCTTGTCCAAATTGAAAAAACGTTTTAAATTAATGGTATGGATTCCAGTTGTTTCCCACAAAAGAAAAGCTAGTTCCAAATACCTGACAAGGAATTATGAACAATGTCGCACTTCAAAACATGTGTGACGCAAGAATTTTGCCTAAAACCGTGTCTTTAAGCTAGTCAGGTTGTTTTTAGGTTACTGCCGAGTGTATGACTTTCCAAAAAGCCGTTTGCAGGTCGTGCACTTCACGGCCTTCGGTGTTAGATGCAGAATGTCAGCTGAAAACTGTCCGAAGTTCAGGCATGCACAGAAGCAAAGTTTCGCGTTTTGCATGGTTTGTTTTGAAATACCTGCTTGAAATCCTCTTCTTAACTCTACACTGTACATGACAATTTTGTGTATGGGTAAAGCAGACTGTCCAACCATGCATCCCGATGTCGTCGGGATTTTCCCGTTTTTGCTTGAAAATCCCGAATCCCGACCAATATGCGATCGGAATAGGAAAAATACTAATTTTGACACTTGTTCTGATACTGAGCATGAATTCTTATGATGCTTATACAAGAACAGAGCATACTTAACTGAAACTAAGAATATAGAAAAACGAAATATAACATAAGATCCAGCGCTTGTACTCGAAGACACGCGAACATAAATAAGCATGAAAATAACAATTGATTTAGTAAACATTTTAGACAGAAATTGTCCTCTCAGAACACTAGAAATGGCGTTTCAGAGTATCAAGATTTTAAAACTTTCTGGGGGACCATGCCCCTACACCCGCCCTAACGAATCGAACCTTCAGCGCTCGCGAGATTTTCCGATTTATTTACTTAAAAGGTTGGATAGTCTAGCTAGTAAAGGCACGAAGTAATGACTTCAGCACAGAAGTGACCTAACACCGCACAATTCTCATGACAAGTAGCCAGTAAAGAAGTGACACATCAGTGTCAACCTTTTTCTTTCGCTTTCTTTCCTTCTCCCTTCTTTCTCACTTTTTCTTTTCTCGTTTTTTTTTTTCGCTAGGAAGCCTGGTCATTAATAGGCTTCATCTCGGTGGGCGAGCTTTTGCTTAATGCTTTTGGCAAAGCATTAAGGATCATCCTAAACTGTAGATGAAAGGAAAGGTAGGTGGGTATAAGACCAATGGCTGATCCAGACCTTCAGATGGGGAGGGGAGGGAGGGGCAAGTCATCCAGACCCTGAGATAAGGGGGGGGGAATTGGGAATTTCCCGGTCAACATTACGGCAGGGGGCATTAGTGCGGGGCAATTGTGGATAAAAGTGATGCATTTTCTATAAATTTTACGTCATGTGTGGAACGGCGCTCGTGACATTATTTAAGGGAAAGCAAGACAGATTAAAGAAGTGAGGGTAAATTGTGAACTTTTAAATGTGTTAAACTCTGCCCTTATTAAACTTCTAGAAAATTCCTAAATCACCAATGAATTTTTTCAATACCAAAAATTGGTTTATTTGCTGATACTGTACATACGTTAGTGAACACACTTAGAATCTTTTTTCGATACATACTTTCAACCTCAGCGTTCTTTTTTGAGAATCCGTTCACAGCCTAATCGGACCAAATCCGAGGCATTCATTTTCTCCTCCATGAGAACAACACCTTCGAAACAAATGACAATACTTCGACTTAAACTGAATAAGGTATTTTTAAAAGTCCTCGATAACTTATAATGGGC
>BOPM01000285.1:81028-106863 GCA_022179025.1 Porites australiensis
GCATCCGGCGCGGAGATTTGTTTGTTTCATGGTCGGGTTGTAGAGAAGACCAGACTCCATCATAAAGTATTTTGATGAAAAATTCTATTTCAATTAAGTCCAATTTGTTTAAATTCACTGCAGATCCTAGAGGCAAAGGCCCACATTTTTGTTTGACATTGGACAAAATCACTTTCTGCTTGATCGTACAGTAATTCCACAGTCACGATGAATTTCAGTCGAAGTACTACGCGATAACACCTTGTCTCAACTCTGAAGCATTTGACATATTTTGTACGTGACAACGTAGAGCCGGTTCTTGTAGCATTTGAATAATACGCAATTAAATGGATCTTAAGCTTTTGAATCGCACAGACGCGAAAATATTGACATACAGTTCGCGATATTATTATTTTCCATTGTTGCTCCGTTCGACTTCTGTCAGCGCAAAACCAGCGGGTTGCATATAAATTAGCTTCTCAGGAATATTTAGGCTGTGCACGTGACCAGCCGATGCCAGGGCCTTTTCCCGCCCCACCCATTTAAGGGAAAAGCCCTGGGGACGAGGTTGGGGACGGACAAGCAAAATTTACCATATTCTCTTGGCCGCTTTTGGCCGCTTTGGGAACTGAAAGCCATTTCCGGTTGGCCGCTTTTGGCCGCTTCAGTAGTGAAAGGGTTAATACAGGTTTCACTGTAGTTTTTTTTTTTTGTTGCAGAATACCAGTAGTATTAGAAAACCGCAGGCCATCTCAGGGGGGTTGTGCACCCCCTGCACCCTCCCCCTAGATCCTCCCCTGCAAGGGAATAGCTAGCTACAAATAGTAATCCTTTTGTTGACAAAATGTATTGGTACTATGAAACAATTTCAAATAGGAATATTAAAACATAAGGGAAGGAAAATGATCATTAACAATGAAATACTGTATTTTCTTACACAAACATGGGAGGTTTATTTTTCCTTTTTTAAATTAAATTTCGCTTCATTTATATTACCAGTTATATCTTCTTAGCTAGACTGAAAGTAATTTCAAGAGTTGTCTAGAAGGAAGACCTCTTAAAGGATTTTAAAGACTTTAAAAAGAGATCTCCCCTTTATTACAATAAATTAATACTATTAAAATATTATTAATATCCATTGATAGCAACTTAAACTGTAACAGGTTAGAACAGATCACCATCTTAACATTTTTAACAGTATCGGACACATAATTTGGTATAAATTTTTTTAACAGGTCACATTTTACAAGTCAGAACAGATCACCATCCTACAGACAAATAAACAAAACCACAAGTGTCTTCTAGCCCTAACAACTAGTTTTGGTTGAGGGGAAACTATTTGGTGGAGTAACCTATCAATAAAGCAGTGACCTGTCTTAGGTCTTTTGCAATAATTTGTCACGTGATCAATTTTCCGTAAAGATGAAAAAAGTTACTTTTGAATTTTGAGTGGTATATATGTCAAAAAAGTTGATTGCAACATCCGCTGAGAGTTTAAAGGGTTTGTACAAGAACAATAACACTTGCAGGGGCGGTGAATGGCACCTCGAAAAACCTGGATCTTGGAAAATTTTGGCAGCATCTTGAAATGTTGGAAGCATTTTTGATATGTCTTAAAGTCTCATTTTTGCATGGTTTGTTTTTACTTTTTTTGAGTCTTGAAACTTTTTACCGAAGAATCATATCTCGGGCTTGGATTATTTTCAAACTAGGATCTTGGCATCTCGGCGAGTTTCAGATTTTACCATTCACCACCCCCACTTGCCACCCAGTCACAGTTGAGTGGTTTCCCATACAAACCCTTGTCAACTTCATTCCCAGGGTTCTCTCCTAACCATCCCTTTTGGAGGAATTACATAGGGACAGGGTAATTACATATATAGTGGTTTAATCACTATGTTTGTTGTAGTTACACAACTCAGATTATACCGGGGAACTACACACAAACTGTTTCATTGCGTGGATATTTATTATCTTCTGACAACTAGACATGCCTGGACCTAGTCTTCGCAGAAGACAACTTCTGTGGTTCAAATCTTGTAGCCAACATCAATTTTCTCCTGACAATATTCATACATAGTCAACAGAAAAGGTTATGAGAAGTAAAAAAATGATCACTAAAGAGGAAACGTCTTGATCTATTGTTTACTCTCTCAACTAATTCTTTAAGGAAAAGATAGAGATCAGTTTGGAGAATTTGTGTGTGGATGTGGGGGCTTAAAGGGCTAAGTGCTCACTCACAGGGAGTGTAAATGTATTAAAAACTATAATAAGGTATGGCAATGTCCCCTGTAACTATTTAACACAAGAATTTGCCTGGGTGCAGACGTCTCCTATTTCCTTTGTTGCACGCGGAAAAGGGACATCTGTGTAACGCCATCGCTAATCGTGATCCAGCATCCTGCTGGCAGGGTATTCTATTTTGCATAAATTGTGAAATAATATCGGGTTAGAAATAAGAGTTGCGGACAGGCCAAACACAACATCATAAGCTCGTGATAATACGAAACATGACCTTGAGAGTCTGCTTGGACAGAGGTTTTTCTTCTTTTCTCTCTCGTGCGAAGGTTACTAGCACTACACAGTGCGTGCAGCATTCTAAACGTTGACTGAGTAAATCTCATTTTTGCCACACTAAGTCTTACATTTAGAGGTCATGAAGCAGGTTTGTTACATGCATACTGAGTAACTACTTCCTGTGGTTTATGCTTCTGTGGGTGTTCCTGATAGGATTTGATTTCAGATGCAGTTGTAAAGTGTTTAAATTTTCTTTGCCCTCTGTTCGTTAAGGCTAAATAAAGATTTTAGTTTCTTTGGCTGGCTTTCTCCGAAATGCCTGCCTTGTGCGAAGTCAATGCTGCTTTTGCAGTTTTCTCAGACACTGTTTACAAATTTTGTAAAGAAATAATTTCCTCGTACACATTAAATTCTCCACGGCCTTGCACAAGATTTCGAACGGTCTGCACACTATGGCACATGTTTTGATTTGTTTTGGCTGGAAAACCCCAATTACATAAATCACCGCATACGTTATCAGACCAGATTCGATAACAACCAATCAGCGTTAAGTCAAACGATGCGCACTGTGTGTCAGCCTATCTCAGCATTTTCCCAAGATCTTGGGAATCCAGTGGGACGATGGAACACGATTAGTGATGGTGTTATGCAGACGTCCCTTTTCAACGTGCAACAAAGGAAATAGGAGATGTCTGCACGCAGGCAACACAAGAATCAAATACTATTTAGTTAAATGACACATTAATAATAACACAGAAAGAGTCAAAGAGCTTAAAACCAGAAAACACATGTAGGGAGTTCTAAAAACCTTAAAAAAGAATAGCCAAATTCTCTAAAATGGCAGCCATCAGCATGCACTAGAGGAATTTATAATAAAGTCTTTTCATTCTACTGTATAAGGCAACCGCGCAGAATGTCATGCGATCAGTTTTGCTATGCTTTTACTTTTTCTATAACCATTTCATTTTAATGCATGCTAATGTATTTCTCCAGGGTTTTGGGTACTACCCCCAAATAAGGAATTCCAAACTTTTTGACAGCTCTGGCACAGATACACTTTAACTCCAGTTTTCTTCTCTCTGAAAGAATTATGCGAGCTTCATCAGTTCCAGCCATGTCCATGGGTGTTTTACCATCATTGTTGACAAAATCATGATGAGCACCTCCATTAAACAGAAGCTGCAAAATTTCAGTTATAAACTGGATATGTTCATCTTTCCAGGGTTCTAAAGTGACAGCTAAGTGAAGTGCAGTATCTCCATTGTTGTTGACAGCATTAACATTGAATCCCGCATTCACAAGAAGTTTCACTGCAGCAGTGCACAACTGTGAAGAACCACTATGGCCATAATATCCGATGAACTCATGTAACAATGTATTCCCTTCATAATCTCGAGGGTTTAAGTTACAAATAGTTTTAATAAAACTGCTGCATTTGAGAATTTGTCCTTTTCACCAAGTTCCTTTTGGCCGATCATCCGAAGAATTCTGAATAAAGAACAAAACAGGTAGTAATCCTGTTCTTTTGTTCTTTGCAACTCGTAGTCATGATCAAGAACTGTTTGGTCTAGCAATTCAAAAACAGGATCCTCTTTGGGAAGGCTATTCTCCAACCTGCTTTCCAATACTTTGGTGATACCATTTAAATCACGTGAAGCCGACTGATTGCAGCACTGGGCTATTTTCATGGCATGTCTGTACAACCCTATACATAGAGAGAACTGATGGCACCCAAAGTAATTAGCGGCACATCTAATTGATTTTAGTAGTTTTTCATTGTTCCTTCCAAGAATTCTTTCTTTAACAACAAGGCTTTCCATGATCATCGCTTTTTGATCACCTTCAACTAGAGCAAGCTCCTCAAGAGTTTGGCTCTCTTTCCTGTTCTGATAAGCTTCAATGGGTTCCATTTGCTGTTTTAAAATAGGATTAAAAGGATCAGTAAACCTTTCTTCCATGCCATGCTTGATGTACCTAAATCCTCCCCAATAACAATGGTTAAGAGACAGAGAAGCTCCAAGTAGCTCTAAAGCATCAATTCTTTGCTCTTTGGTAAACTCAGGTCGCTTGATGAAAAAAAGCACACTTGTTCTATTGCTGCTATTACTAGTGGCAAGAAGAGGTGTTAATCCATGACTGTTTTTACACAAACAGGATGCTCCGGCAGTTAACAGTTTCAAGATGGTTTTTCCCATTGGCATCTTGTTCAGGGAGTCTTCTTCACATGCAGAATAGTGAAAAGCTGTATCACCATCTTTATCTTTAAGATCCACATTAGCTCCATGTGCAATAAGAAGGCTGACAACATCTGAGTTACCTTTTTTAGCTGCTCTCATCAGAGGGGTGACTTTATTACCTGTACATGCATTGATATTGGCCCCATTTTTGATCAAACAACTCACAACCTCACACGAGTTATCAGTCTTACAGGCATAGTGAAGAGCTGTAAGACCATCTTTGTCTTGAAGATCCACGTCAGCTCCCCATTCTCAACGAGCCAAGTTACCAGTTGTTCCTCATAAATACCACAACTCTGTGTCACACTCATGAGAGGTGTGCATTTGTCATATTTTCTTCTTGTGTTAAGATTGGCTCCATTTTTAACCAGAGAACTCAAAATGCCAAAGGGGATGCCCTTGTTCCGTAGAGCATGGAAGAGGGCTGTTTGACCATCTTCGTCTTGAAGATCTACATTAGCTCCATTTTGAAGAAGACAGTTGACTACTTTCATATTGTTATGCTGGCATGGTACCATCCGAGAGGGGCATTTGTCGCCAGTGATTATGTTAACATGAAAGCCATATACATTAATAGCCACACCATATTTGTGGGTACCACCAGCGGCAAAGTGCAGAGCTGAATAACCGGAATTGTCTTGAAGGTTTACCTCAGCACCTTGATCAATGAGTAGGGATACAGCATCAAAATAGTTGTATGCGCTACTTGTTACATCATGACCACTGTTTTTATAAACGCTGTCTTCTATTGCTTTCTTATTGACACCCTCACAAGCCAACATCAGAGGAGTATCATTGTTTTCGTCCTGGGCATCAACATCAGCCCCATTTTTCATTTCGCGCTTCAAGAATTTAAAATAACACTTAGCAGCTTGATCAAGATATTTTTCATATATGCTGTTTATTGCTTTCTTATTGACACTCTCACAAGCCAACATCAGAGGAGTACGATTGTTTTTGTCGCGCGCATTAACATCAGCGCCATGTTTAATTAGGCACTTCAATGCATTAAAATAACCATTAGCAGCTGCAAAGTGGAGAGCTGTATAACCAGATTCCTGTTGCAGGTTTACATCTGCCCCTTGATCAAGAAGATAGTTTACTGCATCAATGTGACTCTCTTGAACAGCGAACATTAGAGGCGTGTGATCAGGGGCATAGTTTGTGGCTGCATTGATATCAGCTCCATTTTCAACTAAGCAATTCAAAATCTCAAGATTTCCATAAGCAGCAGCAACACACAGAGGTGTGCCACAATGCCAGGAATAAGCCGGATACGGAATGAGGTCTAAAAGGCGAAAATACCCTCGTCCTTCTGTGTCAGCTTTGTACTTCAAAAGTACTTTCACACAATCAAGGTTTCCATTCTCAACTGCAATAATTAGCGGTGTTGTTTTAAGTTCACGCCCAAACTGATAATCCCTAACGGCTAAAATTTCAGACAGTGCAGAAATTCTTTCTGCACTGTTCAATTCCTCAAGAACTTCATTGAGTAACTCGGCATCTCCAGATTTAGCAGCTTCCACGACCTCTGTTTTTGGATCATCAGGATACTTTCTTGAGAACTTTGGGGAAGGAAGAAGTTTGAAATGTGCCATGAAGAACGGGCTGAAGTTGCTTTAAAGATGCGTAGTTTTTCTCTGATAGTTCTCGCCAGATTTTATATTCAATTGATTCAATTCCTGATATCGCGTGAACAAGAATACCGAATACAACCATTCCATGAGATCGATCACGCATTATGTGAAAAGTTTGTCAGCGGAACGTATTTTTTGTCTTTAAAAGCATGCGGTTGTTTATTCGATCCCAGTCGCCCCTAGTTTTTTCCGGAAGTAACATGGCGCCGAAATCGAAATCGCAAAGAAACAGCAAATTGCAAAGGTTAGTACTTTAAGTGGTACTGTCTTCTGTTGTAATTGAGTTAAGGGTAAGATTTTCTCTCGAATTTTAGAGTGGGAATTTTTATGGTTATTATACAATACTGCAATAATGTCACAAGTTAGCGCACAGGAGCATAATTGGGCGCTCAGTTTTAGAGATGCCTGCTTTTCTCCGGGGCTTTTCTTCTGCTTTTATAGGCTTAATATTTCTTTTAAATGATCAGTGTTAAACTAAACTCTCGCTTCCTGTTTTTTCCGCTTCTGATACTTCTACTTTGTGCTTTTGAATTCTAAGAGTTGCTTTCTTGCGTTATCAGGAGGGAAATGTTTGTAACAAAAAATATATATAAAAAACAAAAACAAAAGCAAAACTGAATGCAAGGCTGGCAATATGTCAAAGAGCTCATTTATTTGAGAACAATATTTCAGCTAACAAAATTAGCCTTCCTTAGGGCCAGAGAGAGAGAGAAAAAAACATTTTAAACACATTTTCCTCAGTCTTGGACCCACACCCCATTACCCTGGATCCGCAACTGTCAGACTTTACTTACTCAAGGCTCATTGATATCCCTGTTTCATAACTGCTACTTTTTGAAAACCTATATGTAGTAGCATATGAAATGCTAAATTTGCCTTACATTTTATCATCTTTATTTTAACTCGCTGCTGTTTTGCTAGCCTCCCACCCAGTCACAGTCATTTTAGGGGAGCTTGTATTAGTCCCTCCTCACAAAATATGATGAAATATGGGCTCCTCTGACAACACCCGTGTGGGAGGCTACTGTTTTGCCCCATGTGGGGTAATTTAAGAGTCTTGAATTCTCGATTCCACGTTTTGGATTCAGGATTTCTTGGCAGTGGATTTTGGAGTCCAGATTCCAATCATTCGTGGGATTCCGGATTCCATGGGATGGATTCCAAAGCCCTGGATTCCACAAGCAAAAATTTCCAGGATTCCAGATTCTGAATTAGCTCATAGGGCAAACTGTTTGTATTGTATTTTTAATCATGCCTACTCTGTTGTAATTTTTTACCTTTCACAACTTTCGTATTTTAAAATGTTGATACATTTTACAAATCCTTCGACTTTTCACTTTTAAGCGTTTATTTGAAAAACAGCTGTATCAGGGGACTGAAAAAATTATCATTGGGAAGCTGTGCAAACAAAAAGGGAAAACTTAAATTTCATGAGTATCTGAGAAGATACGAAAACACTTGTCAAGATTTTCCCAATTATTTCTCGTTCGTTTAGGAAATTAAAACAGAGTTTGCATTCTCCAGTTTGCTGCCAATAGACGTTTAGGTCCTGTTTAGAATTTAATGTGATTTTGCTGTTATATTTTCACGTGCATTTTCTTTTCTTTATTATTTTTGTTCATTGCGGAAGTTGTAGCATTGATCTTTATCCCGCTCGGTTTGAAAAGGAAATCTTGCACTTTTGTTTATTGAAAGACCACTTAAAACTCAGTGATGTATCTGCAAATACCCCTGTAAACTAATCCGACCAATCGGATTGTTTGCAAAAGTAAGATGCACTGATTTGTTCAGATTGTTCACTGTCCACTATTTGTTTGTAAGATCATCAGGATCGAGCACTAACCCTCAATTTCATATGTTCCGGGGGGTGGGCCTCGGACTTTATAGCGGTGGGGGGAGGGAGGTGCTTCCTCCCAAACTGTCCCCCACTCCCTAAGTAGATTTGATAGTCACCCAAGATGGCCGCCCATAACGCAAAGCCTTCGATCTCTTCGATCTCACGCAAAAATTGGGGACTATGAATTGTTTAGCCTGAAGTTATATGTTATTCATCTCAATTTGTAGTTAGCCTGCGAACCGCAGACGTATTTCCGGTCCTCACTTCTCTCCCTCCGAAAAGTTTTTCTTGGTGGGTGAAACTAGAGCCAAAAAACCGGATGCTCTCACAGGCTAATTTGTAGTACGTTAAAACTTAACTAAATTTAATAATCCGGCAAGTCAAAGCAGAAGCTGTTTGATTGACCTATAAGTCATCAACATTTCTTAACCAAGACAATTCTGTATTATATGGCGAAATCCGCGAGCGGGCATAATAAAGCGAATCCTGTGATCTGATTGGCTATCTGAGCCGGCAAGATGGGCCAATTCTTGGCCGCTCGGAGTTTTCCTCGTTGGTTTAGTGAGAAACTTTCTTTTTGGCTATGTGATAAATCCTGTATTGACTGATGAGACTAAGCCTGTTCGGTCCAGAGAGCTTGGTATTTGCCTCGTTGTTTCTTACGTTTTTAAAGAGCTCGTCTTTATGTCGTTCCACAAAAACAGGAAAAAAGGAACGAGGTCAATATCCAGCCATATTTGACCTCACCCCTGGTCAATGACGCACATGCAAATCTCTTGTCAAGTCCGAGCTTAGGGGTCCTTGGGCGACTCTCATTAGAGAGGTTAAGCATCACGTTTAGGTGTGGTTTACTGTTGATTATTTCTACGCATAAATTAGTAGTTTAGCGCAACTTTTTATATATAAGAATTGTTTTGAGCTTTTTTTATCTGGCAGTGCTCATTTTCTATTTTGAGAAATTGTCAACTTGAATCGGACGTTTGCCGTTTGCCGTATACGTGAAGCTTTTAAATCTTCCTATTAGGGCTTATCGTCGTTTACGCCGAAAACAAGAATCTCTTTCCAGTTTCCTCACTTTTTTCGAAACAAGAAAATTAAGTAGCCCCTTCTCAGGTATAAAAGTCGCCAGAACGGATTAAAAATCCAAATTTCCGAAAATCGTATGGAAGTTAACAGAATAACTGAAAAATCTCGCTCATTAATTATGGCTCATGTAAATTCCGTTCTTGTCTTGCGCCTTAATGGAATAGTTATCTACATATTTATATCCGACCTCCAGCTATGAAAACTTCTAGGCGATAATTATTTCTTCCAACAGATATTTTACTGAGAAGTGTCGTTTGTTCTGTTCGCGCTGGACTTTTGTTCCCGTGACTGGAACGTTTGGCAACGAACCGGATATTTTTTCTCGAGCACATTTCTTGCTTCCGTCGCAACTTTGGTATTCTAATTGACGAAGGAGTGTTTGAAGTAGGTAGCAAACATCTTGGCCATGCATTTTCGCGTCCGGTCGGGTTACAAATTGCTTCTCAGATTGCTCTTACTAAAGGAAGAAAATTTCCATGAAAAATCGTTTAAGGGATCTTTATATCAATAAAAAAACTGTTCTTTTAGAAAAGTAGCATGATTCGCTTATACGATGAAGTAGATATAACTTTGGATACAACTTTAATCTCACCCATAGAATTCATCTTCAGATTTGCAATTTGCTCCAAATTTGCAATTAGAGTAGCAATTTTGCGGCGTGTAAAGTTAATACAGTAAAGACTGCTTTACTCAGTTTAAAAAGAGTTAATGTACATAATTCGGTAGACAAAACAAAACCGAACAAAGCAACCGGTGAAAAAAGAAAGAAAGGTTATCAATTAACTGTCATCTTATCTTCTTAATTTTAATCTTCTTTTTTAAGAAAAACATTTTGCGGCCGCGTGGAAGGCAAAACGAAACTTTACTGTGACACATCTCTGAGTTTTAAGTGAAGTTCTTGATCGTTTTACTACTCTTAAATTAACCTTGTAGGTTCATTATTTCAATGGACAAGAGCTGTCTATTTATAGCGTTTATAATGTAAAACAGATAGATCTCCAAACATAACGCAGTTAGATATAGACAGTTTCTAAAAAGAGTCGAAACTCAGCTGCATATAAAAAACGGAAGTGCGTGAAAAGTTAAGCCAAGCCCGTTTGACGTTTTGCCGATAAATTTATACTGTATAGAAAGTGAAAGAGGAAAAAAATGTCTGTTACGAGTTTTATCCCAAATTTATCTTCCTTGCGCCTTCATTCACTTTTCACCCTGATATAGCGCGCATGTGGTTTCAAAAAGACACGCGAAGAGTTTGTTCTCATTCATTGGCTCTTTTAAGTCAACAGATCCCGATATGCAAATTACTGTGTGAAATATGGTTTCCTCAAAAAACTAGAACATCCACTTGAAGCAAGCTTGCAGTGCAGATAATCTTGAAGGAAGTTGTAAATTTGCGGTCAAGACTCGAGCTTCGAAAACTTTTACAGCTTAGTTGCAGCAGGGCATTTCCAGGCATGGCGAAGCGATCAACGATCTCTGTATTCTTTCTGTTGAACGTAATCGTGTTTATGTTGCCATCTATTTTAATAGCTCAGAGATGCGATCGGCAAGTTAACAGCAACATATGGCATCGTTGCACAGAATGTAACATAAATGTTCTCCAAGGTTGCCCGATAGGTTATCAACAAGTTACGAGCGGCGAAGGTGTTCAACGCTGTACAATTTTCTTAAATTTTGGACCAAACTTGGGCAGAATTTCTGTCCCTGGCTGTCAACATTTGTGCAGGCGAACTCTTATACAAAAAGAATGCTGCAGTGGGTTTTGGGGACAAGATTGTCAAGGTATTTTGCTATGAAATTTATCAGTTAAATCTTATAACTCGAATACACAAATCTCTCTGGTTGTTCAATAACTTCATTGTTCCGCTGTTATAGATTATGTAAACATAGACAGTTTTCTTGAATTTAAATTTCATTCAGCCAGCATTTTTATTTCCAAACCCAAGCGAAGTGTATATATTGGCTAAGAAATGCGAAATTTAATCTTAAGTGTTTATTATAAAGCTGAGATATTTCACTTTTTCGGGAAATTTTGGCGCCAAGGGATCACATGACATGAATCTTCCGGGAAAATTTGTTACAAGCGATATATTTGAATTTTCTATTATGTTATATTTTATTCCAGTAAAGTTGTGCACGTTCTCTCTCACTGGAAAGGTCAATCTAATGACTGTTTCAAACAGCGACAAAGCCTATATTTTCAGTAAAGAAGATAGAATATATTTAACGAGTGTGTATGGACAAGCGTGAAGTCAAAATTTTCTGTCTTTGAAACGGCTGTCTTTTCGACTCTCCGCTGTGAAATTCTAGCAGTTTAATTTTTTAATTTTTAAATACATTTTATGGCAGCTACAGTAAACATGAATGGGAAAGAAAAATCTCTGGAAAATATAGACAATATCAATACAGTAGCATGGGAACTTTATCATGAACACTCTTCTCATACTTATATGCGCCGTATCTTTTTCACACGATATATTTTTGTGCTTTTAAAAATTAACGCGCATCATTTCGCATGTTCTGCTTTTAATATTTAGCAATTTTGTCTTAGCAAGATTAAACACAGCAGTCACTTATTTTTGATGTGATATTGCCCTGGAATAAGACAATCTCATAAGCGAAAAAACGTTCAGGTAATTTTCTCAAAGCATGTTTAAAAATTCCAAGCGTACGGCGAATTCAAAGCCTTACTAGACGTCCTCTTCAAAGTCGCCTTTTCTTATTACGTAGTTCGCGCTTATAATTTGACTTCAGAATCCACAGAACTAAACTGAACATATTAAGAGCTAGTTATTAAAAATAAGAAATGTACGCCATCGTGTATCATGAAATTTATAGAAAACAACTTTTAGTTTGTTGTAGACGTTTAATAGTGAGTTCAACTGGAAGTAAATCTGGTTTGTTTATATGTTTTCATCGTTTTTCAATTACAAGGCGGCTGTTACGGTTTTGCATCACAGACAGTCCGTAGAACCTATAATGATTTTTTTTTAGCAAGATAAGTATCAGTCAATCATGGAAAATAACATCCGGTGGTCATATGAAAATTAACTTTTTGGCCCGAAATTTAGATGACAATACACATTACGTAAAGGCGGATAATTTTAGAAGCAAAACCTTAAATTTCGTACAGTAGATATATTGTGTTGAGGCTTTAATTATGCTGTGGTTTAACGAAGAATGTGAACAATATAAGAGGAATAGAAACCATAATCTTGCTAGGGCTATTTTTAAAAGAAAAACACTTGAAAAAAAACAATGACTTCAAAATTCGAAAGAAATTGAAAATTGACTCATAGTCATGTACCCTCAAGTTGTATTAAAGCAAAGAATAAAACCAATTAATCATCTCATTTGCTGGTATAATGAGCAGGACAATATCTGATTATGACTGTTAAATATGTCAAACCAACTTGAAGAATTATTTTTTTGAAGAGAAAAAATACTGAGTTTTAATACTCAATACAAAGAACACAAATGTAGCAGGATAATATCTGGCTATGACTGTTTGATCACAACTGATTGAAGTATGTTGTACTAATTTGAAAATTATTGGAGAGATAATCTCTTCCAGAAAAAAAAGTACTGATTTTTAAAATTTAGTGCAGTGATCAGTTATATTAAATATCAAAAAAATATTAAAAACCAATGGTGGATTTAGGAAATGGGCAAATAAAAGCAAGGGAGAGGGGAGAAGGGAGAGACAGGGGAGGGGAGAGGGGATGATTTACCTGTTTTTTTTTGCTTGTTGTTATCAGGGAATACTCAAAATGATTCTAACTTTAAACCCTTTAAGTAGTGATTAACATCAATTTTCTCCTAATAACTTCAATAGAAGCTATTAAGAGGAAAGGTTATTAGATTTCTGACATGATCTGGGAAGGTAGGGAAATGCTACTAATCTTTTATCAAATTCTCTCAACTAAGTATCTAATGAGGCAATATATGTAACTGGAGAATTTGTATGTGGATATTGGGGCTTAAAGAGTTAACATTGTTTTGTCTGTGAATCTTAGCATGTCCTGGTAGTCCCCCATGCAATGGGCGTGGCTCCTGCAGTGACAAGGTGACTGGTAATGGAACCTGCACTTGCCAGGTAAGAGTCACAGTTCACCCAAGTTCTTACAGTAGTGTACACAGGCCTATAGCTTATAAGTCTAGAGGCAGCTGAAGCAGTTGTCTTGGTATGGATGTTGATTTACGTTACTTATGTGTGCCATATCCTTCCTTATAGTACAGGTCACCATTATTCACTCACTTAGTTAGCAATGATTCTGTACTTTGTACCTTGACTCATCAGGATGGTTTCAAAGGATTTGCCTGTGAGCTGTGTAAAGACTCAAACAAATTTGGCAGCTACTGCAATGAAAGTAAGTGTTAATTCATGAAAGAAGTACATGATAAAATTCTCAGTGCCTGACTTGCTGTGTATTTGGTAAATTAGCCAGGTTTTTCATAAGTTACCCATTTAAAAATTTCCTAAACAAACAAACAAAAAAAATAGAAACCAAGTTAATTAACTTGGTTCAAAGAATCAAGGATTTTTATAAAATGTTTTTAAACTGAAGATGTTTTTTGACTTGAAACATTTTAAGTGTCATTAACTATATTAAGACTTTAATTAAGCACTTAATGATAAAAATAAATTCACCTTTTCCATGTGCAAATTAATTAACAGAATTGAGTGCTGTCTTTTCCTCCTTGGCTTTTGTGACTCAGCTAATTAACCATGACAAAAGCATTCCAGTTATTTTCCCACTAACATAAGGACTAATATCAAACAAAAATTTTAAAACTACAGACTTTAATATTACCAAAACTTATTAATGGCTTGATTATACATGTCTTTTGTTAATGATCTCTTTCTTATCTTTTTATAATTAATAATTCATATTAAAATTAACTGAATTATACTATTACATGAGAAATTTCTGCAATTTGATTGGCTTAGAGCAGTGGTATTTCAGCTTAATTTGAAATACCTACATGTGAAAATTACAAACCTTTTGTGGGTAAAGTATAAACAAATAATAGCACGATTTGTACGTGATATTTGGCATAAATACCACTCGTGATATTGGAAAATTGTTTCAAATTTCACTCGCCTAACTGCTCGTGAAATTACGTATAACAATTTTGAAATATCACTCGAGGTATTTATGCCAAATATCACTACTAATCATGCTATTACCTATACTAACTCAATTTTAATTTATAATATTTGTGCAACACTGGGCCAAAGAAATTTCATTTTGATATGATTTGCAGTGGAATCCCAGTATAAAAATGTGCCACCAGATTGAAATTACATTCATTTTAATTGGAAGGGGGGCGGGGGGACTTTTATCAGGGTTTTAACCTATACACTGTATTAAAACTGGGGCAAAGAACATCATTTTGTTATACCATGGCATTTAAATGATATATATAGATCTAGATCTTTCATGCCTTTTAACCCCCAAAATTGTTTTATATTATCTACTTTTAAGTGGTAAATGATGACTGCCCAAAAACCAGGAGTCAGTGACTCAGGACGTTTTGATAATTATTTATCCATTAAAGATAACTTATTTACTAACTGGAGGTGGATCAAGATTGTATACTGAAGTTCTTGCCCTATTTTCAATTCACTACTTTCGTATAGACCATAATGCTTCTTGTTTACCCCCCCTCCCCCCCCCCAAATTTTGCATAACCATTGTTTTCAATTTCTCCTGGGTATAACAGTTGTTGTATACTGAACTTCTTGCCCTATTTTCAATTCACTACTTTCACATACACCATAATGCTTCTTGTTTCCTCCCCCCCTCCACCCCCCAAATTTTGCATATAACCATTGTTTCCAATTTCTCCTGGGTATATCAGTTGTCCCAAGAGAAATCCAAGACAATGGTTATGCAAAATTTTTTTTTTTGGGGGGGGGGGGGTGGGTAAACAAGGTACATTATAATGGTCTATGTGAAAATGGTGAATAGCCTTGTCAGGGGTGGATCCAGAAAATATCAAGAGAGGGCGGGGTATCGGGAGACTTGCCAGCTATAATATTATACTTTTATCTGTTAATAGGTCTTAATAGTCTTTTATTGGTGGAAGAACTCTGAGAGCACCTATGTCCAAGAGGAAACAAACAGCTGTAGATGAAATGCGAGGGGGGGGGGGGGTAAGGGTGTCTTCCTTGGCCCCCCTTAATCTGCCAATACATTTTTCTTGTGGCATGAGTTCTTTTATTAGGTTACCTGAGATACATTATTACATTATCTTTGTTATTTACATGAGTGAGTAATCATGATATCTAAATCATGTCCACGTTTTTCCTTGGCAGCTTGTCACTGTGTTCATGGACAGTGTGACAGTGGGTTACTTGGCACAGGACACTGCAGACCAGACAGCTGTCACCTGGGACACCAAGGACAGGACTGTAACATAGGTAAGTGTAAAAGCTGGGATACCTGTGACATTTGGCATTGCACAAGAGACCTGTATTATCTAAAATTAATACTTTGATTGAGGTTCTCAAGGAAACGATTGGTCAAGTTTATTATGGTGAAGAGACGATCCAAGTAGCAGATGATGAGTTTTATCTATGTTGATTCCCAAAGGCTCATTAGTTATAAAAGAACATTGCATTATGATAGTCCAAACGACTGTATGAGAAGTATCAGTGCAAAGGGAAAACAGTTCATTGTCACATTCTGTCTTGACGTAGGATGAGAAGTGTTAGACTGCAAAACAGCCTGTATTTTGGTCTGGGTTAAGAAGACGCGTGCAAGTTGTCTAAGGAAAGGTCTGGAATGAGAGTGAAAACGGAGAGTGATACTAAGGACAGACACGAAAAATACTCCCACCACTACGGGCGTGTGAAGCCCACGCGCTTTGCGCTAAAATATCCTTCCGGCGCTTTGCGTCTTGTAGTCGAGAGAAGTGTGTTGTATGAGAATATAGATTATCTTAAGGGCGATAAAGAAAAAAAAAGTGGTCGTTATCAACTAAAAAACGTAATGAGTAACAATTTGCTTTCCAGCCCTGCCAAACTGCACCAATCCACTGCCATGTGCAGTGAATGCAGGTTGCTTCAAGATCAATAACACAGACTCATGTATATGTGATCCAGGATACAGAAACGTCAGCAATACTTGCAATGGTGAGTTACAGTAAACTACTAGAAATGAAGTAGATCATTAATTCTTGTTTCTCCTGTATCTTCCTCCTCTGAAATTGTTTTATTTGTCTCTTCCTTCCTCTTTGTTTCTTCTGTGTTTCATTCCACTGTTCTTTATCTCTCATCCAAGACTGTACTCTAAGAAAAATCGAAGGGAGCCCAGAGCTCTGAACGTGTGAAATACAGGGCGCCCAGTATATGATTTGTATGAAAAAAACCAAGATTTTCTAGTCGCCCAAGAGCAAAAGTTAGGCGCCAAAGGCCAACGGGCTCTGCTAGAGTACAGCCCTGTCATCTCTCCTCAGTTTGCTACTTTACCCTTTTTTTCTTTTGTGTTTCATTCCACTGTTCTTTATCTGTCATCTCTCCTTATTTCTCTACCTTTCTCTTCGTTCCTTCTGTCTTTCATTCTATTGTTCTATGTCCTCTCTCCTCCTAGACTGCCTTGCAGAGGTAACTTAACTCCGGTAAGTAACGTCTGCGAAGCAGGGCCGAAATCCCTGTTCTGGGCCTCCAACGGACGCAACAAATTACCGGAAATGCGTTTCAAATTTCCATTCAACTTGATTGGCAAATCGACAATGGCTTTTTTAACAGGCCAATCATGGCACGTACTCAAATCCTGGTACACAGGTGGGGACCCAGAACAAGGATTTCGGCGATGTTTCACAGACGGTCTTAACCAGAGTTTAGTTTCGTCTGTTGCGCAGGCCACTGTCTTCCTTTCACTCTCGCTACTCTTTGCTCTTCTTCCTTCTGCTTCCCTACTTTCTCTCTCCATTTTTTTTCCCTTCATATCCCTCCATCGCTCGTCATTATTTTCTTTACAACTTCCTCACGTTCAACATCTTTCCTTCCTCTTCCTACCTCTTCAGTCTCTAGCCTTTTTCCCGGATAAATTGAGGTTTTTTGGGTAACTGCTCACCCACCCCTCCCCTAAGTCAACATCACCACTTAATTCTTACTAAGGGAAAAATTTTGAGTTAGGGGAGGGGTAGGTGGTCAGTCTTATCCCAAACCCCTAACCCTCTCTGCCCTCCCTTCTCCTCCTTAAAAGACAGATGATTACCTTGATGCAACCATGATAACGCGAGAAATAAAATCGCGAAATTCTAAACCTCAGCTTCTTCACGACGTGCATTACACAGATTTGTCTTTCTCTTTTTTGACGAAATTACACATTTTCTTTCTTTTCTTTTCTCTTGGCTTTTTACTTGTTATCCGGTGATATCTGTTTGTAATCCTCTACTTAATTAATTTGGTACGCCACGACTAGCGTTTTGGCTAACAGCGAGCCAAGAAGTTGTGAGCACTATTATAGTTTTCGTTCTGCGTTTTCCA
Organism: Porites australiensis; assembly: GCA_022179025.1. Classification (NCBI taxonomy): domain Eukaryota; kingdom Metazoa; phylum Cnidaria; class Anthozoa; order Scleractinia; family Poritidae; genus Porites; species Porites australiensis. The sequence goes on from BOPM01000285.1 coordinate 98,822, forward strand.
TCAAAACGTCGTTTTGTGAAGGAAATTGTTGCATATCAAATATTGTTTTGCGTGGCAACGCTAGAGGCGAGCTTCATCAACCACGCGGACGGCGGAAACGAGAAAATAAAAAAACAGCATTTTTAATACGCATGAAAACAAAAATTCTTAACGTGCAGGATACTTTTTCGCAGATTTCTTTGTCGTCTTTGCACGACTTATTTTGTCAAACTTGATCGTAATGGCTATATGGTCGTCGCTTTAATCTCTAAGATGGGCGATCTTGGCGACTTCGATTTCGTCGGAAATACCCTTAGAGGGTCTACCTTGTCCCTTTAGCATCCTTTCTTTGCCAACTGAATGTTTTTTTCTTTTCCCATTTATCCTTTCTTTTTTTTCTTCTTCTCTCTTCATTCCTCCTTCCTGTCCTCTTTTCCGTCTCTTTATCTCAGTATTTCGTCTTCTTCCTTCTTTTGTCTTTTTTGTTTTGTCAATTCCTTCACTTCCACTTTCTTTTTTTGTAAATCCCATTTAACCTCTTTCTTTCTCCCTTCCTGTTACCACTTTTTTTTTCTATCTCCTGTCTTCTCGCTTTCCCTTGCTGTCTCAACTGCTGGTCTTCCGTTGCCCTGCGGGTTTGCCTGTGTTTTTCGAGCGTGCGCACTGTTGGCCTTGTCATTCTGCACAAGGCTACCGCGTAAAAACCTCAAGCTTGACTTACCCGATTTTGTTTTCGGTTTTTATTCTTGTTAATCTCTTCATTTGCTGGGATTTAAAGTCTACATGTGATTGTAAAGCTTTTACGGCGCTTTTGAGTCTTTTCGGGACGCCTCGTAAAGACTAATGTAGTTTTATTCTGATGGATGTCATTATGTGCCGCCGTTCGCCGCAACGCACTGTCTTTACCTTTGTCCCTTCGACTTTTCTCCACCCCCCCAGCTTTTCCTCTCTAACTGTCTTGTCCAACTATTATTATTCCTTTCGGATCCTCTCTCGTTTCTCTTCTTCTCTCTTCATTCCTCCTTCCTGTCCTTTCTTCCCTCTCTGTTATCTCAGTGTTTCGTCGTCTTCCTCCTTTGTCTTGCTTTTAGCCAGAGAAAACAGCCGACATTTGGCGACGCTACCACTGGTTTCCCCGCCAAATGGCGTCTGAGAAACGAGCGCAGAAAGCCCATACTGATGACGCGTCACTACCCAGATCTGGGTAGTGCTTCTGATTGGTCGTGCCGCGTGGGAAATTTGTTTCAACCAATCAGAAGCGCTACCCAGAATTTCTGCGCTAGTGGCCTCTTAATGGGGGTTGGCCACTCAATGAAGGTTTGTCATAAATTAGCAAATCTTTATCAGAAACATCACTTTATTTGTATAGGTAATAGCATGATTAGTAGTGATATTTGGCATAAATACCACTAGTGATATTTCGAAATTGTTATAAGTAATTTCAAGAGCCGTTAGACGAGTGAAATTTCAGACAATTTTGAAATATCACGAGTGGTACTTATGCCAAATGTGACGTACAAATCATGCTATTATTTGTTTATACCAGTATCCGCAAAAGGTTTGTAATTTTCAAAGTGTAGGTATTTCAAATAAAGCTGAAATACCACTGCTCTAAGCCAATCAAATTGCAGAAATTTCTCATGTAGTAGTGTAATGATGCAAACGCGCTACAGGAGATGCCTTACTGGTTCACAATAGGGACTTTAAGATCCAACGACGCGGACGGTAACAAGAACGTCAAAAAACAATAGGTTTCATGAACAAAACAACAACTTTGCACGTGCACCACGCTTTTTTATACATTTCTTTGCCCGTTTTTGCACGACTACGACGTGAACATGCCTAATTTCGCGTTTTATGGAGGACGTAAACAAGCAACGACGAAATTTTATTCATCTTTCTGTACTTGGCTATGGTGCCCAGGAATTCAACTCCAGGAGGGTTCGCCTACATCTGACAAAATAAGTGGGTAGGAATAATGGCGATAAAGAATGAAAGAACGCAAATTCACTTTTTAAGCGACTTTCTCATTGCCCTCGCGTCGTTGGATCTTAAAGTCCCTAATCCGAGTCGTCAACTTCTTCATCACATTATTAAGGGGAACCCAAAGTAAGTGTATCAAGCACTAAGTGACTTGTTAATAGAGGTGTCAACAATGAGAGAACTCTTGAGCCGACGGCCATAAGGTGGCCGCGCTCAATAGAGGTTTAATTTCCCATTCTTTTCTACAATTATTTCGGGACTTTTGATTACTGGTTGCTTAATTGAGAGTGGCCGCTTAATGGGCGTTCAACGGTAATAAAGTTTTCTGTTTATGTGGTTCTTAGCAATCAATCACTGTATCGATGGAAACCATGGATGTCATAGTAATGCTGACTGTTTGTATCTTGGACCTGGAAAACATAACTGCACATGCGCGTCTGGTTACACAGGAGATGGAACCGTCTGTGTTGGTAAGCCCTAAAATAGTGGCAGCTTTTAAATTATCTTTAAGATTATTGAGATTTATTAAATTTTTAATTTGACTTCCGGCTTTTTTTAAGTCAGAATTGAAATGCGTGAGATTTTCGTAAGGTTATGACCAGGAATTCTGAAAACTTCCCAGCGACTTCCGAAGGTTTCGGAAGATTTTCCGAAGATTTCTGAACGTTACCGAAAATGTGCGAAGTTGTTCCGACGACCTTTGAGCACTTCCGAAGCTATTTAAGCCTTCCTTCCCATACCTACACCTACAATAGACTAACACCGACAGTCCTATGTAGGATTCTAACTTAGAATTAAAGCGCAATTATATTCAACATAACAAGGACTTGACTAATATCCTTGTTATTGTACCTCTCTTGATTTCTTGACAGCAATTGACCCTTGTCAAAGAAATAATGGTGATTGCCCATCTAACTCAACTGTTTGTAACTTCCTACAACCTGGAGAGGTAATGTGGCCATGCAGTGTCTAAGTTTAAGTGTACTTAGATTTTCCAATGCAGTGATCTTCTAATGCACCGAAAGCTATACACTAATTTTGATATACTTTAAATTTTTCCTCAATTAAGATTGACACTTTCTGAATGACTCGTTTTCCTTTGCACTTTTGATAATTTATATAGAAAGAGCGAACTATAAATAATAAATGTTGCGTTTGTTGTAAGTATGTCGTTTGTTTAAAATTTCGATCTAAAATAAGAAAGTCGCTGCAAAGTTCAGCTTCATCAAATTTTTGTTTTGCACGCGAGCGTTCCATTTGAGCCAGGCCTGAGTTTCCATTTCAACACATTACTAATTACAATGGTGATATTCATTGTAGAGTAACTGCAGCTGTCTTCCTGGATTTCAAAACTATACAAGTGGAGCTGGTTGTGTGATGATTGATCTCTGTGAAAATGGAGGCGAGTGTGACGTCCATGCAAACTGTACAATGATAGGACCAGGAGTAAAGAGGTATGCCTCTGGCTACGTGCACATTATTGTTTATAATGCATGCCTGTTCATACAGTTCTTTAAACTGGTCAAAATGGTCTTATTCTCTTACTTAATAGGTGTGACTGTAAGAATGGCTATCGAGGAAATGGAACCACTTGCTATGGCAACATTCTTCAGGTAAACAACATCTTTAATGAGAACACTCCTTGAATGCTTGATACACTAAGTGGCTTATACGTTAATGTTACTCAACTACCAAATTAGCAACTGCCATGTGGTTTGACTTTGTAATAATGGGTATGTCAAGCTGGACTGGCTCACCTCCCTAGCTAAATTAAATAAAAATTGGGGTTCACATTGTCAAGGAGTCGTCTTTCTTAGCTATATCGAAAGTTGATTTTTAGCCTGAAAGTTGGTCTTACCATGAAAAGTTAAGGGCAGATTTTAATAACGTGGAGGGTAAGAGAAGTAATTGTGATGTTCCAGTTGGAAAAAGTCGATAGTTTTTTTCTGAAAACTGTAGTAAGCCTCGTTAAATTCAAATTGGGGCTCACTTGTCGATGCCTTGTCGTTCTTATCTTTATCAAAAGTTATTTCTTCTCCCTGAAAGTACGATTTTTCCATGAAAAGTAAAATGCAGTTTTATTAGTGTGGAGGGTCAAGCGAAGTAATTGTGATGTAGCAGTAAGTTTGGTGAATAGCAGATGTGAATTACTAAGGGTCAGGCCTTTGTCCTCCAGTTGGCAAGAGTTGTGCCCCACATTGGCGCTCCATATCAGGTTGTAAAATAGAACAGAGTGCTGATGGGAACCCTGTAGCTGGCTAGCATAGGCAGGGGGTAGCCACATTGCTACTTCACACAGGAAAACCACACTGGCAATTCCCCACTCTAGAAACTATAAAGGGGGATGCATGGGTACTAGCTTTTGGGGCAACGATTTCTGGGATGGTTTGGGTTGACAAGCGTTAGTTATGATTGGTCGATGGTATACAAGGCAACCATTAACCAATCATAACTAACGCTTGTCCACCCAAACGATCCCAAAAATCTTTGCGCCGAAAGCTTGTACCCATTCCCCTTGCCATTTCTGGAGTGGGGAATGTGGGCTGCCTGTGGTCCTTGTGGAGTTACCTAGCGTGGCGTGTACCTTTTTTGTCTTATATGCTGTTGTGTGTTGCAGCGGGTAAAAGAGCTGAACCTTCAAGGCCCAAATGGACTCAAGGGACAACTGAATACTGCCATTGATTTGCTGACTGGTTCGTTTGTTCACCAAGCTCTTGCTGGTGCAGGGCCATTTACTCTGTTCCTGATGGTGGACGATGCTTTTGCAAACCTTACCCAGGAACAGGTAAAGTAGACTAGTAATAACCAAAGGTTATGGAATGCGGGCGACAACAATCGAAGTTCAAAACGCTTTTTCTCCACGGTTGTGCTTTGCGAAAGTTTCAGGTAACAGATGGTCACAATAAGCGTGATCAGTTTACAGGTGATAGAAAGTCCAAAGGCGCGTGATCAAAGTGCGTTCTGTGCATTCCATACATTCTTAGTGGAAGTCCAAATGAATGCTGGCCACATACATGCGACACATGCGTAATAACAACTTGGAGATTAGGATTGCGGGCGACAAGAGGAGCCTGCAAAAATAGACTGTAGAGGTACATTACTACTGGAAAGAAGGACAACAAAATAGATTTAACAGAAAATAGAACAACGCGACGGATCTGCCAACAGTACAATACAGGACACTTTTGCATATGGAGAATCGATGCATTTTGTAGAGTGTAATCGGCCGTATAAAGTTGCGCATGTGTGAGGCTGGGGGTACCATTTAAACAAACCACTCGGAAGGAAATCTTGTGTATTAACATTTAACTATAAAATTTGACGTGGTGGGAAAAACGACCCGCTACAATGTATATCCAAATAAGCGGAACAGACTAAAAGGAATAGAAAAATTGCGTCGCCTCAAATCGCAGCCCCTTTTTAGGAAGCTTCTCAAACGGATTGACGCCAACCATTTTATTTTTTTCAACTGGAATTTCAGGTTTTCCCATGTAAATGTTAAGTACAGTGGGTCCGTGTGTGTCCAGTTGCTTTCTAGGAGAGTTTGAGAGAAGTCAGTGTAAAACGCAGAGTGCGGACCAGGGGTAAAATGCAGACTGAGAGTAAAATGCAGACTACAGACTGAGAGTAAAACGCAGGCTGGGTGCAAAATGCAATGAGGACTGCAGACTTTACACTCAGTCTGCTGTCCGCAGTCCGCAGTCTTCGTTTTACACTGACCTGTTTGAGAGATGCTATCGCTTCAATTGGCCATAATTGGAGGTTGCATGGGATCGTAGGAAACTGGGTCAAAGTTCGTCCCCTCAAACAAATTCAAACTGCAACTGGACGCTGCATCCAGCCAGGCTCCCGTTGAAACATGAAATTTCCAGTGTTACTCTTGAATGACATTCATTTACTTGTTGAATTTACAGAAGGCTGAGTTGACTGCCAATTTAGATATGGCTTCGCATTTCGTCAGTAGACATTTGATAGCTGGCGATTTCGATTCATTTGCTTTGAAAAAGTATGGAAGAGTCGCAACACTCGAAGGAATTAATGCAACCATCGCAGAATATCAGGTAATGGTCGACTCATTATTGAGTTTTTTGCTTTTGCTTATAATCTCTGGGCTTAAACATCTTCGTAGGTGGTTTTAAGAGGGCCTATAAACGGAGGGGCTTAAATCTAAGGGGGCCTATAACAGGTAGATGGGCCTTTAACTTGGGGGCTCATACGTTAAGGGGCTTATCAGGGGCAGTTTACCATATATGGCTTTCTCGTTTTTTATTTTTTACCCTTAATCACCTATAAGAACGCCTCAAGATAAGTCTTTTTTTTTTGCAAATTAGTGAATAAAGCGATGTTGCTACACGTTTGTGCAGACGTTTTGTAGATAATTCTGTAAAAATCACGTTACTTGATATCTTTTTTCTTGTTGCAAATGTCTGGAAAGCTTTGGGATGTTTTTTTTTTGGGATGTTTTTTCAAGAAGTAAAGATGCATGCTTTAAGTCAAGTGAACATCTTATAAAATCGTGATGTGACTGATGGCTGTTTGGAATACCTTAACGTTGTTGGTTTATTCAAAATGATTAACGATCATTTATTTCAGAATAGACTTCTGTGTTGCTCAAGCCTCATTTTGTCAGGAAGTTGATGTTATACTTTTTTTACAAACAGAATGTTACGTACTTCAAGCTGGATGGGCATTATGTCAATGCATCTGTGCTGTTTAGCGATTTGTTGGCTGGTAATGGTATGATTCATGTGATTGACAAGATAATGTGGCACGTCGGAGACTATCAAGAAACACGTTCTGTAAGTGACGATAATTAAAGATTTGCAGTTTTATTATTTTCTTCAAGTCGCTTCTTTTGCTGTTTAGAGCCTGAAATGAAACATCAAATCGTTTCTCACAAGGAATTTCTCGTTACTCAGTAAATGACCAATAGACTGCCTTGGTCAAGCTACGAACCCTAACCGGGCGCTTAACACGATTATAACATTTTTTCTCTTTAGTTGAGTTTTATTGTACATGGGAAACGTTTTTCTCTCTTCCAGAAATCTTCGCTTCAGGTTCTCTTCAGTCAGAGCAGATTCAAAGTCTTTGCGTCACTCTTACAGGTATGAAGTAGAAAAGCAAATCGATGAGAATCAACCACAAGGTACCGTAAATGATCTAATAAACGCCCGGGGTGTTAATTTAATTTTAGGGGTCCAAGTGGGGGCGTTTAATAGATGGGAGGCGTTTAAAAGAGAGAGACGTTTATTCTCGTAACTTATTTTAACGAACTCAACATAACTGTATACAGTATAATTCCGGCTAAAAACGTTTTTGTGTTAACAGAATCTCGACTGCGGGCCTGACGGCTTATCTAGAAATTGAACATGACATAATACACAAACTGATGTTAATCAAGCAATGAAATTAATAAATTGATTAATTTCGCTCTATTTGGCCATTTCCTAGTATTTGGGGGCAATTTTCAAGGGGTGCGTTTATTAGACAGGGAGCGTTTAATACTAAATTAACAGCGTAAGGGGCGCGTTTATTAGATAAGAGGCGTTTATTTGAGAGTGCGCGTTTATTAGATCGTTTACTGTATCTACGGAAATTTCTGAGTTGCAGGTGGGGTTTGAACCCCGGGGGATACGCCCGAAAATGTGGGATAGGGGTGTGCCGCCCGGGCTCTTACACCCTGACCCTATTTAAGGATGAGACAAACGAAAACTGATCCCCTTAGTATGACCCAAACCTGAAAAATGAGACCCATTTTAAGGAAAAAACAAAACCTAAGAATCTAACGGAAAAAAAAAATCTTCCAAAAATCGCTTTCCTAATACTCTAAGGTAAAGTTTCGCTTTAACAGATGATTTGTTTCCCGTGTCGGTGGGCATTTACGCGCTTGAATTTTAGCGGATATAATAACGGTATGGGTGGCACATACCTATCTCAATGGCGGATCCAGACCTTCGGATGGGAGGGGTGGGTGGGGGCGGTCTCAAAAATCTTTTTTGGCCCTTCCGGCTTCAGTTTGGTCCAGGGATAAGGGGATGGGGGGGGGGGGGGGGCCCCCCTGGAACCCCCCCTTGTTGGTA
>BOPM01000285.1:112414-133187 GCA_022179025.1 Porites australiensis
ATCCCTGGCAGAGTCAAGTAACTTGTCAATATCCAGTCAGGTTACGTCTGAATCCGCTGACACCTTCCCTATGAAAGAGGCTTTAGTATTTTTTCTAGTGGTACTTAGAAAGTACTTATGTTTCAGAACACGACCTCAAGATGCCTTTACAGACTATTTATGCAAGGTGGCTTCCTTGTCGGAACATATGTTGGTTGTACAGCAAGCACATGCTCTATTGAGGTAATAGCTTAAAGTGTATATGACGGAATTTTATTTATTTGCTTGAAAGAATCTACACTGTGCTCTGAAAAGGGTAACCAAAAAATTTTCAATATCGATTTCTCTCTTCCGTGTGTTAGCATACCAAAAAAGTGAAATTTCACTTCCAATTGAGTAGAAAACCGTGCACTGAAAAACAAGACACCGGAAAAGATTGCGACGTCTTTTCTGGTCTTTCTGTTTCGCGGCAAGTAAGAAACGACTGGGAAATTTGCTTCTGAAATTTTTGTCTGAACTAGTTTTTGGAAGGGCAGCACTTTGTCTCTTAGTGATAATGCATTAGGAATTCTTCTTTTCGAGAAAAGTGTGTTAAGTCCTTTTACCCTTTAAGTCTCATTATTCACATACAAATTCTCCAAACTGATCTCCATACATTTTTCTATTAAGAATTAGTGGCCAGAATTTGATAAAAGATCAAAGCATTTTGCCTTAGTTGATCATTTAGTTAATTCTCGCAAATCTTTTTTTTGATTACGGATTGATTTTGTGAGGAGAAAAGTGACATTGATCACTCTTGGGGCTTAAAGGGTGCAGGTAAAGCTGTTTTGCCTTCATAACAGGTGCCAGAGTGCTGTGCAGGTTATTATGGAGCCCCTTGTCATCCATGCCCCGGACCGTTTGGAAATGCTTGTAATGGCAATGGAAAGGTATTGTGCATATAGATATAGATACAAATCAATGGTGCAAGTGTTCGTGGCTTGTAAGTCTAAGGCCCTGTTTACATGGAGGTGGGGGACCCCAGACAGGTGAGGTAACATGTGGTGGGTCACCCCACCTGTCATGTAAATGTGTGCTATTAAAAATGAGAGCTTATATGTACAGGCTGGTTACCCCACCTAAGCGGGTTACCTCATCTACCTGGGATCCTCCACCCTCATGTAAACAGGCCCTAAGGCTATGTTCACACTAAAATGGAGAGCTCTTGCGACGATAAGAGAGCTTAGCCGGATAGGGATTCTGCTCACACATAAGGACGGTACTTTTGGCTCGCTTCTGGAGCGGAGGGAAGCTGCGCCTTGTGCTCGCGTAGAATGTTCAAATAACCCCTAAAGTGCCGTCTTAGTGCCTATAACTGTGGTATACGTCGGCTTAATTGGTTGAATGGCATCATTGCCAGTAGTCATGAAGCAAGTGCGTGGCGTCCATTGGATTGTATTGTACCGTGTATTTTAATTTGTTTACGCACAGAGCGCTTAGGAGTTCCGTTCCTAAGAACTCGTTTAAACGTGTCTGAGCGTTCCAAATCGACTTGGAATTTGCCAGTGTTTTGTTTTTACGGAAAGGGGAAAACTGGAGTTCCCTGAGAAAAACCTCTCGAAGCAAGGGAGAGAACCAACAACAAACTCAACCCACATACATGGCTTCGACGCCTGGATTTAAACCCCGGCCTCATTGGTGCGAGGCGAGTGTTCTCACCACTGTGGCACCCTTGCTCTCCTAAAAGCAATTTCTTTGGAGTTACTGATATTTCTTATCATCTTTCTGCTTTGTTAGTGTTTTGATAGAGTCAGTGGCAATGGAACCTGTATTTGTCAACCCATGTTCAAAGGAACAGCTTGTGAGCTATGCGATCGAGACGATAAGTTTGGACCATCTTGCAACCAAAGTATGACATTTATATCCTCTCATGCTTAGATCCTTACTATCACTATCACTGCTATTAGACCACCACCATCACCACCATAATTAATTAGTCCAGTAATGATCATCTGTACTGTCACCTTTCTTGTCGCCAACTTCGACATTGGCGAGTATCTATCTTTGTCTTAATTTCATCGCCGAAATGATTTGCCATCGTTAAAATGGCTAATTCCTTCACTGCGATTAAATTTTCGCTTTCATTATGTTAATCCTCGTGTCTGTCATCATCATCATCATCATTGTTAATCACTGTGATCCTTGCTAAGGGAACAATGCACAGGGATGATCCGGTCAGGATCAGTGATCCGAGATCACTTAGATAATAGGCTGCTTAAGCAACAGAGTTTTTGAGCGACGGACGTCAACTGGAAGTGGACTTTTTGCATCATTGGGCAGTGGTTTGGTTAACACTCTCGTGTAAATCGTCTTTATAAGAGAAAAGAAACTTAGCAATACAAATTTGTTAGAGTTTAGGCATATAAAAAGAGAGAAGGCCTCACTTCCTTTTGACGGGCGTCGCGTTAGCAACAGCGTTTTTGAGCGACGGACGTCAACCGGAAATGGACTTTTTGCATCATTGGGCAGTGGTTTGGTTGAAACTCTCGAGTAACTCGTCTTTGTAAGAGAAAAGAAAGTTAGCAATACAAATTTGTTAGCGTCGAGGCATATGAAAAGGAAGAAGGCTTCACTTCCGGTTGGTGTGCGTCGCTCAAAAACGTCTTTGCTTAAGCTCCCTAATACTTCAACAAAGGAACGAATCCACTCTGGGAAGGGATTCATCGGTTCATTTGATGTACTATGTTCTGATTGTTATTGGATCATTTATCGTGATCCGAAGGAACCCACCCTAAAATTACGGTCATTAACATCGTCTTCGTCATTATCGTCATCATTCTCTTGAGCAACATTACCACAATCGCTGTCATCAACACTTTCATTTCCACCATCCCTATCTCTGTCATTCACGATTACATCACTTGACAATGTACAGCTAAGCATCACAATGTACAGCTAAGCAAATACTACGACGAGAGTGAAACAGTGCCACGACGGAAGTTTTAGTGATCAAAACGACAAACATGCACTTACCTCCGTACAACTTCCTACGACATGAAATTTCCTCATGCTGTGCATTATTAGGCTGATTTAGCAACAGAACGGGAGCATAAGTTGACGACGGCGCGCGCTAATCAAGCAACTGGCTTGACCAATGGCAGAGCGGCAAATTGAGCACCGGAAGTCGTGTTTAGTCCTTTCCGCGCGCTTTCCCCTCGTCATCTGACGTTCCCGTCCTGTTGCTAAATCAGCCTATTAAGTACGTGAACCCGACTGTCAAAAAGTTGTCAAAAGTTGTTGCATGTGACAAACTAACCCAGTTAGACTATTGCAGCGCAGTTTCATGCAAATTTACTTTTAGGGACGTTTTCACTTGGATCTTCGTTGTTTTTGCTTTAGCTCTCTAATGACCTATAACAACATCACTCTTGTCATTCTTCTTATGAAAACGTTTCTCCGTTTGGCCGATACTGAAGGGGTTATTCCAACGCGACTAATTTCCTCTGATTGGTTTTTTCAGCTTGCACGTGCTTACATGGCAAGTGCGACAATGGCCCCACGGGAAATGGAACATGTGTACCGCACTCATGCTCACCTGGTTTCCATGGGGACAACTGTGACCAGCGAGATGTTCCATGTGCTGATCCTTCGATAAGCCTCAGGTGTCACGTGTTTGCCTCGTGTGTCCGGCAAGGAAATGTTGACAGGTAGGTACTGCGGACATTGTTTTGTAGTAACCTGGTTTTAGCTATCTTTGTAATGAAAAAAATATTTGTTCAATGAAGACATCCTTCAGTACAACATGCACTAGAAAACACTACGCGATTTAAAAAAATTTGGTTGGGAGCAACACAAATGTAACTGAGCTTGCAAACAGTCGTCCTAAAATTAAACACAAGTACTTTACAGAATAGTTCTCTGTTCGTCATTAGCGAGTTTAAACTGAAACAAGTCGTTCACGCACATCGAACATCGCACCGGAGCGGTTGGGCGAAAGGGTTTGGTGAACTGAATCCCAGTCCTCAGCCCTGAATATTTTCTTCCGTCTTGGTCGATTCCAGTCCTTTCTCCTATTTGCATGCATTTGCACCATAGGTACTGGCATTGATGCCATTCGTCCTGATCCAAATAAGCATACGTATACCATAGCATACGTATACCGCGGCAGGATTAGCTCAGTCGGTAGAGCGCTTGACTGCAGAGCGGGAGGTCGCGGATTCAATTCCCGGGGTCGGACCAATACTCGGGGTCTTAAAATAACTGAGAAATGAAGGTACTACCTTTGCCCCTGCAAATGGCTACACCTTCGCGTGGCTCGGATGACCACGTAAAATGGCGGTCCCGTCTCCAGTAGGAGACGGTAATATTGTGTCCCCAATTAGCACTTCCGGGCTAAATACATTGACTTTCAAATAAAGTGCATAGTTCTGCGCACAAAGATGGCGTCTTAGGGCTTGTTTGAACATCATGCGCAAGCACAAGGCGCAGCTTCCGTCCATTGCAGAAATCGCGTCATAGTCAACGTTCCTATGTGTGAACAGAAGCACTAACCAGTATGTCTTCGTGCCGACGTAAGAGTTGTCAGATCAAGTGTGAACATAACCTCGATCGTTTAACCATTATACTCCGCAGCTGTCAGTGCAATGCTGGGTATGAAGGTTCTGGAACATTCTGCAGTGAGATCAACCCATGCACCAAACCCAGCCGGGGAGGATGTCATCACGAGGCCGTCTGCACCATGACGGGGCCTGGTGCTAATAACTGTACATGTCAGGATGGTTTCCGTGGTGACGGCGTCGTATGTGTTGCAATAGATCCATGTCAGGAAAAGGGTGCTGGGTACTGCCATAGCAACGCTGAATGCCGGTATATAGGTCCTGGTCAGGTGAGTCTATAGTGCGGCTCATTTTCTCGACTGAAATCTCGAAACGCTGCTTGGATTTATTTTACTCTGTTGCGTTTTCCCTGGCGTAGGACAAATTGAAATGGTGCCTGGTCTAATTGTTTTTTGTTGTTGTTGTTTTGCAATAACACTGATAGTTTGAACGTCCAATTTAAGCGAACTGTCCGTGAAAACAGGGACCCCAAGCAAAAACGAAGGCGACGGCTACGAAGATGTCACTTAAAAAGTGAAACAAAAAAGTGTAAAACCATTATCGCGCTTATCCCATCTTTCCCATTTTTTCAAATATTTTCTGGAGTTGAATTCTGAAAGACTGTATCGTAGTTCAAGATAAAGAAAGATAGAAGAAATGTACAAAAATGCGTGATGCACGTGCCAAGGTTTTTTTTCGTTTTTACACCTATTGCTTTTTTCCTGTCATCGTTGCCGTCACCTTGATCGTTGCCCACGCTCCCTAATCAGCTGCTGGTGACGGAGGATCAAAAGCCTAGCGCCATGATTGCCCTTTTTTATTGGCCACGATGGATAGAGTTCTGGCTCTGTCTTCTATAGTGGGCTTGTTACAGTGCTACGGCATTGTCATGGTGCAATTGTGTTTTGCAGAGTACTTGTGTTTGTAAGCCTGGATACACCGGTGATGGTTCGTCGTGCAATGAAGTCAATTACTGTTTGGTGAATCATGGAGGATGTTCTCCTGATGTAAGTAATTTTCCTCGCGTTACTCAGTAGCGTACCAGTACAGATGTCCCCAGTGGACTAGAGCGATGAGGGGCGGCAGTATTCGCTGGCTAGTTTTTCAGAAGGAAGGACAAATTGTTGCGGGGAGTTTACTTTATGACAATTTGGTTATTTATCAAGGGATTTTGCACCTTGTTAGACACAAAGGGAAGGAGGCGTCGAAGCTGGTTGTGGTAGCCACAACACGGACAAACTAGAGGAGGAAGACCCAACTAAGTAACTATTTGTAACTGACTGACTGAATGACTGACTAACCAACTAACTAACTTACTAACCGACTGATTGACTAACAACTTTCCTACTGACTGACTAACTAACTAGTAAACGAACTAACTGACTAACTGACTGACCGACTATCAACCAACTGACTGATTGACTGACTGCCTGATTGATTACTAACTAACTAAATAACTAAGTGACTGACTGTCCGACTGACTTACTAAATAACTGAGTGAGTGAGTGACTGACAGACTAATTGACTTACTAACTGACTGACTAACTGAGTGACCGACTTACTGGCTGACTGACTTACTAACGAGCTAACTAACTGACTGACTGTCTGTCTGCTTACCTCATTTAGTGTGTAAGTAAGTAAGTAGCTAGCCTGCTGACCGAACGACCGACCCACCACCAAGCGACCAACTAACCACACAAGTTAATCGTCAAGAAAAATCAAATCACATACAAGTAATTTTGTTGCGTTTACTCAAGGCACTCAAAAAGTGTTTGTTTTTTTTCCACTTTAGGCTCAGTGTGTTCGTACAGGGCCAGGAAATCACAGCTGCCAATGCAACAGTGGCTTCATAGGAAATGGCTACTTTTGTTTGGGATCTGTTGCAACGGTAAATTGCTGTTTTAATAACGGAACGTGGAAGTCAATTTTGTGTACGGTTAGAGCGAGTAAACTTGATGTGTTAAGAGAGCCCATTAAAACTCAAAAGACGGTTGCAAATGTGGCTCAACTTACTTTAAAAATAGTTATTCATCAGTTCGCGTGTGGCCTTAACTGTTGACCCCCTAGGAATACAAAGAAAACCAGTTTAAAAGTGACCAGAAATATATTAAGCAAAGTAGTGGTAAACAAATGGTATTATGTTAAAAACGCCACCTTGTACAGCATAATAAACGGTACCTTAGGAAAGTTAGCTGCTCAGTATCTTTCATTTGAATGGTAACACTTTAGGATTTCATCCACAAACTCAGTGGTTAGAACCACCTTGTACAGCGTAACAAACAGTGCCACAGGAAAGTACTGCTCAGTAACTTTCATTTGAATGGTAACACTTTAGGATTTCATCCTCAGACTCAAAAGTTAAAACCACCTTGTACGGTGTAATAAACAGTACCACAGGAAAGTTAACTGCTCAGTATCTTTCATTTGAATGGTAACACTTTAGGATTTCTTCCACAAACTCAGTGGTTAGAACCACCTCGTACAGCATAATAAACAGTACCACAGGAAAGTAATGTTCTTCCCAAACCTAGAAATTTTATGCACACCCACAAAAATCTTATTGACAGGAGGAAGTGAAAGAAACGTTTTTCCTTTTCTGTTGGATGTAAAGTACTTGACAGTTGACTTGACCTGCAGAAGAAGATATAAGTATCTTCATTCTCAAAAATATTTGCTTTATTGTAGATCATTGGAAGGATGAATCCGCGTCTGGAAAACTTCATAAGGGTAATGATATTTACATATCTAATGTGTTTTGTAAGTTAATAACTAGATTGTATATTTGCCTAGTTACTCCCCCCCCGCCCCCTCCCCCTGTGGACGGACAACTTCGTTCCCACGCCACCTAACGTTTGTTGGACAATTTCTCACTCCCTGCAAAAAAAATTGGGCTGTTTGTCATTTACAGGTTGCGATGAGACAGGGTCAATGTTGAGTCGAGTTGCACTATGGGATTGTTCTGGGGGACGCTATCGCTTCTTTTATTGGCTGTTGAAAACTTGCGCAGAAACTGGGTCAAAATGCCTCACAAAACAGTCCCACAATGCAATTCCATGCAACACGGACCCAGGCCCCATCCACACGTATTCGATTACGTTTGAAAACGGAGATTTTTCCCCCTCCGTTTGCAAAAAAAATACGCGTGCACAAGTAGCGTATTCGCCCGTCCACACGAAAACGCTTAAAGGAAATTCATTAACGTACATTTCTTTTACTCTTTTTTATTCAGCAAGCAAATCTGCTACATTATTTGTCAGATCCCACAAGCAATTTGACACTTTTTGCACCGTCCGTCACCGCATTATCTCTGCTCTCTGACGCGGACAAACAATATTGGACCAACAGTACAGAAAGGCTGCAATACCTGATAAGGTAGGTTCCTTTAGTTTTTACAATGAAGTTAAAAAGCACCGGATAAGAAATGGCGAGAATTTCATATTTAAGCGTTTTTTGAGGTTTGATGCTTTAAAAAGCCGTCATGTTCTTTTCGATGTTTCGTCGAAATGCACCACGGGGCTTTTTTTTGAGAAGAATTTTCCCCAGTTTCCCGTGCGACCTCGTATGATCCAGTTCAAGAGGCGACAGCGTTCCCATAAAATAGTCCCATAACGCAATTCGACACAGCATCGACCCGGTATAACGCGCGGCCATAATTTGCCGCTAATCCCTTGGTCTGATTTGCTTTACCCAAGAAGCCCGTGGTAAATCAAATTTAGCGATGCATAAACTTCTGTATTTTTTTTAAGATCGCTTATTGTTTTTTTTAAATTTTTATAGGTACCATCTTGTAGATAAGTCGTACAGTCTAGAGCAGCTGAAGGGAATGAATGCATTCAATGCTTCCAATGGTCTTACGCTGAACATAACTACACGGGCACAAATGGTATGAAGTGTACTCCTTAAGCTACGTGCAAATGGATGCCAACAATGGTAGGAGTTGTTGCGTCCTCGTTGGCAGTGGTGTGCAAACAGATGCAACAACTCCCAACAATGTTGGGACCTGCAGTGCGTCGTGGGAAGGATACAACCCATAAGACTTTGTAAACTTGAATGCGACAACCGTCCTAGCTCTGGCGAGGCCCCAAAAATGTTGAAGGAGCCGTGCAAACGGATGTCAAGTTGTTATACTACGCTTCGGTTATCACAGAATTTAAGAAATGTTGGGAGTTGTTGGTTCAAAAGTTTGACCAGTTTCAAACTTTGCACAGCAACTCCCAACAACACGGACGCAACATGTAACGCCCAACAGTGTTGCGTCCGTTTGTCTGGGGCTTTACCTGGCTGAAATTTCCGCCAATAGTGATCACCCCAGTGCTCGTGGCGAGAGGGCAAATGAGCAGCGAAGCTGCGGAAACGCGCGAGCGGCGAGTTTTTCGTTGTTTCCGTTTCATTCTCCTCTCGGCCTTTCCACCCAGCTACGCAGGGCTATGCCAGAGGCTAACTTTAAAGACACTTGATAACTAACAACGAAATCTTGTGATCTTCACGTGCTCGAATGGTCACTTGGAAATGGCAATTCCGTGTCCACGAAGGGTCGTAAATACAGTCTCTTTAATTTAGTACTTTTGTGCTAAATACATTGACACTCAAGTTAGTTGCGTTTTTTCAGGTTTATATTGGCGATTCAGCAAAAGTCGTGCAAGCAAATGTCACTACGGAAAATGGATTTGTCCATATCATTAATAAAGTAAGGCACTGAGAAGTAACGCATTTTTTAAAAAAAAATACACAAGTTCAGTCTTTTGCTTAGGTCTAACGTAATGTTTTAACGGCGACCTTTCTTCTTAAATGGCCCTTTTTTCCCTTAAACAACCAACTTTTTCCTTAAAATTCCAGCTTCGTTCTTCAATGGCCACCTCTCCTAAATGTCCGTTTTCTCGTTTTCTTTCTTAAGTAACTTAAGCCCTTGTTACATAGCCACATTTTTTTAAAAATGAAAATTCGACTTCTTTTCTTTTAATAGTCATCTGTTGTAGAAAACAGTTGCAAGTTACCTCTGCGATTCAGGGTAATCTCAGCAAAAATCGAACGGAAAAGCCTGGGGAGTAGTCTAAAGACCCCTCCCTCCCCTTCGGGCGGAGCTATCCCGTATAAGGTCTTATAGGAAGTTACCTCCACACCGGGGGGGGCGGTAGAGTGACGGTGGGAATCCAGGAAGCGTCCCGCCAATTAATAGAGAGCTGTAGAGGCTAAGACGAGGACGGCAAGGAGAACGAGATTTTCTCAATACTAAGTAGTGCGCACGCTCGAAACAGCGTCATCGTGGCGGGAAAATGTGGCAACCATCGCCATTCTACTACGAGTTTTAGCGAGAGTGTCGTAATGGCGAAAACAAGTAGGAAATTTTATCATTTAGCGATCGGGAGAGGGCTTCACCTCCTTCAAAGGTAATAAGCCTACTAAATTTTTTGGTGAAAAAAGTACAAGGACGCTTTCCGGGATGTCTATTCTTAGAGAATAGTCAAGAAATCTTAAAATGAAATGTCGTCCTCGTCTCCAAATCTAAAGCTCTCTATTATCGTTTGGCGCTTCTTTGAGTTTTAACTCTTTGCAGTTCAACTAATAATCGACCTTTCGTTATTTCGTTTAGGTTCTTCTGCCTCCACGTTTGTCCTCTGAAAATCAACTTCCTTTAACTTCAGAACTTCTTAAGAATATATCGGAGTTTTCTGATTTCTACACCATCTTAAAGGTACCGTGCTGTTCTGTTTAAGTGTATATGACACGGAATCTTTTAAAACTGATTTTGGCTATTAAATAAGTTTAATTAACACGTGAACTTAAACAAAATGTCTCCCTCAAAATTTCTTGAATTTTGGCCTTCTAAAATCTGCTTTTTCCCTTCACAAATGTCCCAGAGACTGGGAGTAAAAAAAGAATTAAAGAAGGCTGATGACATCATGTGACGTCAGTTAGTTTACTCAGGCTTTGCTTCCGATTCTGGTCATTGCTTTGTGTTTTGTTGAATTAAGCGATGTAACTGACTGTACCGAAGGTGCAGCGAAATAAATGAAGATTCTGAAGATGATTGGTGGGTCTTCGACAACCATAATCCTTCCTATTCTGGCAGTGAAAGAGTTGAGAAGTTGTAGACCCGTTGAGTGTATAATTGGCTTTTTACGGTATCCTGATATCCACACTTCTTAGTGTCAGCTGAACCCCGCTTGGCAGGAACTTTTTAGAACTAATGCTGCTTAGTAAAATCCGACTAGTGGTCTGTTATCAATGCTGCGTTCTGATTAGTTGAACTACGACTAGGCTATATGTTATAGCCCGCTAGTAGCGAAAAGCGCCGGCTTTGAAAACTAAAACAATGGCGGCTGAATCGCGTATCGCTAGCTAAAGTTGTTTTGTCTCGATATTTTTGACCAACTGCAGGGTGTTTCAAAAGTTCGTTCCGATTTTTTCTTTACTTGAATTTCACTGATTATTAAAAATACAGTTTGTAAAACTTAAGTATGTTTTTCGTTATTCATTTAACATTGAATATCTGTAATATTAGTAACCAAAATGTCTTCCTTTATGTTTTCTGACATTTTCTAAGTGGTGAGGTATAGAATGTACCAGCTCCCAAAGTGTGTCTAAAGAAACATTTTTCCACGCGAAGCGTAGTCACTCTTTTAGCTCGTCCAGTGTTTTGGGGGCTCTTTGTATGTTGTCTTGTCAACGATAATCCAGATAGTCTCTAGAGGGTTCACATCACGTGAGTTTGCCAACCCGTCGCCCTTTGCTATAAAGTTTGCAAATCCTTTTGACACCATGTCCGCATGTGCGCCGCCTTTTTCTCTTCAAGGCTTTCCAACCTTTGTTGGTCATATATCTTCATACTGTTGTACTCGAAACTTTTATATTGTAAAGTTGAATTTTTTTACCTTTCTGTCTTGTAGAATTAGTACGCATATACTTACAGCTTTTTCGATAACATTTCTCGCACTTTTAAAAAACAACGGCTATCCACTCCTTGGTTTGTCTCCTAAAGTCTTTACTTTTGACCACTTGTTCACTTAAAAAGTTCAGATTTCTTCAACAGTTTACCAATTTCTTTGATTGAATGGCCAGAAGACCGTAAAAACAGATGCCTGAGCTCTAGAGCTCTATGGCACAAACAGTGTAGGCCTTGGTTTTGGTGAAGTAGTAGAGAAAATAAAAGAAGGCGGCAAAAAAAAAAACAAATTAAAAAACCCTACAAAATACCGTAAAATTCCGAAAATAAGCCCCTCCATGTATAAGCCCCTCCAAATATAAGCCCCCCAATCCGGTAACGCAAAAAACCCTCCGTTAAATCGCCCCTCCAAATATAAGCCCCCCGGGGGCTTGTACTTGGAAAATTGCCCTCAAATACAAAGAAAAACAAAGCAAAAACGGTAAATTTACTTCCAACTATAGGGCTAGCCCAATCGATTTTGAAACGCAAATTTCCCTCCGTAGATAAGCCCCTCCGAATATAAGCCCCTCCAAAAATAAGCCCCTCAAAAAGGACCTTTGAAAAATATAAGCCCCGGGGCTTATTTTCGGAATTTTATGGTAGGCAGGAAAAGTATGGCGGGAAAAAACTCGCGTACGTGCAAATCTGGGGCAAAACTTGAAAAATATTATAATTCCTTCAAATTTTAGTTCGAAATTGCTTAGAAAGCTTATTTCGATAAATTTCTTACCTGAATCAGTGTACATTTGCCTGAAGAAACATTAAATGCTTAGCGCAAAATAAATATAAAATCGGAACGAACTTTTGAAACACCCTGTAGTTTTATTTTACTAAAACAATTACTCCTCTGGCCCTCATGGCCTCTGAGTTAATAGCCCTAATGGGCTATTATTCTTAGAGCCCATTCGGGCTCCAGGACTAATTTTTAAATAACTGTTTTGTAGAAACTACAGCTGTTGTCACTGCTGGACGCTTGCGATGCCTGTACAGTATTTGCTCCCACAAGCGCCGCACTACAGAATAACAGCCTGGTAAGATTGAAGATAAACTGGAATTTTCCACTGACTAATCTCACGTACCGCTGGGGCCTGGGAATAGATCATGTGACCTTTGGTGGGCAGTTGTTTCTTATACATCCGTTATTTCTGACCTTTTTTCCTCCCATCCTTCACATTTGAAACCTCAGATACCTTTGATCCGTTGCAACGAAAGAAGCAAAGAAATCCAAAAATAGATTCTTTTGTATGCTAGCATTACCGGCGTGAAGTGGCAAGAATGTGCGAGATTGTTGTGGAGGGGGGTCAGGGGAGCTCGTATTTTCGTAGAAAAAGCACTTCCTAGGTTTGAAACGCGCGGATCATGAAGCCTAAGAATCTGGAGTTAGATTTGACCTTCTGAAGCCGTTAGGAGCGTGTATTCATTAGACTGCAAAATATAAAAACTGTTGTGTTTTGACATTAGAGGGAGTAGGGGTTGATTGAGTCCACATATAATGACCAATCAGAGCGCCGTACATCCCGTAACCGGATATTGAGAAGACGTCACAGACATATTCAGAGTTATTCAAGAAACCAAAGTGTGGTGGAAAAGAGGGTTCACACCCAACCAGATAGCTCTGGCGGCTACACGAACAGGCTTCTGTTCGCACATAATAACGGTAATTTCGGCGCGATTTTTGCAATAGCTTTCCGCCACTTCAAGTTGCTGTATGAAGTAAAAGTAGGAACATGGAAAGGAAGCTACTGAGATGGGCGAAAATATTCAGAAATAAGGACTGGGATTTAGTTCATCAAACCCTATCGGCCAACCGCTCCGGCTTGATGTTCGAAGTGTGTGAACGGCTTGTTCCAGTTCTGTGCCGTTGCTGTTCGTACTATAGCGGATAGCTTTTCACACTGGTGCGAAAAGCTACCCAAAGATCTGAAAGCGGATAGCACGTGGTGTTGAAGTCTTGGTTAGCATTTTCCAAGAGCGCCGATGGGTTTGCCGCGCTGAACTGGCGTGTTTGAGGTGGTGGATTTTAGAAAAGGAGAAAGAACAAGTTAGTTGACAAGGCGAGAGCGATGTTTTCAAAGGATGAGGGTAACGCGAGAGAGGAAGAACCAATGGGAGTTTGTAAGGAAGAATGACGTCATCGAGTCGTGAATAAGCGCTTCAGGATGAAATTCGCGAAGGAGTTGAAAGGTGGGAGGGAACGGTCATATGGACAACACTGGAAACTGTTTTAATGTTGAAAAAAGCCAATTTGTTACAAACGGAAACTTGGGTGAGCTCCAAATGAGCATCGCTTTCCCTTTTCGTTTAAAAATCTTTAAAGTTTCAAAACGCCAGTTTGGAAATGTTCTTCACATGACAGAGTGCCGTTAAGAAACTAAGATTGGTCAGTTCATCACCTGCAGGCCATCGTGTTTCCTGCTCACCATTCGAATTGGTCGTTTGTACCAAATATCTTTCCGCATGTATCTCAATGTCCTCCTTGAGGTCTCTTAGTCCAAGATCTTCAGTGAAGTTCTTCACTCTACTTCGGATTGGTCGACGATGGTATCTGTCTAGCAAGAAACTTAACCATGTATGGTTGCAATCAGCCATTACCTCTCCTCTGTTTGGACCCTTTAATTTGATGAATGGCCCTTTTACACAAACCACGAGCGTGCGAGATTTTAAAGTGAAAATAAAAAAGGGTTGTTTTCTTTTTAAACACGTTTGCCTTATTTTGGCTGTTAATTCCTGATCATCGGGTCCTGCGTCCATCCGATACACATACCATCTATATGTGTATTCATCGGTACCTCCTCTTCCAGCATTGAACTGCACTATTGCTTGGTAGAGTTCCAAATCATCGTCTGATTACAGAGAAAAAAATAAATGTAAGAAACTGGACAGTAGTTGGCCACCAAATTATCTACGTACAAGCAATGCACAAAGCCTTGTCTCTCATGCAAGAAACTAAATGAATCTAATTATTTTAATTGCTTTTGCTTTTTCCTAGCGTTTTGGTGCAACTTTCATATAGGCGTCTATTATACAGGGAGCAGGAGGCGTTTACTTGATAGGGGGTATCAGTAGATCGTTTTCACTGTCACGCAACAAAAAATTAAATTGGAAACCGTCCAGTGTAAGAAGCCAAGAAAATGATATGCTATAAAAGACTAATATATAAAAAAATTGTCCAAGT
Source organism: Porites australiensis (assembly GCA_022179025.1). Classification (NCBI taxonomy): domain Eukaryota; kingdom Metazoa; phylum Cnidaria; class Anthozoa; order Scleractinia; family Poritidae; genus Porites; species Porites australiensis. The sequence continues at coordinate 127,068 of BOPM01000285.1, forward strand.
CTCAGGTCCTTGTGGCACACAGTTTCTGAGTTATTTGCCGAAACGTTTCACGCACCTTTGTAGAGCTTTGTATGGAGACGCCATATTGGTGCACTGTTCTGGTGCACCAATATGGCCGCCGGAAATCAACAAAAACATCTGAAGTTCACTTTTTCTATAAAAGCTCTTTCTTTTCACTCGAGAACTAGCATACGTACGCATAAACATATCCTCTAATACTTGAAGTGGTTATACTGCTGAAAATCAAGAGGAGAGACTTTTTTTCAACGAGACAGCATTCCTATTTTGGTGTCACGCACTGTGAAAACTCGGAAGTTCAAATTGCTGTATTTTCGAAATGAAACTGCTACCGAAATGGAAACTTGTACAAAGATTTACTTTTTGTTTATCTTCAACCTAGTGTAAATAAGAATTCGTAAAACCTCGCTATTTTGACTTTACAATTTGATGACGTCACAGTGAAAACCATCTTTTAGATCATTTACGGTACACTTTACATCCGCATCAAACCGGGACTTCTTGTTCCTCTGCATCACAGTTTGTCTCGAGCGTTCTAAAAGGGGAAGCTTAAATATTCTTTTTTTTTTCATCAACTCCATGTGCAAGCGAATTCATTTCAGAGCTTTCCTATTGGCAAAGTTACCCTTGGCATGTGTTTTTCAATGTGTGTTTACATTCGCGCTAGTGTCCGTTTCGCGCTGATTGGCGGAAATCTGACAGCTCAGTCGACATGGAGCCACAGGGGAATTGGAGGTGGAATTCCAATTCCAGAGACGTAGTTGCAAGCTCTCCTTCCTTTTGCCGCCCCGCCACCAGAGCGCCCCGGATAACTTGCTTGCAGGCTTTTTAAAATAAGAAGTTTTTCGTAGCTATCTTACGTGCCAAGGAATCTCATTTCGTGCGTTAACACCTAGACAGGAAAAATAGCGCTTCGTATTTTTTTTTTCAGGAGCTTGTCTGATGATTAAGTCGTGTACCGGCTTCTGCGCGCAATTTTAATTTCCAAACAGGGAATCAAGATCACGCTGTCGCTGAAGTAATTTGAAATTTCATCTTTCTTTCTATCGTTTTCATATCTTTTGACCAACAAGAATTGCCGCAGAATAAAACGAAAGTTAAGTTCTTGACGTTAACTGCGAAATATGCGCATATGCAATTTCGGGAAACAAAAGGAGCTAAAAAAGAAAACAATGGCGTGCTGTATTCATTGTTTAGTTTGTCGCCTACATCACTTAATGAGCATCGTCGTGCCGTTTAAGCGCTTCGTAGCGTCTGGGCATGATTGAGCCTTATATGATAGATACAGGGAAATATTCCCATTTAGTAGCCTTAAGGGATCGCCAACACGCCATGTCTGTTAGGCTCGATCTTAGTGCGAAAAAGGCGCCAAGCACATGGCTGCGACGTGACACAAACCGATCACCGATCGGTCGTGCTCAGTGGTGTTCCATATCATCTGGAAACCAAGCTTACACGCTTAAGAATTCGATGGTCGTTTAGTGGAAACCACGAGCCAACAAATTAACATAGAAAAACCAATCGTCAATTAAATATTAGAGAACTTAAGACGGAAGACCAAGTGGTTTGGTTCTATTGCACGCTAACTACTTATGTTTCAAGGTTATCTTCCTAACTTGAATCAAATCAATAAAAATTTGATTACCGGAATGCGATTCCATTTTCGCGTTAACTTGTTGACGGTGCAAGACAACAATAACTTCCTGTAAACTTCTGGATTCTTCAGGAACGATACTTCACCCACCTTTAAGAGTAATGAAAATTGCAACTAAACAGAAGACGCCTGTAAGACTCCAAATTTACCGTTGAGCGCTATGCGCTGCCAGTTTTATAATGGTCTACCCTCCCGCCAAAATCAAAGCTGACCAATCACCGTCTTTTACAACCAAATAAGGAAATCACCTGATGCAACCTTGCACAGGCGACTCAAGTTATGCGAGCACAGTTTACAGGTATCTGTTTTACGTACAACGATTGAGACTGGAAAGACTTTGGCTTTAGCTGTTACTAGTAAAACGTTTACATATATTCTACTTTTTTCTGTGTAACCTGGGATATAGTGAACAGTAATAGCCATAGTGGAATTCCATTACAGTCTATAAATCGTTCCTAATAAGCAAAAAAAGTATCAAAACATATGAAAGTGGAAATGATGGATCCTCGCAGTTGAATAAACAACCTAAACGGTTGAAAAAGAACCAAGTCAGCTTGCGTTCAGTTCAAAGAAAACAATACCGATGACAGGATTTTAATATTTGTTGTGCGAATAACATACCGACAGCGAGTACCGTATGAGGTTGTCTCCGACGTGTACGAAATATTCTTCTGTTTAGAGGGTGTTTACATGACACCGGGATGACTTTCGCGCCGGAGCGAGTTCACTCCGGTTCCCTCTCATGGCCCTACATCTGTTTACATGATACCACCGCAAAATGTCATGCCGGCGCGAGTCACCCCGGCGTGAGTTCACCTCGGTTGTTGTACCGGGGCGAGAATTTCACTCCGGTACGAAATCTCGCAACGGTATCATATAAACGCGAAACGACCACACGTTTCGGTGTGAAATCGGTCTGCCGGCTGTCTGCCGGTAAAACTGGAACGGGTAGCGCATGTGTAACGTTTGCGATTTTGAATCACTCGTGTATTTTATTAACATGATGTGTACCTTCAAACAACGAGACATGAAATGACCCAGTCATCATGTAAACGCGGTACGAAATCAAAAATCATCCCGGAGTGAAACTCGCGCCGGTGCGAGTTTTCTGATGTAAACACCCCCTTAGTTCCGGGTATTTTTTTTAGGTTGTGTATTTTTCATAGAAAACGATAGGCGCTTTCTCGGAAAGACCGGAAGTCTTATCATGGCAAACCGGATCAAGGTGGTTTGCGAACTACTTGTTACCATACCTCTCTATCTGCGCGCATTCTCGTTCCCAGAGCCCTTCTTTGCTTTGGTGACGAGAATGATCAGTGCGCGTAACAGCTGGCATCCATAAATTCTGTTCAGTACAGGTCACTGCTAGTTTTTTTTATGGTCTTTCTTGTTTTTGATTCCCTGCTAGCAGGGGCCTCTTTTCGCCGGTATTCGGCAGGCAGGAGGAAAAGAATACTACCTGTAAAAAGAGGCCTCCGCTAATAGGAAGTTTTCTTGATAAAGATGATATCCGCGGTCGTGACGTAAAAAATTTATTTTGCGTACAGAAATAGCTAAGTGGTACGAGTAAACGATTTATTATCACTGTATATCCCTCTTGCCTCAATTTCTTTAGTCTGTCAACACTTTGAAGTACCATGTTGTGAAGCGGTATCTCTCGGAGGAAACGATGCGAAACGGAGAAGAATATTCCTCTTGGCTCGGAGACAATTTTCTTGTCAAAGTGACCAAACCCGGACAGGGAATGGTTAGTAGAATGACCTCTGGTTGCAGTCAATACACTTACCGCGTTCCACCCGATATTTAGGAGTGGTCCTTACTAACGGGTTGCATCATCGGAATCAAAAATTTCACTTTGAACGTTTTTAACGTTAATCCTTGAGCCCCGAAATTAAATATTTTAGGCAAATTTTTAGCCACCCAGCACGTTTATTTTGTGATTTTCTTTTTGCTGTGTTTTGTGTTGCTTCGTGCTGTTCACTAGTACTCATTTGAAAAATTAAGCAAGTGATATAAACCAATAGTTCACATAGGAAATAAAATCCGTTGTTGGTAGTTTCACTCAGTTATTCATCGAGAATTTTTTTTTATGCTCAGGGAACATTTCTTGTTCGAAAATAGCACACAATTCTTCTTACAGGTGTAGCTTATGTCAGATGTGTCTGTTGTCTTTCAGCTTAGAGTCAATGGAATTGAAGTGGTGATTAAAGGACAAAAGGCCAGGAAAGCAATGGTATTTGGAATAAATGGGGTTCTGGAACCTGTACGCAGGAACTGTGACGAGATTACACGTAATTATTTTCTTGTAAGTCACTTAGTCTTAATGAATATAATATTAATAATAAAAATGAGAATAATGTTAGTGATAATAATGACAATGGTAATGATGATGATGATGATAATAAAATAACCGTAACAATAAGAATAAGAACGATAACCAGATTTTTGGAACACTATTTCTATAGTTATTCGAGATGATTCAAAATGAAATTTTCAGGAAAAAACTGAGAATGAAGTATCTGTGATTTTCTAATTATTAATTAATAATTGTTGTGGCGCAGATATGAGAAGGAGGATGGTTACATCGTGTCATCCACCTATTTATGAAGTCTACAAGAAAAATTTGAGAATGTGAAACGGCAGCATAATATTGCATTTTGTTACTCGCTTTATTATTAGGGAAGAGAGACCTCTTTAATCTTTAATCTTTAGTCACAGTTCGTAGCCATACATAACTGATACAAATGAACTAATACTAACATATACAATCGAACAACAAAAAAAATGGTTAACAGGACGGTAGTAGGAGGAAACCAAATTCCCATGCTAAGACATACCCTCCAAAACAGAAAAAGGAAAAAAAATGATTAATTAATATATAAACATATATTAAAAGACTATAAATTAGACTATAAATTGTAAACCTAGATGCCTAATAATAATGCATAAACTTATATTAAAGACACTATGCCTAGTATTTTAAGGTAAATTATGAGCGATGGTACTTAATCAGTGAAACTGCAAAAGACTGAAGGCTAGGAGATGACATTACTTCAGAAGGCAAAGAGTTCCAATCATTAATATATCTACCAAAAAATGAATATGTAAAATAATTTGTACGGGCAACTTTAGGCCTTATTTTATACTCATGCTTACTTCTAGTTCCGAGTTATTCCAGTGATGGCAATTGATATCACAATAGCCAAATATAATCTTATACAAAATTTAGCTGGTATTTTTTATTTTCCCAATGCAGGTCATGTGATAGTGCTCTTAAGAACAGTTTCTCATAAATTTCGTCTTATTCACTTGCATAATTTATGATAAGACAAAGGGGAATATTCCCATGGGACCTTCATTGGAAAAAACATGCAAGCTAAAGAGGTTTATCGCTGCGTAGTCGTTTCACTGAGATATTAGGGACTTTAAGATCCAACGACGCGGACGGCGACGAGAACGTCAAAAAACAATAGGTTTTATAAACAAAACAACAGCTTTGCGCGTGCATCACACTTTTTTTGTACATTTCTTTCCCGTTTTTGCACGACTGCGACGTGAAAATGCCTAATTTCGTGTTTTATGGAGGACATAAACAAGCAACGACGAAATTTTATTTCTCTTTCTGAGCTTGGATATGGTCCCTTGAAATTCAGCTTCAGGAAGGTTCGCCTACATTTGACAAAGTTTTTGTACGAATAATCGCTATAAAGACTGAAAGAACGCAAACACACTTTTTTAAGAGACGTTCTCGTGGCCGTCGCGTTGTTGGATCTTAAAGTCCCTATTAAGGAGCTTAGGCAAAGACGACGACAACGGCACTGAAAACGTCGCAAAAAAATACATTTGTGTCCTTTCAAATTGAATTCTTAAGGACTTTACCCAAGTTCAAAAAGAGAAAGGAGAATTCGTCGTCGTATGTCCACGTCCTCCATAAAACGTCAAATTAGGCGGTTTCACGTCGTAGTCGTGCAGTGCAGACATGCAAAGAAATGTACTAAAAGGCGTGATGCACGTGCAGAGCTGTTGTCTAGCTCATAAAACTAATTGTTTTTTGAAGTCGTCATTGTGGTCGTCCTAGTCGTTGTCGTTGCTTAAAGGGAACCTCCACTCTTACTACAGAATAAGTTTAAATCGAATAAAATTATGTTGATAAACAAATTTGTTCGAAATTTGTCTTAAAAAAAGTGTTTATATCAGGAAAAGTGAATTCTAAAATCGTTTATTTTCACTTTCAAATTTCGCGGGCGCCGCCATCTTGACTAATGGTGACGTGTTACGGTTGCTCTATTGTTCTGACACAAAGAGCTTTTGTTTAATAACAATAGGGCAACCATTACACGTCACAATTATTCAAGATGGCGACGCCCGCAAAATTTGAAAACAAAAATAGGCGAATCTAAAAGTTATTTCTTTCGGATACAAACGCTTTCTTTAAAAATATTTTAGAT
>BOPM01000285.1:135049-150141 GCA_022179025.1 Porites australiensis
CCTCCCCCCCGAGACGATCTGCGGTTTTGTAATACAACTGGTATTCTGCAAAAAAAACTATGTGGTTTATTGGTGTTGAAGTAGAGCAAGAGACAAGTGCACCCCCTCCTAAAAAAAATCCTGGATCCGCCCCTGCGGTTGGCTTTCTAATGAACTTCTTCTTTTGTCCTCCCTTTGCTCTTTTAGGGATACTGTACGTACTGTCCTATATTTAATCCATGGTGTGGTAGTGGGCTTACTAAAGTCGTGAGTACCATACCTTTGTCTTATGTTGATAATATAGTTGGCTTATGATGCCAGTTACGCGTCCTTATTCGTCGATATGGAACTAAAGGAATTACAGTCGACCTCCGGTAACTCAAACCCTCTATAACTCGAACCGTCCGCTAAGTCGAAACAATTTTCATTTCCCTTCGGCTCGCTTTCTACACCTTTTTTTTAATTTTCCTTGAAGGTTCGAATTATCGGGAGTCGACTGTACTTGAAAGTGACAAATCACAGCTTGACGTCAAAGAAATACATGTATGTCTCCCAAGGATTATTTCATTGAACTGTTAGGCTCCTTTTGTAGGTGTCATGTTACTCATACTTTCTTGTAACGTTTTGAGCGGTTATTTCACTCAGTTTGACGTCAATTCGCACTGTTTTAATTTTGATATAATTCGTGACACAGCCCCTTTAAGTTCGATTTACCCAGATGGAGTTACTTCACCCGTGTATAGAGTTACTGTTGAACAGCTTTTAAGCGGCGGACCATTCTCGAAGAGAGGACAAGGGGCCTGTTGATTGGTTGCGTGAGACTGGGTTAGTGTTGTGTCCAGTTGCAGTGTGGGACTGTTCTGGGGAATGAATTTGGACCCAGCTCCCAGGGCAAGCTCATAACAGCTGATTAAAGAAGTGCAGGCGACTTCAAAACGATTCCATAGTGCAACTGGACTTAAAACCGTTAAGTCTCACTCGCAAACTCAGAATGGCCAATAGAGGCGCCGTTTCCATTTATTAATTGATAATGTTACGCGCCAGTAATCTGGTAAGTGGCCTGTAAATAGAAAGTGGACGTTCATCAGAGTAAGGTTTACCAGTATTTACTCAAAACGCAGATTGTATGTCATTTTGGACAATTTAATCCTTTCTTCCTCTATATTTATTTCTTTATAGGGCGTTCGGCAAAACGCTTGCAGGATTCGGTTAGGATGGTTTATCTTACCTGGCTGTCGAGCAATATGCCTAAGAACAACCACGGTAAGCTGCACAGACACGCATTTTGTACGTTAGTATGGTTACTTATTAAGGCATGTACCGTGGCTCGCATTTTATTGGTCCCCGTTACGCCAGCAAATGAAAAAGTAAAGGCAATTACGTCATCAATTCTGTACTCTTTTGTCATCCGCTAGTCTTGATAACGTTAACAAACTTGTTTTATAGGACAATCACAAGATATCGGGTTGCCGGGTATATGCAATTGTTGGGCGGGAATTTTAACAGCTAGGGGGGTCTTTTGGTTCGATTTTCTTGTGGCTGGGGGAAATCCTCGGTGCCCATCCTTAAGAGAAAGCTTTGAAATCTTTGCCAATCAGAATCCAACAGCGAACCCTTCTTGGCGGTGACGATTTCCACTGGTTTTTCTTCATCGAGTTTTGATGAGCCCAAGAAGTATTAATGAAACATTGATGATATCTTGTGTTTTGGCAGATTAAGAAGTGTTGTTCTGGATTCTGGGGAGTGGACTGTCAATGTAAGGCGATCACCTAAATATAATTAGACAATACAGGGAGAATGTTGGGCTGTTACTGTAGTGCTTAATTATGCATTCATTTTAAAGCAAACAAAGAAAATTAACAGTATGAAAAGTTTAACCATAATGACATACCAGGTTCCAAATTATGCTTTCGCCCCTTTTCTCTCGATGATAGATTGGATCTGCGCAGTACTCTATCCGTAATATAACTGCGAAAAGTGTTGTGACATTTTTCAGATAACTATATGGGGCTAGACAGATAGGGCAGCTATAAACGGGAGATTAATACATAATAAGTATGGTCAAGTCACCGACGGTCACGCTCGTCTTCTTTCCTTACCGCTGAGTTGTGTGGATCTGTGTGTTTTAGCTTGTCCTGGTAATTTGAGCGACGCTTGTTCCAGTAATGGCGTTTGCGATGATGGAAAATCAGGCAGTGGACACTGTCAATGTTCGGCCAACTTTACTGGCACCGCCTGTGAAAAGTGCATTTCTGGGAAATATGGAACTAATTGTACCAATGGTAAGTGCGCAAATCGTATTGTTATTTTGGTTCAACGGCTTCAAAGTAACGGCTGCTTTACACTCCGTGACTTGTCGGCCCGATGTGTTGTAAAAGCGTTTGGTGACCACAAAAATAGAAACGTGTTTCAAAACTCTGTTGCACTGCATTATCATTTTGCAGATGAATGAGAACTACCTTAAACGCTTTTTTCCTCCCACACCAAGCTTATGACTTGGCTTCACTTATGTCCTTTCAAGTTAACAAATGAAAACTATTGGCACCTCTATCCAGTCACATTGATCTACCTTTGTAACAAAAATGGTGGTTTAGTTATTAACCGAGTTAATACAATGAAATAGCCATCGTAAACCGATTCAAAAACTGAGAATGACATAATGAGTGCTGGCTTTGCATCTCCGACACACAAGAAGGGTAAGCACTCAAAACACACTCTTTTCCTCCTCTCGTCTTCCGTTTCAAAGCCACTCACTCAGCGTCAAAATTTGTTTTAGAAACTAATTCCTTTAGGATTTTACAAGACGCCGCTTTCCTTTCAGAGTGTAACTGTGTTAACGGGACTTGCAATGAGGGAATCAGCGGTGACGGGACTTGCTTTTGTCATCATGGCTGGAAAGGAAAGAATTGCAACGTTTGTAAGTTGAGCCTCACCGTAACTAGACTGCAAAACAGTCGGTTTTTTTTTCTCAAAATCAGGAAAGAAATCGGTAAAGCGTGGCGTAAGAGTCTTACACAGGCGAAGCGCGCGAGCCTCACACGCCAGTCTCGCTCTCTGTTTTCAGCCTCGTTCCAGACCTTTTGTTTGACTTCCGCGCGAATACGCTAAAATACGGACTGTTTTGCAGTCTACACCGTAACTGTAAAAAAATTCATTGGCAGTTGTCCTTGCGTCCCAGAAATGTGTTCCACCATGAAGGAAATTATGATTCTTGGTTTGTTTTGTCTCTCCATTCGTCTTTATCCAGTCAGTCTTTATAACTTAAACCTGGACTTAAATATTTGACACTTTCATTAATTCTTTTTTTTAAAAGATCTGAAAAGGTTCACGTTGTAATATCAAATTTTGATTCGTTTATTTATATTTGACGTCCATTAATATCACGGCTGTAATTATGGAAGCGCACTACTTCAAACGCAAGTAGTTATTTAACTGTATCAGTTTTGAACAACAACTGCAAAGAATAATTTTATACTCAAATCTTTCTTTTCTTTTTTTAGCTGCGAATTACAAGAATTGCCTTCCAACTGTCTGCAGTCGATTTGCCACGTAAGTTTACTATGAACCCATTCAAGTCTTCTTACAGTCAAAGCAGGTCAAGCGTACCCCCTAAGATTCTATTAATGAATTGATTATTTGAAAAATGAACCCGTTAGTCGTTCCCGTAACTGGTGTCAAATTCAAATCGACATTCCTGTATGCGTAATGCCCAGTGAATATTTTACGAGAACTTATCTGCATTTGTTCAGATTGAAAATCTTTAAATGGATAAAATTACTTCGAAGACGTTTACATCAAATTCAGGGAGACTGAGCGGGTAGAAAATTCATAACTGCCTTGCGTGTGGATTCACGGCTCATTACGTATGCAAGAATGCAGGGATGAATCTGAAATCTACAACTAACAACGGATTCAACTTTCGAATACTAAATTCATAAGTGGAATCTTGAGGGGTGCGCTTGACCTGGATTGACTGTAATGCGTATGTGTTGTACTTGACTATGAAGTAATGATGTTTTTCAGTTGCCGTGGTCCAGCTGGTAGCGGGAGATGTGATTGTGACGCTGGTTACACAGGAAACGGAACTAACTGTGCAGGTTAACTAGTAATTTTGATGCATGTTGTTCACTTGGAAAAAACTAGGGTGCGCGCTCCTTCAGTTTTGAAATCACACGTATGATTTGAGATCAAATTGCACTATAGCCCTATTACCTTTATTAATGGACTCATCATATCTACAATCCCAGACTAACGCCCTTGGGACAGTGATGCAGTATTCGTAATTTTTTGTAGCTTCTGTGTGCGCTCATAAAACAGTGCAACAGTTCTAAAATATCAAGCAATTCACCTTCCCCCCCCCCCCCCCATACAAAGTTGAAACTCGGAAAAACTCTAGATACCCTCGTCCAACCTTGTTTGTGGACTGGAGGGAGGAGTTGAGCATGGAAGATTTGAAGAAAGCCCCACCAGTGCAACGAGCTTCGGCCTCAAGATTTGAAATTGCACTCGCGCTAAGTAGCTTAATCTTAATCTCATTCTTGTACTTGCAATCGTTATGAACGCGAAAACCCCCTAATGAAGTTTGTTGCGCGTAGCTATCGACACCTGCATCGTCAACAATGGTGGCTGCCATCGAAATGCCACTTGTTCCATTGACATGAGTCAGCCAGGCTTCAGGTCCTGTCAGTGTAACGATGGATTCACAGGGGATGGATTTATCTGTGTAGGTTAGTATAAAACATTTTCACAGTCCGTAAGCTTGGAAGCGTCTGTTTGAAGCGTCTGCTCGTTTGTTTTCTTCAACTGTTAGTGATTAATACAGGTTCTCCACTAGGGTAGAGTTGTCTTTTTATTCAAGAGCATGGTAACTAGCATTACTACGCATGCCTGTGTGAATTCTCATCTGGATAGCCACTGACAAGGAACGTCGATAATGCTCGGTTGTCCGCAACTGTGTCACAGACTGGATAGAAGACAGTACCTAAGCTTTAAAGCCTTATAACCTGTTCGAAAAACAATAAAATGGTAAATTAAGGACAGATAGTAATTAAAAACGAAACTAAGTCGTTTGGTATTGACGAAAACTAATTAAAACACGAAAAGTGTTTAGCCGTTGATAACATATGACAAAAACACAAACAACTTTATTTGCATTTCTCTTATCTTTTTAAGTTGCATTGTGGTTTTTTGATATGTAGTTAAGGTTTTTTAGTAATTGTTTAAGATAACAAATAAATAAGTATTAATGAAGGAAAAAATGCCTAAAGCCTAAATGAACCGCGTGGTTTTCCAGTTAGTCTTAATTCACATACAATATGAAAGTTACACTGGTCAATTTTGCCAATTTTTGGCGGGGCTAGTAAAATTCATGCCAGACACTGTTGGCGCCATATGGCAAAAATCAAAAGTAAGTAGAAATATAACTCATTGAATGGTCCATCATTTTTAAACAGCAATAGACCCCTGCCAGACCAATAATGGAGGCTGCCATAGCAACGCAACTTGTGCCTACATTGGACCTGGCAAGGTAATTATTAGTAAAAGAATGATCGCTGCAAGCCCAAGGCCAATTAGTGGGTCCTGGAGGGTCCTAAACATTTGTTTGCTAAAAGCCCAGGAGATGTGTGGGCTTTTATTGCTTTCTTTTAAGTACTGGTGTTGTCTGTTGAAACGTCACTCTGACTTACTTTTAAACGAAATTTAATTGAGACCAATGATAATTAGGGGTCTCCCAGATCTGTTTGGAAGTGTTTTATTTTAAGCACATAAATTGTTTCCAAGTGTGTACTTCTGCCTGGGCTTATCACCTTGCTGTGATGGACAAGCTTGCAGATCTCGAAAGTGGAGTGTCACATATCGGATAGGTTCGGTGTAATGTGAACAGTTATCAGGGACCGTAGCGGAAGTGAATAAGTAACAGCAAGGAGGACTGGAATCCACTAAGACGGAAGTAAATATTTAGGATTCATGACTGGGATTTTGTTCACCAAACCCCCCCCCCCTCGACCATCCGCTCGGCCAGGATGTTGGATGTGTTTGAACGACTTATTCTAGTTCTGTGTCGTTGCTGTTCACGATATCGAGTTGACGAGAAAAGCAACTCGGTGTGCATTAATGCGGACAAAGCCTAACGGTTTTCTAATTTTTTCTTTTCTGTTTTAGAGTAATTGTTTTTGCAAGAAGGGTTATTCAGGCGATGGTGTGAGTTCTTGCGTCAGCATCAACCCTTGTAACTTGGTACGTCATTGAGTAACATTTGCAGATGTCTTGATCACATTGTTTTTTAAACGTTTTAGTTGTTTGATTTAAACTATTGATCAAGGTTCTTTTCCATCGTCTGCTTTTGTAAAAGTCTAACTTGAAAACGGCCAATAAGCCGTCGAAAAAAGTTTCTGTTTCTTAATGCATTTCAAATGTTGGTGTGTGGTTTTCATTTTCTTTTCGTATTTTTCTGTGGTTAATTTAATCTTATAATTTTTATTCGCTTCTTTTCATTCATTCATTCGTTCGTTTTATGTTCATTCATTCATTCATTCATTCAATTCATTTATTGTTTCAGGATAATGGAGGCTGTAGCGACAGAGCTGACTGCAGGCTCGTGGGACCGTATCAGCGGAGGTGCGTCTGTAGACAGGAGTATGTCGGTGATGGATTCACTTGCATCGGTGATATCACAGAGGTAAACAAAACTACTTTGCCTCCCTTGATGATATCAACTTTCGCTACGCACTAAATCAGATCGTTCTCTTCGTCAGTCAGAGACCTACAGAGCAACAACCTCAATAGGGGCTACTCAACATTAGAGGCCGTTAGATTTCTAAGACGAGGACGACTACAACAAGTACGATATTTTCTCAATACTAAGTGGTGCTCACGCGTGAAACAGAAACATTTTGGCGGGAAAAAGTGATTGTCGTCGTCATTCTACAACGAGTTTTAGTGAGAATGTCGTAGTGGCGGAAACAAGTTATCAAATTTTTGAGGTGGGAAGAGGTGGTGAGAAGAGTACAATGAAGAGTTCCAGGATGTCTATGTTTTTAGAATAAGCGAAAAAACTTAAAGTTAAATCTCGTACTGGAAGTAATTCTCGTCCTGGAATCTAAAACTAAGTCTCTATTAATCGGCCAAGCACAGGTCAAAATACTGGCCTGACTATGGTAGTTTGTTAGTTAATCAAAAGCGAAAACGTTTTTTAAAATTCCAGGCGAGATAGCCCCTGATGGATTCGTTGCACTGTAAGATTTTTCAATTACGTATTTATTTATTTATTTACCATAATTTTTATTATTGATCTTTTCCAATAATATTTTAAAATAACATTTCAACGGATTCCGTTTAACTTGCTACAAGCCCGCCGAACTTGGGTAATAGTTGTGAATATTTATTTATTTGTTATATACTTGCCATTTCCTAGGCTTTGAAGCTTGATCCAGAGTTGTCCCAAATGGATAGCCTCTTGAGGGTAAGGTCTTAACACAACTTGTGAATATACGGCTTCTGTGGAATAAAAATTGGGCTTTTTCGTGAAAAAATTTGTTGAAATTCTTGGTACTTCCGGTAATTTTCCAGAGTACATTTTATTTATTAAAGAGATAACTATAAATTTTTCCACAAAGGGTGAATGTAAGAGATGACCAAGTGTGTGTAATGTAATGTAATGTAAGGTCGCATATGAAAGGACAAAAGTAGCGGTCCTTTTTACACAGAAAATGTTCATATTACATTCATGAGGGTAGCCGTTTTCATTGTGAAGAGAAGAATTTTCTTGGTAACAAATGCTTACACACAATATAAGTAATTAATAAGAAAGCCCATATACTGTAAAAAACGTCTGAGCTTGGAGAAAGGAAGTGCTAAAATTCTTTGTTGAAATAAGGTGATGCGCCCTCCCTAAGCCTACGTGAAGCTTAGGCGGAAAATTTACGACGATTTGAAGCAGCCGTTCACCGTTTGCTGTAAAGCTGAGGCTTTATCCCTCGATTTTTCTCATCCAAAAAATGACCGGAAATGCCGTTCCCTTCAAGACTTTCTACTTAAGGCAAGAAAGAAGCCAAAAAATTCGTTTTTCCTGTTTTCAGAGACATGGCCTGGACAAACATTTGGGTTCACACGGCTACTTTAATCTTCTGGCTCCAACAAACGCTGCTTTGGGTAGATCACAATTAGGAAGCCGAAAGGTAAGGATCCCCTACACTGACAGTGAAACCACTACAGTTTACTCGTCGGGGCGCTTAGTGCCCGTTTTAAAGAGGTGTGTGCCACATAGAGTGTCAATTAATAGAGGGTAACCAGGAAGTTTACGATTCAACGACGCGACGGCAGCAAGACACTTAGAAATGCAAATTTTGTAGCGCCAAGGTGCACTAAAATGAAAAAGACGTCACTTCCGGTTGTCGTGTGTCGCTCAAAAACGCCTTTAAGCTCCCTAAAATGAGCTTGCCAGCTGTGACACAGTCCCGTTAAATGGCACACCTTTGTGCAATCAAAATCTGCACCCAACCACTCTCCCCTCTCCCAACAAAAGATGGCTTGATTGTTGTTTCCTATAGGTAGCCTTGACAGCGTCACAAACTTTTTTAGGGGGTGGGGTGGGGTGGGGTGGCGAGGGAAGACTTGCTCTCTCCTTTTTCAAGGAAAAACTGTCGGCAAAACGTGAGAGAATGAGAAATGACTTTAAAGACAGGATCTCAGATTGTAGTTTTAGGGCGAAGGTGTCCGTTTTAGCAAGGTGTCAGCAGTGACAGTCTAATGCGATTGTCCGTGAAGAGAAATTTAAGTGTAGTTGAGACGCGCTTAGCGGGCCAAAATCCAGAACTTGAGTTTACACTGGTTATTTACTGTTTTCTTCGTTTCGTTTGCTTCGTAGCGTCGAAGTGTGAGCTCTCCATCAAGCAACGAAGAAACGCTGTTAAAGTACCACATCATTAGTTGTGCGACAATGTCCTTTAAGGGCAACTCTGTAAATTTTACAACACTGCTCGGAGCTTTTATCACAGTGAAAAAGGAGGTACCAATAAAAAAACAATCATTTAATTCCTCTCTTTCCCCTACCCATCGTCCCACGCGCGTTTCATTTTCCCCTCTCCCCAGTCTCCCTAGGACACAAAGAGGGCTCTGCGGATGAGAGAGAACTGAGGCCAGTTGCCCAACCTGATGGGTTAGGGAGTTTAAGATACCTCGACGGCGACGGCCACGAAAACGTCGCTTAAAAAGTGAATTTGCGTTCTTTCAATCTCTATCGCGATGACTCTCCAACTCATTTGCTTTGACAAATGCAAGCGAACCCTGTTTAGGCCGAATTCCTAAGAACCATATTGAAGTTCAGAAAGAGGAAGAAAATGTAGCCATCGCTTGTTTACGTCCTCCATAAAACGTGAAATTAGGCATTTTCCCGTCGTAGTCGTGCAGAGACGGTACACGTTGCTCATGCGCACTGCTTTAAATCTGTCTGTAAATATGACGGCTCGTAGCTGACTCGCTTCATGTAATACCGGGATTAACGTCACCTCTGCAAACCGAGCCAACACGGCTCTTGTAATCTGCACCTAAATAAGATTGAAGCTGCTTTGTCTTTATTATGTATGAGTTAAACCTAGTTAAAGTAATTGCGGAATTGTTTGTCTCATCGCAGTTATTTTAGAGATATGATATGGTTAGTATAATACAATTAGTGTTGAGATGGATTTCAAATTATTCATCGTTGGTCAGAACTGATTTGACCTTGTATGTTGTCTGTCTTTTTTCAGAATAATATGACATATTTTTATGATAGTCACGGAAATGCTTCCAAAGCAGTGGGAGCTTACGAGTCATCAAATGGTATTGTTTTGAAGGTGGATAATGTACTTAGCCCTCCTTCATTGCCAGCTGTCAACCCAAAGGTATCAGCGTAATTCTTATTCTTTAAGTACGTAGTATATCAGCATAGGCGGCGGAGCGGAGGGGGTGGGGGGGGAGGGCTGCATTCCCCCAAACAAAAATTTGGGGGAGCACAGCCCCCTTCGACGTTTTGGTGCCGAAAATAGTGAACTTACGCAACAGAACGGGAGAGGAAAGACGATGGCAAACCTTGTGTGATGACATTAATTTTGTTTGAAAAAACTTTTACGCTAAAATTTTACTTTCCTTTAAACAGATGTTTTTGCAAAGACCAGAAAAAATTAATGTTAAATGAGGATCACGACATAACACGCAAGTAATAGCTCTGTCACGTTTGTCACACACAAGCGTTTTGCTGTCCTCTTCTCTCTGCCGTCCCGTTGCGTAAACTCACTAATATTGTCAGCGCTGCCCGAAGTACGTCAGGTTACAAATTTAAGGACCATATGCGAAGCTTTCAACAAAACTCCCGTCACCAAAACACTGTTAGGAGAGATCCAAAAACTCTTACAGATGTATATGGCATTGGGGAACTTAAGCAAAGACGTTTTTCAGCGACGCGTGTCAACCGGAAATGATGCCTTCTCCCATTTAACATGCCTAAACGCTACCAAAATTGGGCTGCTAAGTGTCCTTTCTCTTATAAAGAAGATTTGCCGAACATTTGGGTAAAACCACTGCCCAATGATGCAAAAACCCCACTTCCGGTTGCAAAAAACACTTCCGGTTGCAAAAATCCCACTTCCGGTTGACGTGCTCCGTGCTTAAGTTGTCTATTACCTGCGGCATCTGCGACTTCACAGCGCACATTTTCTGCCCTGTGACGACTCAATTTTGTTGTGAAAAGAACGCAGAAAAGACATAACGCCAAGGCTGACACTAGCATCACAGATGAAGTTTCAGTCGATTATGTCTGGTATGTTATTTCTTACATGACTACTGTGCTGTTTTTTTTTTTCCTCATATGTTCAGGTTCCTTATATTGATTTGGCCAAGAACAGTGGATACGGAGAGTTTGCAAAGCTAGTTCAGGTGAATGACACTACTTCTTCACATTTGATTCTTAATTGAAGTGGAATTTAGAAATATTGGTACTAAGGAGGACCAAGAAAATACTGTTGGGGCAGAAACAGTGACTTCTCCCCTACTTCGTACCCAAAATCGGCGACAAAATTGTTGAGACATGGTACTCAAATAGGATAACCTCAGAGAAGAAAAGAATCCGCGTCCCTCCCCTGCCCCCTCCATTTAGAGTTGGGGTGTTTGTTGTTTTCTACAGGTAGCTTGAACATCGGCACAGCATTGCATGGAGGGGTTGGGGGAGGAAAAGCTATATTTCCTCCTTTTGAAGTCAGTAAAAGGTAAAAAAGCCCAGTTTAGGGCGAAGTGTCTCAACTCATTTTATCGCCCATTGTTTAGGGCGAAGTGTCTCAACTCATTTTATCGCCCATTGTTTAGGGCGAAGTGTCTCAACTCATTTTGTCGCCCATTGTTTAGGGCTAAGTGTCTCAACTCATTTTGTCGCCGTCTGCAGGCTCTTCTTATGTTTTCACGCGCTAGTCGTGGCGCAAAGGGTGATGGGAATTTTTGCTGTGCCCCAAAAAGAATCATTATAAAGATTAAAAACGCGAAGGCACATGGAAAGGAACAGCGTGAAACGCTAAATGAATCTTTTGTTTCCTCCATCTTCAGTTGGCGGGGTTACGAAACACGCTGGATACTCAAGTAAACAGACCCTTATTGATGTTCTGGCCCACTGATTATGCCATAAACAATTTACCAGTAGATTTTCAAAACAAACTCCGAGATCCCCAGAGAGTGTTGGAATTGATACACTTTATACAGTACCATGTTGTTGCGCATATTCAGGTAAGGGCTCGAGGTATGTTTTATCGTAAACAAACGACTACTTTTATTTTTAAAGTTGTGCCTGGCAAGACAATGTTCCCGCCGAGTATTTGGTCCAGTGAAAATGAAAAAATCTACAACATTGGAAAGTTTTGAAGCTTGCATAATTTTTTCACACTGCCCTTAAGGCACCGTGGACCAATTTTAGACTGTGTGTGCTTTCCAAAAGTCAGAACTGGGCTGCCGGCCCGGTCATCATGAAAATTATGTCAAAATTGTCCCCCAAAACCCACCACTTTCGAGCATACCAGTAAAGAATTGACTGTTGCGATTGGATTGTCGTGATTAATAATGGAATTTTCTTTACAACTGGTCTTGTCTGGCAGGCCAATCTAACATTTCATTTGGAAAACGCCCTTAGATTCGGATTCATGCTTCGATTCAGATTCAGATTTAGACGAAGACTTGGAATACTTAACCTACATTGGTGTGGTTAGGCCAGCAGAACAGTTATCGTTTGAAATAGCTTTCGAAAGGAACAATGATTTGTAAAGAAATTCGCTAAATTGTAAGGTCATTAAGATCCAATATCCATACCTAAAAAATAATTTAAAAAATTAAAATTAAAATAACGGTATAGAGGCAGCAGATCCACAGAGTGATTCGTCGTCTATCATTTCTGATAGAATTGAAATTTGGAAATGTGGGAGAGGGGGAAACCTTAGTACGTGGAGAAAACCCTCTCGGAGCAAGGTAAATATCTAACATCAAACTCAACCCACATATGGCGTCGACTCCGGGATTTGAACCCAGGCCACATTGGTGGGAGGCGAATGCTCTCACCACTGCGCCATCCTCGTTCCCCTTTATTTTCCCTTATGAATTATTAATGATATTGTGGAATATCATTGCAGCCTGATTTCAGCACCCAGTCCTTTTTGAGAACTGGCGCGGGCCTGGAACTGAGGTCCCTCGGAAGATCAAGTTTGTTTGTGTCCTGTAAAGGAGGAAAGGTTCGTGGAGTGTGATACAAGTGCAGGAGAATTTCTTTACTTTAACTCTTTAAGGAGATGTGCCACGAAATCTCTCAAAATTCAAATAGTGTCACTGTCACCAATTTGTGTGGGACATAAAAACATCCACTCAAAACGTTAGAGCGATTTACGTATGACCCTTGTAAAATAGTTTCAGTAAGTGTTCGTTATTTGTTTTATCAGCCAATGGATGACAAGATCAAAACATGGCCTCTTCGTTTTCCCGCCAAAGAAAACTCTAATATGGAAAAGGCATTGCTCGATTGGCCAATCGTGTCGCAGTGTGACGTTAAAGCGAAGTATCGGTTGATTTCTAGAAAGTTCTCGGGCAGTTTTTTCACCCGAACGTTCGCTTAACCAACCAAAAGCCACGCGCCTTTGTATCCGTTCGATGAACCAATCAAATCGCTCTATTTCCGTTCGTTTGTTGCTTCTGTTTTGTTCGCGCGTTTTCAATTCAAGGTCATACGAAAATCGCACTTGAAGAAGATTTTAACGGACGACAACTGTGTACCTGTAATTTTGTTATTTGCCAGTAATTTCTTCGCTAACGTTAAGGTCCGTAGCGAAGAAAGACGCGTAATTAGCAATATGAACAAACAAGACAGTGAGCATGCTGGGACACTGTCACGTGGCCCACTTAAGTGCCCGAGTACAATGTTTTCTGACGTAGGTAATTGAAAAAGGGGTTTATTCAAATTAAAACCCAGAGCGTACCGTAGCTCGTGCACCTGACTGGGCACCAAGTGTGAACTCTGCCACATTAGACTTTCTGTCAAGGGAGAGTTGAATTTATTTGTATGATTTCGCTTTTTATCTGCTAGGGTGACCTTTTTGTGAACGGTGACAGCAAGCTGATTGAACGAAATTTGATATTTGACGGTGGTGTGGCATTTGGCGTGGACAAAGTTCTGATTCCTCTTGGATTTGGTGGCAATTGTGATGTAATAAAGGAAACGCACATTATGGTAAAGAATGTTTTTTGTTTGCTGTTGACCCTTTGTAATGCTCCATAAATAAATTCCGGAATTCGAAATTGCTAGCATCGATGGAAGCATCGCTACACTAAACCCTCTTGTTCATAGTTTCTTCTGCAGTGGTGAGCGTAGGAGTGAAGGGTTTCACGATTAGTAACAGTTCTGCCAAGTGTTACAGGCCGACATACCGATAACAAGTACAATAATCAGGGACTCAGTCTTTCGTCCCGTAGCCAGCGACCTCGAATGAGATCGCCATCTTGAAAAAGACAAGGTGATGTTGTGAAAATGGTGAGAAAGGTTCACTTTGTTCCTGCGGAGTAAATTCATTTTTACGCGATGAGAATGATGTTGAGGTGAAGATTTCTGAGGAAGAGAGGCAGCGAAAATTTAAACGATGGCGCTTCACTGATTCATTCCATTAACTGGTAGTGAACTACCCCACTACTTACTTACTCGAACTGTGAATCAGGCTACTTTCAAAACAGTTAGAAAATGTTGTTGGCTTTTGCAATGCAGTGGTGATCTTGTAAGATTATTATGGAGAAGTCATTAACTCTTCTTGGCAATGGGATGGTTAGAGTGTTTATGATCTGGGATCAGATTTGCGAATTCTTCTCAAGCTAAGAAGTATCTCAAGTATTGTCTCAAAATAATACCCCACTGATACGAAAAACAATCACTTCGTAGGAGATACCTAAACTGAGGAAGTACAGTCGAAGCTCTCCTAAGCGACCTCCTCGGAAATTCGAAAAAGTGTTCGTAACTAAAGCTGCTCGCTTACGAGAGGTTCATTTGTAATTCAGAAAGAAAAAACAAAAGAAATTAATGTTAAATGAGTTTCTTTATGTCTGATATAGACACGGCTAAATTTTACATCCATTTTTTAGACCATTAGCACAGTGTGTAGTTTTATTCGAGTGTTGATTTATATGCACAACACTCTGAGTGGGTAATCCCAAAAGTGGTGGCGGTCGCTTACGGGAGCGGTCACGTACGACATCTTTTCATTACAAAGTTCAAGTCACAGTTCAGACAGGGTTTCACAAAGGTGGTCGCAACTAGAGCTTGTCGCTTACGAGAGTGGTCGCATGGAGAGCTTCAACTGTATTTGTAAATTCGGCGGCTGGTTGTTAGGCAAGAAATCTGCCTCAATTATACTTATCTCGAGAATAACATCATGTCATGTTTTCATGATAGGGCCAATGTGGAAATTGTTTTGTTCCTGTGAGTTGCCCGCAAGACACGTCTCTTGTTGTAAGTACAGTTAACTTTGTAGTTTATACAGACGTGCACCACGGTGCCTTTGTTTTTTTTGCTTTTTTCAATATTAGAGACCTTTAGATTCGAGGACGAGAACGACAACGACAACGAC
>BOPM01000285.1:150151-160151 GCA_022179025.1 Porites australiensis
GCGGAGCGGGAGCGGGGGGGGGGGGCAAAGAGGGCTGTATTCCCCCAAACAAAAATTTGGGGGAGCGCAGCCCCCCTCGACGTTTTGGTGCCGAAAATAGTGAACTTACGCAACAGGACGGGAGAGGAAAGAAGATGGCAAACCTTGTGTGATGACATTAATTTTGTTTGAAAAAACTTTACGCTAAAATTTTACTTTCCTTTAAACAGATGTTTTTGCAAAGACCAGAAAACATTAATGTTAAATGAGGATCACGACATAACACGCAAGTAATAGCTCTGTCACGTTTGTCACACACAAGCGTTTTGCTGTCCTCTTCTCTCTGCCGTCCCGTTGCGTAAACTCACTAATATTGTCAGCGCTGCCCCAAGTACGTCAGGTTACAAATAGAAGGACCATATGCGAAGCTTTCAACAAAACTCCCGTCACCAAAACACTGTTAGGAGAGATCCAAAAACTCTTACAGATGTATATGACATTGGGGAACTTAAGCAAAGACGTTTTTCAGCGACGCGTGTCAACCGGAAATGATACCTTCTCCCATTTATCATGCCTAACGCTACCAAAATTGTGCTGCTAAGTGTCCTTTGTCTTATAAAGACGATTTGCCGAATATTTGGGTAAAACCACTGCCCATGGATGCAAAAAACCCACTTCCGGTTGCAAAAAACACTTCCGGTTGCAAAAATCCCACTTCCGGTTGCAAAAACCCCACTTCCCGTTGACGTGCTCCGTGCTTAAGTTGTCTATTACCTGCGGAATCTGCGACTTCACAGCGCACATTTTCTGCTCTCTGACGACTCAATTTTGTTGTGAAAAGAACGCAGAAAAGACATAACGCCAAGGCTGACACTAGCATTACAGATGAAGTTTCATTCGATTATGTCTGGTATGTTATTTCTTACATGACTACTGTGCTGTTTTTTTTTTCTCATATGTTCAGGTTTCCTATATTGATTTGGCCAAGAACAGTGGATACGGAGAGTTTGCAAAGCTAGTTGAGGTGAGTGACACTACTTCTTCACTTTTTAGTGACACTTCACTACTTCTTAATTGAACGGGAATTTAGAAATATTGGTAGTAAGGAGGACTAAGAAAATACTCTCGAAGCAGAAACAATGACTTCTCCGCTACTTCGTACCCAGGCTCTTCTTAGGGACTTGTCAGAAATTAGCAGGGGGGAGGGGGGGGGGGTGGGACTTTGAAATTTGGGTTTGGAAATGAGGTGACCCATCCCTGCAATGGGAGTGAAATTTGCTAACCCTCCCCTTGAGCGTGACCTAAAATATCATGACCCTCCCCCTCTTGTATAAATGATAAAATCTAGTTCTTGCAGTACACTAGGGTGAGTCAGTTTTATGAAAACTCAAAATATCTTTCTAATCCGATCTTTGTAATGCTATATACATACATTTTAGATGACAGCATTAAGAGTCCGACTCTGATTCTGACAGCTGATCACTTGACTCTCCTATTTCTCCCAGGTTTTTTTACCAAATAAAGAACTTCCTTTTTCTTCTGTGGGTGAACCTCTACATGATCACGGGCATATATTTGCATTGCCCTCCCCATTTTAACGGCCCATTTTTCATGACCCCTCCCTTTTCTGAGTCTCAAAAAGTTGTGACCCTCCCTCAGTTTCCACCCCCCCTCCCCCCTCCCCCCTGCTAATTTCTGGCAAGTCCCTTATATTTTCATGCGCTATTCGCGGCACAAAGGGTCATGGGAATTTTTGCTGTGCTCCAAAAAGAATCATTATAAAGATTAAAAACGCAAAGGCACATGGAAAGGAACACCGTGAAACCCTAAATGAATCTTTTGTTTGTTCCATCTGCAGTTGGCGGGGTTTCGAAACACGCTGGATACTCAAGTAAACAGACCGTTATTGATGTTCTGGCCCACTGATGATGCCATAAAGAGCTTACCAGTAGATTTTCAAAACAAACTCCGAGATCCCCTGAAAGTGTTGGAATTACTACACTTTGTACAGTACCATGTTGTTGTGCATATTCAGGTAAGGGCTCGAGGTATTTTATACATTTTATCGTAATCAAACGACTACTTTTATTTTTAAAGTTGTGCCTTGCAAGACAGTGTTCGCGCCCGCAAGGCACCCTGGACCAATTTTAGACTGAGGGCGCTTTCCAATAGTCAGAACTGGGCTGCCGGCCCCGTCATCCTTCTCATGAAAATTTTGTCAAAATTTTCCCCAAAAACCCACCACTTTCGAGCATACCATTAAAGAATAGACTGTTCCGATTGGATAGTCATGATTGATAATGGAATGCTCTTTACAACTGGTCTTGTCTGGCAGGCCAAATCTAACATTTCATTTGGAAAACGCCCTTAGATTCGGATTCATACTTCGATTCAGATTTGGATTTAGACGAAGACTTGGAATACTTAACCCACATTGGTGTGGTTAGGCCAGCACAACAGTTATCGTTTGAAATAGCTTCCCAAAAGAACAATGATTGTAAAGAAACTCGCTAAATTATCCAATATCCATACCTAAAAATAAAAAAAAAAATAAATAAAAATTAAATAACGGTATAGAGGCAGCAGATCCACAGAGTGATTCTCCGTCTATCATTTCTGATAGAACTGAAATTTGGAAAAGTGGGAGAGGGGGAAACCTTAGTACGTGGAGAAAACCCTCTCGGAGCAAGGGAAAGAACTAACAACAAACTCAACCCACATATGGCGTCGACTCCGGGATTTGAACCCAGGTCACATTGGTGGGAGGCGAATGCTCTCACCACTGCGCCATCCTCGTTCCCCTTTGTTTTCCCTTATGAATTATTAATGACATTGTGAAATATCATTGCAGCCTGATTTCAGCATCCAGTCCTTTTTGAGAACTGGCGCGGGCCTGGAACTGAGATCCCTCGGAAGATCAAGTTTGTTTGTGTCCTGCAAAGGAGGAAAGGTTAGTGGAATGTGATTCAAGTGCAGGAGAATTTCTTTATTTTAACTCTTTAAGGAGATGTGTCACGAAATCTCTCAAAATTCAAATAGTGGTCACTGTCACCAATTTGTGCGGGACATAAAAACATCCACTCAAAACGTTAGAGCGATTTACGTATGACCCTTGAAAAATAGTTTCAATAAGTTTTCCTTATTTGTTTTATCAGCCAATGGATGAAAAGATCAAAACATGGCCTCTTCGTTTTCCCGCCAAAGAAAACTCTAATGTGGAAAAGGCATTGCTCGATTGGCCAATCGTGTCGCAGTATGACGTTAAAGCGAAGTATCGGTTGATTTCTAGAAAGTTCTCGGGCAGTTTTTTCACCCGAACGTTCGCTTAACCAACCAAAAGCCACGCGCCTTTGTATCCGTTCGATGAACCAATCAAATAGCTCTATTTCCGTTCGTTTGTTGCTTCTGTTTTGTTCGCGCGTTTTCAATTCAAGGTCATACCGAAAATCGCACTTGAAGAAGATTTAAACGGATTACAACTGTGCACGTTCATTTTCATTGTTTAGAACTTTTGATATAATGCTTCTGAGAGCTAATTGTTTGACAGTAAGCTATAATTTTGTCATTTGCCAGTAATTTCTTCGCTAACGTAAGGGTCCGTAGAGAAGAAAGACGCGTAATTAGCAATATGAACAAACAAGACAGTGAGCATGCTGGGATACTGTCACGTGGCCCACTTAAGTGCCCGAGTACAATGTTTCTGACGTGGTTAATTGAAAAAGGGTGTATTCACATTAGCACCCAGCGCGTACCGTAGCTGACTGGGCATCAAGTGTGAACTCTGCCACATTAGACTTTCTGTTAAGGGAGAGTTGAACTTATTTGTATGATTTCGCTTTTTATCCGCTAGGGTGACCTTTTTGTGAACGGTGACAGCAAGCTGATTGAACGAGATTTGATATTTGACGGTGGTGTGGCATTTGGCGTCGACAAAGTTCTGATTCCTCTTGGATTTGGTGGCAATTGTGATGTAATAAAGGAAACGCACATTATGGTAAATAATGTTTTTTGTTTGCTGTTGACCCCTTGCGATGCTGCCTAAATAAACTCCAGAATTCGAAATTGTTAACATCGATGGAAGCATCGCTACACTGAACCCTCTTGTTCATACATTCTTCTGCAGTGGTGAGCGTAGGAGTGAAGGGGTTTCACGTTTAGTAACAGTGCTGCCAAGTGTTACGGGCCGACATACCGATAACAAGTACAATAATCAGGAAGTCCAAGTCTCGTCGGCGTTGCTCAGTCTTTCGTCCCGTAGCCAGCGACCTCGAATGAGATCGCCATCTTGAAAAAGACAACGTGATGTTGTGAAAACGTCGAGAGAGGTTCACTTTGTTTCTGCGGAGTAAATTCATTTTTGCGCGATGAGAATGATGTTGAGGTGAAGATTTCTGAGGAAGAGGGGCAGCGAACATTTAAACGATGGCGCTTCACTGATTCATTCCAGTAACTGGTAGTGAACTATCCCAATATACTACTTACTTACTCGAACTGTGAATCAGGCTACTTTCAAAACAGTTAGAAAATGTTGTTGGCTTTTGCAATGCAGTGGTGATCTTGTAAGATTATTATGGACAGGTCATTAACTCTTCTTGACAATGGGATGGTTAGAGTGTTAATGATCTGGGATCAGATTTACGAGTTCTTCTCAAGCTAAGAAGTATCTCAAGTATTGTCTCAAAATAATACCCCTTTGATACGAAAAACAGTCACTTTGTAGGAGATACCTAAACTGAGGAAGTACAGTCGAAGCTCTCGTAAGCGCCCACCTCGGAAATTCGAAAAAGTGGTCGTAACTAGAGCTGGTCGCTTACTAGAATGAGCTCTCTTAAGCGACCGCATGGTAGAACAATAGAGTGTGGTCGCGTACTAGAGGGTCAGAAACTCATTTGTAATTCACAGAGAAAAACAAAAGAAATTAATGTTAAATGAGTTTCTTTATGTCTGATATAGACACGGCTAAATTTTACATCCATTTTTTAGACCATAAGCGCAGTGTGTAGTTTTATTCGAGTGTTGATTTATATGCACAACACTCTGAGTGGGTAATCCCAAAAGTGGTGGCGGTCTATTACGGGAGCGGTGACTTACGAGATCTTTTCATTACAAAGT
Source organism: Porites australiensis (assembly GCA_022179025.1). Lineage (NCBI taxonomy): Eukaryota > Metazoa > Cnidaria > Anthozoa > Scleractinia > Poritidae > Porites > Porites australiensis. The sequence goes on from BOPM01000285.1 coordinate 155,243, forward strand.
TCAAGTCACAGTTCAGACAGGGTTTCACAAAGGTGGTCGTAACTAGAGCTGGTCGCTTACGAGAGTGGTCGCTTGGAGAGCTTCGACTGTATTTGTAAATTCGGCGGCTGGTTGTTAGGCAAGAAATCTGCCTCAATTATACTTATCTCGAGAATAACATCATGTCATGTTTTCATGATAGGGCCAGTGTGGAAATTGTTTTGTTCCTGTGAGTTGCCCGCAAGACACGTCTCTTGTTGTAAGTACAGTAAATTTTGTAGTTTATACAGACGTGCACCACGGTGCCTTTGTTTTTTTGCTTTTTTCAATATTAGAGACCTTTAGATTCGAGGACGAGAACGAGAACGAGAACGACAACGAGATTTGACTTAAAGTTTTTTCGCGTATTCTTAAAAATAGATACCGTAAAATTCTGAAAATAAGCCCCGGGGCTTATATTTTTCAAAGGCCCTTTTTGAGGGGCTTATTTTTGGAGGGGCTCATATTCGGAGGGGCTTATCTACGGAGGGAAATCTAGGTTTCAAAATCGATTGGGCTAGCCTTATAGTTGGAAGGAAATTTACCCTTTTTGCTTTGTTTTACTTTGTATTTGAGGGCAATTTCCAAGTACAAGCCCTGGGGGGGGCTTATATTTGGAGGGACGATTTAACGGAGGGTTTTTTGCGTTACGGGTTTCGGGGGGCTTATATTTGGAGGGGCGTACACATGGAGGGGCTTATTTTCTGAATTTTACGATATCACTAAAAGCTTCAGTTCACTTTTTTCCACCAGAAAAGTTAACACGGTCCCTTTGAAGCCCTCTCACGATCGCAAAAGGTTGAGTCCCCCGTGTAATATTCGCCACTTTAGAAACGAGATGTAAACTTGGCCGAGTTAAAACTCGAAAAGACTTCTGGGACAGTTACAGGAGACAGAGAAAAGAAATAGGCCAATAGTCGACCAGCGCGTTACCAGTAACGATCCCAGTTTCCTTCCAGTTGCTAAAGTGGCGAAATTTTACCTGAACAACCCCTCAACGGTGGGCAAGAAAACGTTTGTATCTGTACTTGTGTTTATTTCCTCTGTTTGTGTCTACATTAGAGTAAAACCAATCATAACTGCACGTATAGTGACAATCTGCTGGGCTGTCAGCCAATCTGTTTACGACGGGAGAGAGTTAAACGCTGCTGTTCTAACTTCTATGGTCCGAGCTGTCTGGGTAAGTTTTTGTTTCGATTTGAAGTGTTAGGATTTGACGAAGGCACCTCTTTTACAATGCACCCTGTATGCTCAGTTTTGTTGAATGTTGTGCTTAGATTGCAGTGCGATTTGCAATTTGTCAGTTTTGTCAAAAATTTGCATACTCACCGTATTAGCGGTGAAGATCTATGAAGTATACTTCAGTACCTTTCTCTTTTGAATTCGTTAAGGAGTTTGTCAACGAAAGTAGCGAATTGTAAGAACTCTTTAATCAGAGACAAAGCTGCAGGTTCTAGTGAAAGCCTCCCGTACGTACTCTGAATTCTATTGTGCTTTGGTAACAACAAACGCCGGAATAATTACGCTTTATAGATGAAAATTTTAATTTTGGAAAAAAGGCCATGGCGAACGTCAAGTTTACATAAAGCCCTACCCAGACGGCAATAGGCCATTTTACAGTTATGTATGGAACCGAGGCTGGAGTTGACCTTGTTTTGATACAAACCTTCCTTCTTTATCATGTACATCAAGTTATTCTTATGCTAACCAGTATTTTTCACGTACAATTTCCATAACAAAGCAAAGGAGGTTTGTATCAAAACAAGGTCAACGTCAGCCTCACATTCACTCGAAGGCTAGGGTGCTTAGTCCACAACTGAAAAATGGTCTATTTGAATATTTTATGGTGTTTTTCGCAGTGGCTTACAGAGCGTTTTCACTCACTTGGCCAGCATCTATGCACATTTATTGCAACAAAAGAAAGCGTTTGCATAAGAAAAGAATTCAACTCCCACAGGACTGGTTTGGAACACCAACGTGGCCGCCGTTTCATTGTCTTGGAACACCAATAGGCGGATTCATCGTGACGTCATTGTTTCCTTTTTTGCCCCCTGATTAGCATACGTGTGAACCCTTAGAAAATGTAGCCGAAAATACCATTTAGGTTCAAAAATTAAAAGAGCTGGTTGATTTAGTCAGTTTTACAGCTTGCCATTCGGGCATGTACTAGCCCACAACTCATTTCAACTAGCCCCAAAACTCTTTTTGATTAGCAGGATTGATTACAGTTCTTCTGTTATTCGAATTCCTAAAAAAATATCTCTTGCCCGTCGGGCAAGTTAAAAACAGAATTCACTAGCCTGATAGCAAAATCCACTAGCACGCTGGCAAGTTTAAGCTGTTTGCAACCTTTGCAAAATTACTGGGTGGCAAAACGTTAATAAGCTCATACACTCTTTGTAAATTTTGGGGTTTTTCAGAGAGAATTTCTCCGAAACTATCTGATATGTCGGGCTCAAATTTTCAGACTGAAATTTTTGTGCTCTTTCAATATTCAGAAATTTCATTTTATTAGCTTCATCAGACAATGATAAGCCTATGCTAATTAGGCAAAAACTGTAAACAAGGATTCGCCTGTAGTCAGTGTTTTCATTCACGTGGCCTGCATCTATGCAAATTTATTCGAACGAAAGAAAGCGTTTGCATAACAAAAGAGTTCATCTCCCAGGGGACTTGTCTTGGACACCAATATGGCCGCCGTGACGTCATGTGAAAACCCTCTATATGGCCACCATAACGTCATGTAATAAAATCTATCGAATTTGTATACATTTTCAGCTTGCCCTGGTGGAATTCAGTTACCATGCAGCAGAAGGGGAAATTGTATCGACGGGCTTGAGGGAGACGGTTCTTGTGTGTGTGACACAGGCTACAATGGAACAGCTTGCGAAAGCTGCATAGAAAACTCCGATTCATGCCCAGGTATATTAAAGAAATTTTTATTATTTCTATCGCTAAAGTAATGAATTTGACACATGTAAGTTTGATCCGTGTTGGTTAGTCTTTGGTGTGACCATTCAAATGAAAGTTTCTGAGCAGTACTCTCCTGTGGCACTGTTTATAAAACTGTGGTTCCAACTTTTGAGGTGGATGAAATCCTGGTGTGTCCATTTAATCAATGTGCTGTACAAGATGATTCTTACTTTTGAGTCTGCATAAAACCGCAAAGTGTGACCATTCAAGTGGAACTTGAGCTACTGAGCAATTCTTTCTTGTGGTGCTGTTTATTATGCTGTAAGTTGTTCCTTAATTTTGAGGTTGGTATAGGTAATATCATGATTTGTAGTCATATCTGGCATAAATACCACGAGTGATTTCAAAATTGTTACACGTAATTTCACGAGCCGTTGGGCGAGTGAAATTTGAGACAATTTTGAAATATCACGAGTGGTATTTATGCCAAATATCACACACAAATCATGATATTATTTGTTTATACTACTACCCGCAAAAGGTTTGTAATTTTCACATGAAGGTATTTCAAATTAAGCTGACATACCACTGCCCTAGCCCAATCAAATTGTAGTATAATTGAAGAAATTCACTGAAATGTCACTTTTTTTGCATTCCTAACGTATGGCTTCCCTTTTTATTTTTAGTATTTAATGCTAATGACATAATGAATATATGAAAAGAAATTAATATTAATATACTGTCTATCTTTCAGTGCCCTCTGTCACATGCAACGTAGACAATGGAGGCTGCCATGTGTTTGCAGTGTGCCATAAATCTGCTGTTGATCGCGTGACATGCTCTTGTAAACCCGGTTACCGTGGTGATGGATACTACTGTCAGATGATTGACGTTTGTGCCACTAACAACGGCGGATGCAGTGTCAATGCCACTTGTTTCTTTGTTGCTCCTGTAAGTTTGCATGTTCTCTAAGAGCATCTGAGTTTTGTAAAATAAGCGTTACTATCCAATACTAACCAAAGTCGCAGACATAATAGGCTGATTTAGCAACAGAACGGGAACGTCATTTGACGACGGGAAAGCGCGCGGTAAGGACTAAACTCGACTTCCGGTGCCCAATTTGCCGCTGTGCCATTGGTCGAGCCAGTTGTTTGATTTGCGCGCGCCGTCGTCAATTGACGTTTCCGTTCTGTTGCTAAATTAGCCTAGTAGGCCATTTTTGAGTTCCCGAGGTTAAGCGCTATGCCTTTGATATGGAAATGATTTTTCATTCTCATGCAAATAAACTCACTTTCACAACAAAGGTTGTGCACTTAGCCTCATTTTGAAAGCGAGGGTTTTTGGAACTCGAAAGTGGTCTATTGAACCCCGGTCAGTAACGTCTGCGAATCAGCGACTTTAGGGAGCTTAACCAACGACGACGGGACGGCAACGGGTTTAGAATGGCGAAACGACAACTTTGTACGTGCATGACGCTTTTTTGTAGATTTCTTTGCCGTCGTTGCACGACTACAACGTGAAAGTTCCTAAATTCCTTGTTTATCGAGGACGGGAACACAAGACAACAACTTTTTTTTTCTTTTCCCAAACTTTGATACAGTCCTTTAGAATTGAACTCCAAAAACATTTCCCAACGTTTGATGATCTAAACAAGATAGAATAAGCGCGAGAAAGTTTGAAGAAGCGCGAATTAACTTTTTAAATGGCGTTCTCGTGGCCGTCGCCGTCGTTGTTGCTTTAGCTCTCTATCCGTGTTCTGGGCCCCAATAGACTCAAACAATTACCGGAAGTGCGTCTCGAATTTCCCTTTAATCTGATTGGCAAATTGACAATGGCCTTCTTAACGGGCCAATCATGATGCTTACGCAAATTCTGGTACATAGGTTGGGACTTAGAACAAGGATTTCGGCGCTAGCTCGGAGACGGACATAACTTTCGTCTGTGGCATATGCTATCCTATACAAGATAAAATAAAGTT
>BOPM01000285.1:165151-167338 GCA_022179025.1 Porites australiensis
ACATATTTACCTCTGAGCCATGTGATTCCATTCACTCATTAAACTCTGGTGCTTAAGGCAATTGGCTCTTCTGAGGAATTTAATGTTTTAAGTTCTTTTTGTGTGTTTTTGAAGACCTTTTTTGAGGCGAGAAACGAATTCGATTTCAAATTATTTGTAAACGTTGACAACATGTTATGTTGTCCAGCGTGTTTCTATGGTAACTGAAAATCGGTTTCGTTTTAGGTAATTGGACCGTCTCCACCAACCACAGTAACACCAACCAAAGTAACATCAACCAAACTTGTCACTACAGCCGTAACAGAAATACCAACCACGGTATGAGGAATAGAGCGTTAATTTTCATTTTTGATCTTTTGGCTGGCTCTTGTGCAATCTTTACTTTTATGTTATTTAAACTTCAAGTTCGAAGACGTCTATCAGGTAACTTTGATGAACACACATTACGACTTAATCCAGCGACTCAACGGTCAGAATCACCTTGTACACCGTGATAAACAGTACCACCGGAAAGTACTGCTCAGTAGCTGTCATTTAAATCGTCACACCGCGTACATGACACGATCAAATGTTAGTCTAGTAGTTACAGAGTAAAGTATTGTTATTACTTGATAATTATTTTCTGGCTGTTCAAAGTTGCTGAAGTGATAAAAACTTCAAGGAAAGCTATCAATTTGGAAACTATGTTTTCTCTCGTAGACACAGACAGTCCAACCCGGAACGTCTACGACAACGGAGACACTTGGGCCATCTGTGGTAATTTATCTTTTTTTTTCATCTTAATGAATATTTATGATGGATATGGTTAAACCCAGCATCGACAAATGAAGCATAAGGCGAGGTCGCAAATTGTTTGTATTGCCTTCGATAACCACAGTACGGCATACCCTGGCTTGTTCTATTCCAAAGAATTCAGGGCTTGAAAACTAGTCCCGTTAAGCAGTCTGGGACGAGTTGTAATTCTGCTTTTGGGGAATCGAAGTAACTTTCCATGTCCACTTGTACGATGGGCAAGGACCCAGGCAGTTTGAATTCTAAACAAATAAAAAAGAAATCAAGATAACTGATGTAGCAACCTAGGGAAAATTTTTAGAGTTTCTTGTTTCATGAACAATTTGGAGTTCAGGTTTTTTCAAGTCCTGCCAAAGTACTTCAAATTATTCGTATCACAATTTTATAGTTCTCAAGACGCTGGTAAATTAACCGGCGCTAGAAAAAATTACCACAATTACCAAAAGCTAGAAACAATTACCAAAGAAGATATTCCATTTTGGTTATTATTTAGATACCAACGGTTACAAAAGTAAAATTTCTATTGTATAACAAAACATATATACCGGTAAGCGCAGGGAGGTTTTGCTCTATAAACTTAAATTAAATGGTTAACGTTATTGTTAAGACGGAATCACTAGGAAATTGAGTAATTTTAATTCTCTTTGGACTAAATATTTTGTACCAGAATGATTTAAACAATATTGTATTCGTTTTTACACTTTTCAAGGGCTATAGGTATAATTAGTTATCTGTAATAACACCAAAGACAATTTCTCATGGGAGCGCGAGAAAACAAATGTCAAGTTTCCCCAAGAATTATGAAAACACAGGTAAAATTCTGAAAATTTCATGTGTAAGATGTCATTTTTTTGAAATTTGGCATTTATTTTCTTGGGCTCCAATAAGAAATTTTCTTTGGTGTTATTACAAATAACCAATAATTACATCTATAGCCCTTGGAAAATCTAAAAAAAAGAATCCAATTTGCTTTAAAGTATTCTGTTACAAGGTTTTTGTCCACTGAAAATTGAAATTACTCAATTTCCTAATGGATTCCGTCTAAAGTTCTTTTTTGTTTGTTAGTTTGTTTTAACCGTCGTTTATATTTTTAATTGCAGCCCGGTGTAAATGCAAATGCCAGGAAGCAGGTTAGTTAAAAGCTTGATGGATGATTTAGCGCGCGGAATTATCATGAAATTGCTTAATAATCTCTCACAGCAAATAACGTTTTTTTTTGTCTTTTTTTAAAAAAAAAGGGCAGTCTTCCGGCGGTAGACATTGCTTGCATTTTATTTTTCCCGCGCACGACACCAGTTGGCTGTTTTTCCCGCGCTAGACATCATTAGCATGTTTTCCCGCGCTAGACTTCAGTTGCATGTTTTCCCGCGCTAGACTTCAGTTGCATGTTTTCCC
>BOPM01000285.1:179762-192193 GCA_022179025.1 Porites australiensis
CCCGGGGGGGGGGGGGGGGGGGTCTTTAGGACTTTTTGGGTGGGGATGTGCCGCTGGGAACCCATAGCCTATACCAGAGCTAGTTCAAGTGAATTTTGCTACCCTATACTAGACTAAACTCCCCAAATCCCCTCTATCCTAGAGTAGCTGTTTTCCAGAAACAACTGAGGTCAGTAACACAGTCCAGCCAAAACAAAACCGATTTGATGTTTTTATATATTCTTGAGTGGCAATTCCCGGTTTCCCTAGTCTAGACTAAAATAATGGAAAACGATACCCTCTTCTAGACCCAAACTCTCTGATTTATATACCCTATCCCAGAGTAAACTGCTTGAAGACCATACGCTTCACAGCGGCACATACCTATATAGCCCGTATATGGCAGTACCCCCGCCCGCCCCTCCGCTGCCCAGACAGAAAACTGCAGAGATAATGTTACAGGAAAGTTGTTCTAGAAAAGGAGCAAATTATTCTCGATATGGCACATATAAAGCTTCTTTCGTGGTTCCGCCTGAGGAGAACAATTGCGAGCAACGATCTTACACCAAAACAAAAGGTCTTTCAAGTAGCAAGAGCTGGAGATGCTGTACTCCTTGATAAGTTTCTTCAGAAGCTGGATTGTACAGAAAGACTTTCTGCAGTGAATGACCACACTTATAATCGCCGAAGGTTAGGCCGCACACCATTAATCATTGCTGCTGTCAATGGAAATCTTGATTGTGTCAAAGTGCTTCTAAAGTTTGGAGCAGACATTGGGGGTCGAGGAGATTTTACAAATGATTATACAGAGTGCCCACGTCCTCTTCCACACGAACAATGCACGCCTTTATTTTTTGCTGCTGGTGGTGGAAAAGTTGAGATATTGAGTTGCTTGCTTGAAAATGGAGCGGATATCAATGCAATGAAAAATATCCATGGGTTTACCCCTTTGATGATGGCCGCTCGATATAACCACCTCGCTGCAGTAACATTTCTCATGGATCAAGGTGCTGATGCAAATTTACAAGACAAGAAAGGTTATACAGCCCTTCACTATGTTGCTATGTGTGGAAGTTCATGTAGTTTTAATGTCATAAATTGTTTAATCGATAATGGGGCTGATGTTAATATACAAAGTGCAGTTGACAACCTCACCCCATTGATGCTAGCTTGTAAATGTCGCAATGTCTATGTAGTAAACTATCTTCTCCAAAGTGGAGGAAATGTTGGTCTTCATGACAGATATGGTCAAACATGCCTTCAGTATACTGTGAAGCGTGCTGTTGATGAAACTGCATTTGAGATTTTGAGTTCCCTGATTAAAAATGGAAGCGATGTTAATTCAAGAATAGATAATGACGGCACCCTTCTGATGCTAGTGACCTGGCATGGTGACTTGAAAATGGTATCTTTCCTTATTGATCATGGAGCTAATGTAAACCTGCAAGATCAAAATGGTGACACAGCCCTACACTATGCTGAGCGTAGGTTTGTTTGTGCCACACCCAAAATTGTTTGTGCCCTTTTGACTGCCGGAGCGTCCCTTCTGTTTAACAATCAAGGATTGACACCCCTTCTGGCAACAAGTAATAGAGGCAATAGAAATGTGAGAATGGTGGAGTGTCTAATTAAGCAACAAAAGATAACAAAGGAGCAAAGAATTGATGCCCTAGAACTTCTTGGAGCTTCTCTCTGTTTAGAGTCTGCCTCGTACCCAGACGTCTCTATTTTGAAGAGAAGGTTTGTGCAAAGAGACGAAGCACTTGAGGAGGGGGCTAGTTTAGAGAAGGATAGTTGGTGGAAAGTAGTCGAAGGATTCAAGTACATCCAGCGTGGGATGAATGAGAGGTTTATTAATCCCAGCTATCCTTTATTAAAACGACCGATGGATCCTGTTGAGGCTTATCAGAACAGAAAAGAGAGTCAAACTCCTACAGAGCTTGCTGAAATAGAGGGTGGTAGGGATGCTATCATCATGGAAAGCCTTAGGGTTAGGGAAAGAATCCTTGGAACGAACAATGCAGAACTTCTTCGATCAATTAAACACATTGCTAGATATTATGAGAAACATGATTTTTCAACCTCTATAGCATTGTACAGTCATGCCATCAAAGTAATGCAACGCTGCAATCAAGATGTTTTGTTTGGTTTACGTGAAATGATCATGAAGGTATGGCACAGATATCGATGGCTTGATGTTGTAGAATATGGTACTTTCAAGAGGTTTGACAAAATAGTTTTTGATTATGAACATGATTCATTAATGAGACTTGGTTGTACATTTGTATGTATGATCAGTAAGTTTAACTGTAGTGAAGAATGCAAACTCTGTGCAGCACTGTGTTTGAAAACTCTTTGCAACTTCAATCCTCGTGATTGTCGTGGAAACACATTGTTGCACCATTTTGTGATAGATCAGCGCAGATTTTTATGGTCTTTATCCAGTGACTTGCCAGTCTACACTAGTGCAATGAAGCTTCTTTTAAATGCAGGATTCAATGTTAATGCCATCAACAACAGAGGAGATACTCCACTTCACCTAGCTGTTAGCATAGAACCCTGGGGAGATGACAACACCCATCCTTTAACTGACACTTTGGTTTTTTTGTTTGATGGAGGTGCTCATCATGATTTTGTCAACAATGATGGTAAAACACCCATGGACATGGCTAAAACTGATGAAGCTCGCATGATTCTTTCCAAGAGAAGAAAACTGGAGTTAAAGTGTATCAGTGCCAAAGCTGTCAAAATGTTTGGAATCCCTTATATGGGGGTGGTACCCAAAACAATGGAGAAATACATCAGTATGCACTAACAAGAAAATTTGCACAATCATATTAAATAACCTGAGCATGCTATAGGTTGTAACTGTAGTTTTACTTGTAGATGCAAATGGTTTTGTAGGAACACATTACAGAAGTGCTATTTATAACCAATCAGTATTGGCTTTATGCTCTTCACAGCTTAATGCCTAAAATAAGTTTTAAAGCAAGTCCAAATAAGAATATGCAGTAAGAAGTTTGGTGGGCAGCCCACCAAACGGAAAGTCGTGTCTGATAGCCCGAGGCTAGTGGATTTTGCGACCGGGCTAGTGAATTCTGTGCTTCACTTGCCTGATGGGCAAGTGAAGATTTTTCGGAGAAACAACGTGTTTTAAATTCCTAATAAATTCCTGCGGACCGAAAGTCGCTCTGACTAAGTGAAATCTGCATAAACAAGACGAAGTACCGCATTACATGTCAGACGAGACATATTGAGATCCCGCGCATAAAGTAAAAGCAGGTATTGAAAAAACTTTGGAGGTAAATTTGAGTGAGAAGTTATTATGGTTTTAGCAAATATTGGTCATGCCTATTGGTCACGTACGTTTTAATATGGTAAATTCTAAACACTGATACTGTAGGTGTTTGTTGATTAAAATATATAGATCACATCGTATTGTTTTCACTTTTCACGAACATCTTTCAGATGAAAAGTTGCCAGAAATGAATCAAACATTTTTGTTCTTTTCAAACCTAAAACCTTTGGTTACTTGTAACAAGATGAACCACAAATTTGCATAATTTTTGTTTGCTGAAATTTGCTCACTGATGCGTTACTCGGCACTCGCACTTTCCACTTACCCGTGAACTTGAAACCTGACTTGGAAAACCGACTCCCAAACAAACCTTCTTCAGAAAAATGATCTTCTGAATGCACTACTTTTGAATGAGAAGCGAAACTGATGAAAGCTATCAAATTTTTATGCCCTTTAATAATATATACATCTCCCCTGTCAGCAGCGAAGAAATACTCCCGCGGGAAATATTTTTTTAGTGTGTCCACTGAGAACCTTGGTTTCACGGTTTCAACGCCGTTTTTTTTTTTTTTAAATGTTTTTCTAAATTTTAAAATGTCTAAAGTGTATGTTAATCATTCACGTGTTGCGGTGGACTTAGAAAAAATTCTACAGTGTGGCAGCGCCGAGAGCAAAACAGCAAAACTAGTTGAAGACATCGGGAGTGAATATTTCGTTGAGCTCAAAGCGTTACAGAACCATGAGTATTTGGTCTTTTTGACAAGAGGTTAACCAGTAATATGTAGTTTTTAGCATTTTTTTCAAAGAAAAACGTTTGTCTGTTATTTGGACCTTCATTCCGTTAGCTTCACTTAAATTCCTTATTTCATCATTGTCAGTTGACGTTCAAGACAAAGGCATATATAATCAAAAGGTGAACACTGAATTATTGTACTAGTGCGTCAAGAGTATCTTACCAGGTCTACTTATAGTTCACACTTTTACGGTTATTTGTTGCTTTTTTTAAAAAACTACAGCTGGTTGTAATGAAGAAATATAGCCAGTAATTTATTAACTTACAGTGTAGTTAAGAAAGGAATAATTAACCCATTCGCTCCTGGAGATTTTGCCGAAAAACGCGTTTTGAAGCTAGTCGAGTGGTTTTCTGGTCACTGTCGTGCTATAAAGAGCTAAAACTACAAAAAACCGGTTTACAGGTTGTACACTTGGCGGCCTTCTGATCCAGATGCAAAATATCAGCTTGCGAAGTTCGGGCATGCGCAGAAAGCAAAAGTTCGAGTTTTTTGGGTTTAAAAGTGACACAGCAGTCTTGACTTTTACTTTTCGCTTTCTCTCCTCCCCTCTTTATTCGCTTTTCTTGCCTCATTTTTTTTTTCTCTTGCTGGGCATTTAGTAGGCTTTATTTTGGTGGAATAGTTTTTAGGAAAGCTTTTAGGATCTTAGGATTAGGTGAAAGGAAAGGCAGGTGAGCAATAGAACAAGATTTTCATGGAGATTTTCAGGTCAATGTTACATGGTTTTTTGCCTCTTTCTCCGGTGTCCTTGACTGAATTTTGCTCATTCTGGTATGGTTTGAAAGATCTCTTCACTCTGCACAAGTTAGGGGACAAAGTTGTCCTTGACCGTTAAAACTGATGACGTCACAAAGGGTAGAAAGGACGTGGATCCGCACGGGCGGTTACGGGCGGTTCAGGGGCGAATGGGTTAATTAATATTTTTTCATTTTGCTCGCGAAAAACTTTTTTCGGGCTAGTAGATGTAAAATTGACTTTCTTTGCACCCTGTGGGCTATTGAAGGAGGTTTGTCATGTAAAATCTATCCATAATTTGAAACTGGCCACCTAATTTGGTTACCTACCGTAGAGCCCCACTCTACGGATACCTGCTTAATACAGACACCCATATTTTATGGACAGTTTTGTTTGTCTTGACAAAAAGGTCATACATTTTCCCTAAAAATGACCCACTTAATAAGGACACTGGTTAATAAGACATTACAACGGACGCGTTTTTGTATCCCAAGTCACAAACTCTGACTCTTTTATAATCGTTAACCCTGCTTTACAGACAGACTTCTTTTCTGTGCACTATCTTCAACTGAATATCTTAACAATGAAAACATGGCAGAAATGGCAAGTAACCTATCAAAAGTTCTGTCCTGTTCTTGCCTGGCTGAGTTGCTGGATAATACAGACACTATGACTAGTTGTCTCCTTTAAGTCCTTGGTGTCTGTGTGATACGTTTCTGTGAAACTACCTACCTACCTACCCCTCCCATAGGCGAACATTTTGCCCTAAGTGAGAAGTAAGTGTTAATGGCTTAGGTGGGCAGTTTGTTTCCCAGAAACATATAATGAGCTGTATTAACCTGGATCCACTGTATCAGTTTTTGAAAGTTTGTCTCTGTTGCTAATTTTACTTTGACTCAATGTCAATCTTTATAAACAGATGGTTAAACTTGACTTATGCGCCATTTGCACCAACTAAACATGCTTAGCCCAACGACTGCTTTACTTGTTTTAATTGACCGTTCCACACATGCACAAAAAACAAAAAAGCTGTTTTATTACATCTGATTAGTTGGGAAAATGTCCTTTTTGTTGGAAAACTCAGTTTTAGCCATTCTTAAGCTAATTAAGCAAAAACCAGTCCAAAGAGGAGATTTGATGAAAAATGCGTTGTTATTTTTTCGCTACTTGCTGGCCATTACGAAACGGTTTTTTTTGCAATCAACCCAAGTCATTAAGCAACTTGTAGAAGGAAACAATTTTAAACTGTGTTTAACTAAACAGCTGTTAAAAATGTTTAAGCTTTGGTGTGAGTGAGGTTTTAGTTTAATTTAATGATTAGTTAATAATAGAAATATTTTTATTCTGTACACTCTATAATATATACAGAGGGAGGGAAGGGGGGCTTATTGACTTTCCTTCCCTGAAAAGGGGGTGCTTATTTGAGACGGGCTTAATAGAAGATTTACAGAAATTTCTCTGCATGGTTACCCTAACAGACTGCAGCAAAGTAACACCATGAAAACTGATTCATTTTGTTGGTTAGTTTTTTAGTCTTTTTGTGTATTAAGTACCAAACCATTGCTTACCGTATTATATTTTTATCATTATGATAAATATTCACTCATGGTTGAATTCAGTTTAAGAATCATCTTTCACTGATTTTCATATTTTTCACTAATTGGTCAACTCTTTCTAGGTAGCCTTAGTTACAGTAGTAGCTCTGTACAAATAATGCCTCCTACCATTGTTTGGTCAGTCCCTCATGTTGCTATCAGCAGTGACAGGAAATTAAAAGAAAGCATGTCTCTCATTGCCATTTTATTTACAATAGAAAGTACAAAAATGTGAAAAATGTGCCATTTTATTTTGTCTCTTGTTGCCTCTTTTTGCGCCTTGTTTCTTAGAACAGAATTTCCCCTTCTGGTAGCTGAGGCCTCTATAAACTATTGTCATGTGTCAAACAGGAAGCTCCTGGTGTCAAACTGGTCTACATTGAAGGTGTCTAAAGGAGTGGGGAATGGAGAGAGAAAGGGAGAGGATTGGGGCGAGTAGAAGGGGCCCCCTTCTTCTTTTGCATATTCCTTCCCACTCCTTCCCCTTTTGGGGCATTCCATGCAGGCTATTCAAACGGACAGTTTGAGTCTTAAAACGTATCTAATATTCCAAACTTCTCTGCCGAGGCAAGAAACTTTTGTCCATTGTTCTCTCTCAGAACACCTCATTTACTCCTGTGAAGGTGTCATTTTTGGCCTCTCGGGGCCTGGGAACAGGGGATTGAAATAGCATAGTTAATGATGGGAAGGGAGGAAGAGAACATGTGAGGCCGAGATCTGTTACAGTTAGTGAAGCTGTTGGTGAACTGTTGGTCAACATTTTACCAATAGGTTTCTGGAAGAGGTGTTCTTCACTTTTGTGCCTACATTCCTGTTTCCTATAATTTGTCCATCAGGGCCGGTTCTTTAAACCTCTTCAAACGTTGGATAGCGCTATCCACCGGACAAATTGCCATCCAGAGGCTAATTATTGCAAAAACCAATTGTGCTATCCAGTGGAGAGTAATTTATCCGGTGGATAGCGCTATCCACCTTTTGAACAACTAGGGACAAGTGTGTTTCTATCACTTGGAGTTCATGATGGGAAGTGAATTTGTCCCAATAAATCTCCATTACAAAAACAAAGAAAATAGCCGATGATGTTGAGGTTGGGGTCTCGGGAGGGGGAGGGGGTACTCAATAAAATTTTATAAGGGGAGGCTCCGCCCCGAGGTCCAAGCCCTTACCTTTTCATAGACCATTTTTCACAAAAAAGGTACCTCTTTCGTATAGCTTTTACAAATGGTACCCCTTTCGCAAACCTTGTTTAGATCTTTGCATCACTTTTAACTGCTGTACATGCACTTTAATTTAAATAGGAATCAATCACAAAAAGAGAACGTTTCTCGACTTTATAACGGCATAAAATTCATCTGTTAGCCCTTTGGGCCCTTTCACAGGCCAAAACGACAGATTTCCTCACTCCTTCGTATACTTCAGAGAGCAAAATCCCTACCCTTTCATATACCCGAAGACTGAAAAAAGGTACCCCTTTCGGACGGAGTCTTCCCGTACAGGCCGTTATAGAGAGGGGGTTGAGATGCAAGACAGCCATTAATAATATTGATGAAGAATCCACACAATAAATTCACTAAATAAGATGGCAATGAAATGAATTAGTCAAATCATGTATTTTGAACTGGAATCTTCCCTGGCTGGTTTTATAATGTCATCATAGGAGGGTAAGAAATTATCTAACCCCGCGTCTTCCTTTCTGTTCTGAAGATTTTCTCTAGTATAATTTCAAATGATGGGTGTCCTGTGATGGCACGACACACGATGGAGACTGGGAGCTAAACTGGGAGCTAACTATCGGGGTAACCTGGTCCCCAGGGTTCCAAGGTCTTCTCAAGTACAAGCTAAAAGTTCTTCTGAAAACAGAAGCTTAATCACACTATGGCACATAATCTTCTTTCTTGGTTCCGGCGGAAAATAACTGGTGTTCATCCCGGTGGTGATCCCGGTGGTGATCCAAAACAAAAGGTCTTTGAAGCTGCACAATCTGGAGATGCCGTCCTTCTTGATAAGGTTCTTAAGAAGTTGAATTGTTCAGAAAGGATTTCTGTATTGAGTAAGCAGTTCATTAATGATGATTTTTCGTTACCTGAAAGAGAAGGGTTGCAAGTCACACCGCTAATAGTTGCTGTTGAAAATGGAAATCTCGATTGTGTCAAAGTGTTTCTCAAGTACAAAGCCGACATTGAAGGTCGAGGAGATTTTAAATTTAATCATTTTAGATATAAATTTCGTCATCTTTCATTCAGTGGTTGCACACCTTTATTTGTTGCTGCTGTTTATGGAAACGTTGAGATTTTGAGGTGCTTGCTTGAGAATGGAGCTGATATCAATGCAGTAGCACACTTCGATCAGAATTATTACACACCGCTGATGATGGCCATTAATTATAATCACAGTGATGCAGTAACCTTTCTTATTGATCAAGGTGCTGATGTGAATTTACAAACCAAAACTGGTGCTACAGCTCTTCACCATGCTGTGTGGAAATTTGGAACTTCTCTTGAGATTGTGAGTTCCCTGATTAAAAATGGAGCTGATGTTAATGCAAGAGTGGGAACCAATAAATGCACACCCTTAATGTTGGCCACCGAGATGGATGACTGCAAAATGGTAACTTTCCTTATTGAGCATGGTGCTTATATAGATCTTCAAGATTCAAATGGGCACACAGCCCTTCACTATGCTATGGATAAAGATGAAAAGTGTTTGTTTGGGTTTAAATACGAGATGGTTTCTAAACTTTTAACTGCTGGAGCATCCCATTTGTGTAACAATTGGGGATTGACACCTCTTCTGCTAGCTAGTAATAAGTGCAATGTTTTAATGGTAGAGTATTTAATGAAGCAACGAGAAATAGAAAAAGAGCAAAAAATTGATGCGCTAGAGCTTCTTGGAGCTTCACTTTCTTTACAGCAGCACAAGGAGTTTCTATTTTATGATGTGAAGGAAGGTTTCAAGTACATCAAACATGGCATGATAAAAAGGTTTGCTGATCCTTCCCATCCATTGTTGAAAAAGCAAATGGAACCTGTGGAAGCTTATCAGAATAGAAAGGAGAGTCAGACCCTTGAGGAACTTGCTGAGATAAAGCATAACAGGGATGCTATCATCATGGAAAGCCTGATTATTAGAGAAAGAATCCTTGGAACAAACAGTTCAGTATTACTTCCACAAATGAGAGATGCTGCTTTTCACTTTATGGGAAGTAATCTTCATCATTTTTTGTTGTTGCTCAGAAATGTAATCAAAATAGCCCTGAATTGCAATCAAAAAATGTTACCTTGCTTAGAATCAGTGATCTCGCATCTATGGTGCAAATGGTCTGATGGTCTTGTAAAAGATGATATTTTTGTGAAAACATTTGACCAAATAATTATTGCTTATGAACATGAGATGCATAGAAAGTTGATGGAAAAAGAACAGGATCCTAAGTGCAAAGTAGACATTTACCGCCTAAAGGAGCTTGTTTGGATAATCAGTAAGTTAAACTGCAGCAAAGTTGACAAACTATCATGTGTGTCACCATTTTTGAAAACTCTTTGTAAGTTAAATCCTTGTGATCGTTATGGGAAAAGTTTGTTGCACATGTTTGCCATATTTCACTGCACTAATCACTGCAATGTTTCCTACACTGATGCAACAAAGCTTCTTTTAAATGCAGGATTCGATGTAAACAGTACTGACAGTAATGGAAATACTGCACTTCACAGAATTGCGCGTATATCTCCTAGGATTCATATTCGTATTACTGACATGTTGCAGGTTTTGATTGATGGAGGTGCTCATCATGATTTTGTCAACAATGTTGGTAGAACGCCCATGGACGTAGCTAAAACTGTTGAAGCTCGCATTATTCTTACTGAACAGAAACGAAAACTAGAATTACAGTGTATTGCTGCCAAAGCTGTCAAAAAGCTTGGAATCTCTTATCAGGGGGTGGTACCCAAAACACTGGAGAAATACATCAGTATGCATTGAAAAGGAAATTTGCACAATCTTATTCAATAACCTGACCATGCTATATCAATGCAAGTTACGGCATGTCCAAATTTATGGCATCTCGGATCTCCATTGCCTATATGTTTTTAATGTTGTCTCTTAAATTTATTTTCATTACCTGTCAGTATTTTGTAAAAGCTTGGAATATTCGAAAATCGGGAAAACACTCAGCTGCTGCAAATTAACAATAGAAAACTGTCAAGTAAGTCGGGTGCCATTTTGTACTGTTTATAATTTGGCTGGGTTGTCCATTATTTTTTCCTCAGGCTACCAGGCTTTTAATTTTGCAAAAACTGGTTGCCCACTAAACTTTCTGGTGATCTCCTTGTGGTCATCTCGGACGACCTGGTGACTGCTAATTTTGAGCACTATGTAATAAGATTATGTTCTTGTTGTACATGTGCATGCTTATGGTTTAAACTTAAAAGTGTTATTAAAACCAATCAGTATTGGCTTTATACTGTTTATAGGTTTGGCTATGATGAGTTTTAAAAAAAGTTAAAATAAGACTAAGTTATAAGACATTTGATGAGCTCTTAAAGGAGCTGTCATGCAAAATTCATCCATACCGTAAATGATCAATTAAGCGCTGCCACTCAAATAAGCACCGCTCTCGAATAAGCGCCGCACCTTTACCGAAAATAGTTTAATAAGTGATGCTCTTAGATAAGCGCCGCGGAGCTAATTTGGGTTATTTACAATTTTAATTTAAAACTACCCACCTTTGATATGGCGCTTGATATATAAGACCTCGATCAACTTGTGAGTTCCTAAGTTTTAATCAGTAGGGAAACTAAACTCTTCAAAGTTTTCCGGGTTCACATTATTAAAGTAAAACGTAGTTCAATGTGTACATATTTTATGTGAAATTGTGCATATCTAGTACGCGCCTCACTTAATTCTCTCTATATTCCCCTCAGTGTTTTACTCATAGTTGAAATAAGCGCCGCTCTCGACTAAGTGCTGCTCTTGTATAAGCGCTGCACCTATAACGGGGAGAATGAAGAAGCACCCGGTGCTT
Organism: Porites australiensis; assembly: GCA_022179025.1. Classification (NCBI taxonomy): domain Eukaryota; kingdom Metazoa; phylum Cnidaria; class Anthozoa; order Scleractinia; family Poritidae; genus Porites; species Porites australiensis. Next base: position 191,181 of record BOPM01000285.1, read on the forward strand.
AATATTATTGATCATTTACGGTAATTTGAAACTGGCCACTTCATTTGGTTACCTACATTTGAACCCCACTCTACGGCCACCTGTTAAATACAGACACTCCGTATAACGGACTTTTTCTCTAAAAATGACTTGGGATATAATATGGAATAACGAATAATTTGGACACAGGTTAATAAGACAGTACAATGGACACTTTTCTGTATCATGAGTCACAAATTCTGACTCATATAATTAATATTGTCATCATGCAACCCCACTCTATGGACAGACTTCCTTTCTGCAGCATGCACTGTCATTAACTGAATATCTTACCAATGAAAACCTGACAGACATGGCAGGTTTACAAGCTATCAAAGGTTCTGTCCTGTTTTGCCTGGCTGACTGTCGCCAGATAATACGGACACTATGGTTAGTTATCCCCTTGGTGTCTGTATTAACCTCAGTTCCACTGTATTAGTTTTTGACAGCTGTTTGTCTCTATTGCTTAAGTTTTACTTTGACTCAATACATGTCAATCTTTGTAAACATTTTTTTGATACGTTTTTACTCTGTTTGTGTATAACAAAAACTAAACCATTGCTTATCCTATTTTTAATAATTTAGGATAAATATTATTCGCCCATGTTAGAATTCAGTTAAGAATCATCTTTCACTGATTTTCATTTTCAGTGACTTGTCAAATTTGTCTAGGTGGCCATAGTTGCAGTAGTCACTTTGTCAAATGTCAGTGTTTGGTCAGTCCTTCACATTGCTGTCAGAATGACACAAAATTAAAAGAAAGGCCATCTTATGTTGCCATTTCATTTTATTTTCTGTACGTCGCTTTCATAAATCGTTTAAAGTTTCGTACAGTACTAACACTGAAAGTTACACCTCATCCATAGATTAACTCCTATGGCCTTGATCCTAAGAATATAATCGCTTAAATGCATATGGTAAAAATCACGTGCAAATGTCAATCAGATCCTTTCCTGTTTTGCAATAATGAACTTTCATGACAGTCGCTACTATTT
>BOPM01000285.1:200132-211977 GCA_022179025.1 Porites australiensis
GGGGGGGGGGGGGGGGGGGGGGGGGGGGGAAGCATAATGACCTACACCTTCATGATTTTTCAGTCCTTTGCAGTAATAAATTATCAGTTAAGTTTACAGTCAAACTGGGAAAACCGTGAACACCAGAAATATTTCTGGAATGTTATTATGCTGCAAGAAAAAAGCCAATCGGGCATGAGAAACAAAGCAAGAATGTAAATTAATTTGTAGTTTTGTGGCTAGTTCATGTGTCCAGATCTTTACTGTAATTGGTTGTAATGACACGGAAACATTCTTGAAATATTTCAAGTGTTCGCAGTTTTGCGGGCTTGACTGTAAGTTAATTTAGTGAACGTTACTGTCTAGTACTAAACCCAGGGGGTACTGAGGGGTACTCTCCTGAGGTCCAATCCCTTGACCTTTTATATACCATTTCTGACATAAAAGGTATTCCTTTCATATACCTTTTGTTAAAAGATGGTACCACTTTAACGTTCTTGTTTACAACGCACTGCATCCCTTTCAGCTGTGAATTGCACCATCTTTTAATCACTAAACCAGAAAGTTTTCTTTTTTTTACAGTCACTCCAACCTGTGAAACCTTACCTTTCAAATACCTGGCGCCTGAAAAAGGTACCCATTTCGGGTAGAGCCTCACCCCAGTATAGACCTGTTTAGGGAGTACCTCCTAGAGTATTAACCTAAAAAACTTAGTAATTCATAAATGTAGTAATTTCTCTGGTCACCTTGACAGACAGCAGCAAAGTAACACCCTGAAAACTTCATTTGTTGGTTAGCTTTCACTCTGTGTATTATAGCTAAACCATTGAGTATAAATATTAGAAAGGGAGGGAGGGGATTGAGGCGAGTAGAAAGGGCCTTCTCCTTCTTTTGTATATTTCTCCCCACGGTCTCCCCCTTTTAAGCATTCCATGCTGGCTATGCCAAAAAGACAGTTTGAGTCTTGAAAAGTATCTATATTTTTCTGCCGAAGCAAGAAACTTCTGTCCATTGCTCTCTCTCAACCCACTTCATTAATTTTACCCCTGTATAGCTATCATTTTTGGCCACTTGGAGCCTGGGAACAGGGAATTGAAAGAACATAGGGAGTGATGGGAATTATGGAGGAAGAGAACATGTGAGGCTGAGTCCTGCTACTGTTAGTGAAGCTGTTGTTGAACTGTTCAGGTCAACAGTAAACAATAGGTTTCTGGCAGAGCTGTTCTTTACTTTTATCCATCAGCCCCTGTTGTTCAAAAGTTGGATAGTGCTATCTGCCGGATAAATTGCTATCCAGAGGCTAAGTAAATTACAAAAACCAAGTGCACTATCCTTTGCATAGTAATTTATCCACTGGATAGCACTATCCCGGCGGGGGTACTCCCTTACAAGAGGCTAATAGGGATGTGCTGCTGGATGGGATCGCATTTTCACGACTCAGGGTCGGCCATGGAGGGTAGTGGTATACCAGTATACCCGAAAAAAATTCGTCAAAATACCCAAAATTCATCCAAATATACCCAAAATTATACCCAGGTATACTTTATACCTGAAATTCAAAGAAAGTGATATACCGAATACCCGTATTTAAGCTGCAATGTACCGTATACCCGATTTAAAAAGCCCCTGTATACCGTATACCCAACTGGAGTGACTATACTGGGGTCGCATTTTCAATTGAGGTATTAGAATGGGGTCACAAATTTTCAGATTTTTGGGGTGAGTACTGGGATTCAAAATGGGAAGATTCTCAGTTAAAAAATCAGAAAGTTGTTGTTTATTAAATTTAACAAATAAGCTTGCATTGACCGCATTACATTCCACCGCTTGAAACCACGTTGATAGAAAGTGACTAAGTTGCGATCGCGAAAATTACATTTTCCAAAAAGTGACTAAGATGGGGTCTATAGCTGGCCAAAAAATAGACTATAATGGGGTAGGGGCTCTGAGAGGCCAGCGGCACATACCCTGCAAACATTAACCCAAGTGCGCACCCCACCCCGCCCCCCCCCCCCCTTTCCTGGAGCACTATCCACCTTTTGAACAACTAGGGACAGGTGTGTTTCTATCACTACAGTGAAACCTCTATTCAGCGGACCCCCTATTAACTGGACACCCTCTATTTAGCGGACACTAAGCCTGGTCCCGAAATTAATGTCTTATATTTTCCTTTATAATGAACCTCTATTCAGCGGACACCTCTATTAAGAAGATGCGGACACTAAAATAAATTGTATTTGGCTAATTTCTATAATTGTTAAAAACCTCTATCAAGCGGACACCGGACTGAATTGACAATTATAGTAGTATTGGATTATGCCCTTGAAACACATACTCTAGTCGATTAATAAAGATAAATTAATTCATTTCGTTGTCAAAAGCTCACCTAAAAGTCTTGCACAAAGTACAGCACAGCTTCCTTAGCTTCCTTAACAACATGGAACTTTATCACAGTACAGAGTAACCGTTGAATGCAATCGTTTACAAACATTACTCAATTTTTACAAACCTCTGTTAAGCAGACACCCTCTATTTAGCGGACACTTGAGAAGGTCCCGAAGGTGTCTGCTTAATAGAGGTTTCACTGTATAATTTTGGAGTTCATGATGGAGAGTGAATTTGTCCCAATAAATCTCCATTACAAAAACAAAGAAAATAGCCAATGATGTTGAGTTCGGGATGCAAGACAGCCTTTATTAAAATCAAGAATCCATACAATAACCTGACTATAAATAAGTTAAATATAATAAATAAGATGGCAATTAAATGAATTAGTCAAATCATGTATTTTGAACTGAGGTCTTCCCTGGCTAGTTTTGTAATGTCAGCATAGGAAGGTAAGAAATTATCTAACCCCTTCGTCTTCCTTTTTGTTCTAAAGATTTTCTCTTGTATAGGGTCATATAAGTGTCAAATGATAGCTTGGGTTTCCTGTGTTGGTAAGAGAGATGGACCAGGGAGACTAAAGCGAGACACCCTCGTTCCCAGTATCCTTTTTCTTCGGAACGAGCTTCGTACGTCAAAAAGAACTCATGATCAGGGCTAAAATCGTCAAAAACAGTCTGTTCCTGAAATGGGAAGATTAATTGATGAAGAGAAGAGAATTGCTAAAGTCACAGGAAGGGAATATAAATATTAATATATCCTCACTATGGCGCGTAAGCTTCTCTCTTGTTTCCGGTTGACAAAGGTAAACAGTGATCCAAAACAAAAAGTCTTTGAAGCTGTAAAACGTGGAGATGTTGTGTTTCTTGGTAAGGTTCTTCACAAGTTGGATTGTACAGAAAGGGTTTATGTATTAGGTAAGCAGTACATTGCTGATCCCTGTTCGTTACCTAGAAAAGAAAAGCCACAAGTCACTCCTTTAGTAGTTGCTGTTCAAAATGGAAATCTCGATTGTGTGAAAGTGCTTCTGAAGTATGAAGCAGACATTGACGGTCGAGATGACATGTTCAAACACATTACCAAAGGAAGTGTACATGTATGTCAATACGAAGGTTGTATACCTTTATTTGTTGCTGCTTCCAGTGGAAATGTCGAGATCTTGAGTTGCCTACTAGACAATGGAGCTGATATGAATGCAATTACAAACACCAAAGGTTACACAGTCACACCGTTGATAGTTGCTGTTCAAAGTGGACACCTTGAATGTGTGAAAGTGCTTTTGAAGTTTGGAGCAGACATTGAAGGTCGAGGAGATTTCAATTATGTTTCTAAAGCTTATCCATTTCACTCTGTTTCTTTCGGAGGTTGCACACGTTTATTTGTCGCTGCTGTTAATGGAAATGTTGAGATATTGAGGTGCTTGACTAAAAATGGAGCTGACATCAATGCAGTGACCAATTTCAAGGGTTACACCCCGCTAATGATGGCCACTCGATATAACCACCTTGGTGCAGTAACGTTTCTTAGTGATCAAGGTGCTGATGCAACTCTGCGAGACAAAAAAGGTTATACAGCCCTTCACTATTTTTCTAAGTTCGGAAACATCTGTCATTTCCGTGTCGTAAGTTGTTTGATTAATAATGGGGCAGATGTTAATGCGCAGCGTGCTGATGACAACCTCACCCCTTTGATGTTAGCTTGTAAATGTCAAAATGTTGAAACAATAAACTATCTTCTTCAAAATGGAGCTAAAGTAGGTCTTCAGGACAAATATGGTCAAACATGCCTTCAGTATGCTGTGAAGCGTGGTGTTGACGGAACTGCATTTGAGATTTTGAGTTCCCTGATTAAAATTGGAGCTGATATCAATGCAAGGAAAGAGCATGACCAGACCCTTCTGATGCAGGCGACATTGCGTGGCGACTTGAAACTTGTGACTTTGCTTATTGAGCATGGAGCAAAAGTAGATCTACAAGATCGAAATGGTGATACAGCCCTTCACTATGCTCAGCATGCTCGTCATAATGCTGATGAAATCATTTGTGCACTTTTGACTGCTGGAGAATCCAATTTGTGTAACAGGTCAGCATTGACACCTCTTCCAAGAGCTTATAGTAATAATGGCCATGTGGGAAAACATGAGCATGAATACTTAATGAAACTTGTTTTGATGGTCAGTAAGTTAAACTGTGGTGAAGATGGCAAAGTCTCAAGGGTATCTCATCTATTTTTGAAGACTGTTTGTAACTTAAATCCTAGAGATATTCATGGAAATACACTTTTGCATAAGTGTGTGATAGATCACTACACCGATGCAATGAAGCTTCTTTTGAAGGCAGGAGTCAATATTAATTCCATTAACAGCAATGGAGATACTCCACTTCACTTAGCTGTCATAAGGAAAGACAGCGTCCACTTTTTACCTCACATCTTGGAAGTTTTGTTTAATGGTGGTGCCCATATTGATTTTGTCAACAATGATGGTAAAACACCCATGGACATGGCTGAAACTGATGAAGCTCGCATGATGCTTTCAGAGAGAAGAAAACTGGACTTAAAGTGTATCAGTGCCAGGGCAGTGAAAAAGCTTGGAATCCCTTATATGGGAGTGGTGCCCAAAACACTGGAGAAATACATTAGTATGCATTAATTAAAGTGCATAATTAATACCACTAGTAGAAAATTTGCACAGTATTATTTAATAACCTGTTGTACATGCAGTGATAATTGTGTGCATTAGAAGTGCCTTAAGTGCTGCCCATAATACCTAGAAATATGAGTAACCAGCCATTAACCCTTTAAACTTTAGGATTATATTTATTTCCACCTACAAATTCTCCAAACTGATCTCTATACATTTCCTTAATTAAGAATGTTTTGAGAGAATGTGATAAAAGATCAAGGCATTTTCTCTCTAATCTGTGATCAAAAGCAAAAAGAACGCCTGATACATTATTTACTTTATGAGTCATCTGTCACCCCCTAATTAAGGAATCTGTCAAAGGTGGTGTTGTGTCACATTTTACAGGAAATTCAAGCTGTTTGCAATGAAGGCGGCGAATCAAAACTTATTCCGGCAAGTGGTGAATGCTAAGTTGATACAGTGGTCGTTAGCGAAAACATCACATATTTTAAAGACTAATTTAGCACTGCTATAATTGCGAATCTCACCTTATCATTGCCGCTCATACAGTCAAGTCAAAGAGATAATAATTCATTGATAACAACAGTGGAAGAACAGAATCTTCTGTCAGTGTTATGTATTTTACTGGAAGTGGTCAAAAGTATAGGAATGGATTCTGCGGCAACAAATCTTTCATGCTGTTTTATCAGTTTGCAAAAGAGCGGCTGTAGGCCTTTCCAGATTCTGCTCGGCAACTTTTTAGCAACTTTTAGGATTTTGAGCAACTTTTTTGTCAGAGAGCAACTTCTAGGAACTTTTCAGAAAACTAGCACTTTTTTGGTAACTTTTGGGCTATTTTGAACCAAAATGCTGAATAACCCCTTTTTTTAATAAACAAGTTAAAATTCTCTTGGTAAAATTCTAAACATCTTTCTAGTAAAACTCATATTTTTACCCTTTGAATGGGTATCATGTGGATGTGGTAATTAATTACAAGAATTGGGTTTGGGTAGCCTCAACCTCGTTTCCAGGGCTTTTCCCTTCTCGTGGGGGGTGCCCCCCACAAGAAGGGAAAAGCCCTGGGAACGAGGTTGGGGTAGCCTGTGGACTAATGTAAACAAAATGGCGGATGCCACATTGTCTTCCGAAGACGAAGAAATCGAAAACCCCATTGAAACTGCAGTTAGCAGGGGAGCTTCACTCTGTGTGTGAAATTAATGTCATGTACCCAAACTCAATTGTGAACAAATGGGAAAATCGAATACAACACTCCTAGAATAAAAAATTCTGCCTTGTGCACGGAAGAAAGCGTTGAAGAAGAAGTCTGGAAGTCTAGCATGCTACATGTATTTATTTTGGGGGTTTCCAGCTTTAGAATAGCCCCAGGGGTTCGGGGGGAGGGTGGGGTGGGATTGCAGTTCCTACATACATACATATTTTATTTATTTGGAGTCTTATACAATAAATAGTATATCAACTATTTCTAAATAACTAATATTACAAACAACAAAAAATTCCTAACCATATATGGCTAATAAGTTATTAATTAATTAAATCCTAGAGTATTTACTTTTTCCCGTCTTCCCCTTTCCTTTTTTCAAAGCATTCGAATATATGTTTTGCTATTAGTTTTTGTATTTTAGCATGTTTATTAGAAACACGAATATTTTGTTAGGTGACATTCTGCTTATTTTTATTCTGTGTTCGTGTTCCAAAATAATAATCTAGTAATGAACATCTTTTTTCCTGGTAAGCAGTTCCTCATTATTTTGTCTTAAACGGCTACGCACTAGCTGCTGTTTTTCAAGGTTTTGAGTCTTAAACTGGGTATGCAATTTTGCTATACTCACAGGGGAACATCATGCACAGGCATCCCTCTATCCCTGTGCGAACTGTGTATCTAAATTCCTGTGCCCTTGTAGATCCATAGAGGAACCAGTTGTGCATAGTAATTATGAGTTTATTATTAATAAGCCTCTTTTATCCTGCTTAAGGCAGCAGTATTTTTGCATCATAATGCTGAATGGCCACCAAATGCCAAAATTATGTTTCTGAAGTCTAGTGATTAGGGCTAGGAAACTGAGTGAATGAGGTGCCCAGGGTCACTCCTTGGAAAACTGACCTGAAACTGCTTCCCCCTCAGGTGCTTCTTTTTTTTGCACAGAGGGGAACACGAAAATTATGTGAGTGACACGTGAGTGACTGGTGAACAGATGCAAGGGTTCATGCCGAGAAGGAGACTGGGTACGGGGCAGGACCTGACACTCGATTCACTCAGTTTCCTTAACCCTAATCACTAAATGTAGAATTCATTCGGTGTGCAATGGCCACTTGGCATTCTGCAAAAGTCCCGTGCTGTCCTTATTCCTCTTTTTGTTAAAAAGGACAGAGGAGACCAGGTTGTCACCCCCTCTCTCCCTCCCTGCAGCAGTGATAGTTCACTTTTGCACCTATTAGCTCCCACTCCTATTCCGCCTCCAGGTTTGCCTCTTCCCATAACTTATCTTAGCCTGGGATGTTTGGGAGTGGGGGCTCCCAGTGAGAATTCTAACTATTTAGCATTTTAAACAGGGTGTCTTTTTGCAACGGAATCCTTAAAAAGAGTGCGTGGGTTGGCAATGATGTGTGGTATCATCAATTAGTTATTTGCACTAAAGCATACCTCTACCCAAACTTACCGTCCCCCCCTCCCCCCCGGGATTAGAAGTGCTATAAACCTGTTATTTGCACCCATCAAATGATAGGTATGTAAAGAAGTTTGGTGTGAGAAAAGAAAAAGAAAAGCAAGGAACAAAGCTCATATTCCGTACCTTTAAGGAGCGGTGTTGAAAAAACAAAGGAACTTCTGCGTCAATCTTAAAGGTCCCCCTGCTTAAAGAGGACTACTGATGTGCGTCGCTACTTCTAAGAAAATTGAAGGATCATCAAAAACGCTATACTATGCACTTGGACCAAAGGGAATCAAGAGTCATATAAATAGGCTGATCTCTTGAGGCGGGAATATAATAGACCTTGTCACGGTTTTCGACGCCATCTTGACGAGTAGGCAAACGGGTGAGAAATTACAGTGTTTGTATGAGAATCTAATGCCGAATAATTTCCGTAGAACGGCTATTCTAAAAGAAGAAATGAATTGTAAACTAAAGCTTCACTCCTAAGGACTCTGCTGAAAAAAATTGAGGGCGTTTCATGCGCTAGAAGACCTAGAACCACTTTTTTAAATTTTCTATACATGTGTCTGTAAGAAAGCCCCGTGCATGGAAGTGCATGGAAAATCTAAAGCAAGCCTCTGGAGAAATTTAAGCACAGATACGCTCCCAAATTTTTTTAGTATACAATCCTTTGCTTTGTAGCTTTATACAATTCTTTTTTTTTTTCAGTGAAGCCGTTTTGCGGAAATTATTCGACATTTGATTCTCGTGCAAACACTGTAATTTCTCACATGTTTGCCTACTCGTCAAGGACCGTGACAAGATCTATACAAAAGCAAGACGCTTCTTTTGAAGGAACTTTATGTCGATTTATGGATGTTTCCTGTCAATTATTGCGGTCATTGTCACTTTTCTACTAGGTTTCCACGAGTTTGCTGTGATGCCGGTACAGTGTTTCCTTGGTGTGATGTATAGACAATTACCGAATTCTCAAACATTAAAGTTCGAGTCTACCTTACCCTTGGATACCTAACCTATGTGACCAGACGGGCCTTACTATGTGTTCCTTGACGATTCTCCATCCGTTTTTACTACATGGAGTCCACTAATTCTCACCAAAATGGAGTAATTTTTAGCCGAATAATGGTAAATTACGCTGTTAACTAAAGTCTACAGCCTCTAACTTTTTACATTTGACTAAATTCCTTGTCCTGTGGTCTATAATACTTGACAGAAATCAAATTGTGCGAGTTTGCTCCATTTGTTTATTTATTTATTAATTTATTCTGTATTTGAAATAAAAACATCTATTCCCCACATTGCTCATAATCAGTGTTCTATTCGTTCAGATAGTGTTCTCATTATCTGAACGATGCCTGGAACAGGCTAACTTAATTACAAAAGAAAAGATCTTGAAAAGAAGCCAAAACAAACCTCAAACAATTAATGATTTGCAACTTATTTCTCACCTAATTACTTATAATATAGCTTGTTTTTAGTTTTATGGTTTCACGATCGATCAAACAAGCATAAAGTGAAACGGACTTGTGTACCGCCTTGTCTAGCACTTTCGCACCTCAGGGTTTCATTAAAGAAGTCAATCAAAGGCAACCTCAAAACATCATATAAATATGAATGTGAAGTAATGCTTAGGAAAAATCTCGGTTTTAACGTGGTATCTGATATAAGCATAATACCGCGACAAATGAGGCTTTGTAAACAGTGAACTGTCCACTAAAACAGGGGCACCCAACGTCAATTTTCGGAAAATATCTGTTCGGAAGACGATTTGAGATCTAGAATTTTCGGAACATTTGTTGTAAAATTTCAAGCTTGCCTGCCTCTCCTAGGATTTTCGAGCATCCAAAAAATGGTATAATTGCCCATTTTTAACGGATTTTTACCCTAAAGAGGTCACCTAGAATTTTCGGAAGCCTTTTTTCTGGCTGAAATTTTCGAAAAGGTAAGTTTTGATCCCTAGGATTTTAGGATCAACAGACTTTCAGCTAGGAAAACCGAACAGATAAAAATTTTTAGGGGATAAAAATATGCCTATATCCACCGTTTAAATGCTAAAACACGTTTAACAATGATATGCTTAAGTGGTTTTGAACTATGTTCTCGTTGGGTGCCCCTGACTAAAATGGCGGCACTATAAAGCAAAATGAAAATACTGCCGTCATGCACTTTGCTTACTAGCATAATCGTGTACCAATTGTTCTTATTTAGGACTGAATGATATTAACGACGCTAAAAATAGTTTTCTTGACTTTTAGAAAACAAACCTAAGTTGTTATGCTATAACCTATAGCATGGCTTTTCCTATAACTTCGACTTAACGCCGCAGCTTTTTAGTAACTGGCTATGTTCTGGTAGAGCTGAACTGATTTTGTAATTTAAATACAATATTCCTGATTCTTGAAGTCTCACATGTGCGTTTTTGGACGTAACTTCAAGGTTTTATTTTGGTGGAACTGTTGTTTGCTAAAAAAAAAATCCAATATTTTTCATGTCTTGAGGCACTTGTCGACTGACTTACTATGCTTTCCAGCATATGCTTTTCCTCGCTGGTTATATATTTGACGCAATTTAATTGATAGATACTTTACATTTGCGGCTGAGACAGACAAAGGCTCTCTCAGTATAATTGGTCCGTGCTACCTGCAATCATTAGTTTCCGGAGTAAAAAGCATAAGCTTCGTACCCATTGTGTTTTGCGCATCAGTAGGTGTAAATTTGTTCACTATGCACTTGGATGCTTAAATCCTGACACCAAAGGGAATCAAGAGCCATATAAATAGGGTGATATCTCAGGGGCACCCAACGAAAATATACTTCAAAACCACTTAAACATAGCCCGTGTTGAACGTATTTTAGTATTTAAACTGTAGATATAGGCATATTTTTATCCCCTAAAAATTTTTCATCTGTTCGGATTTCCTAGCGGAAAGTCTAGTGATCCACAGTTACAGGGATCAAGACTTGCCTTTTCGAAAATTTCAGCCAGAAAAAAGGGTCCCGAAAATTCTAGGTGACCTCAGTTTTAGGGTAAAAATCCGTTAAAAATGGGCAATTATACCATTTTTTAGATGTTCGAAAATCCTAGGAGAGGCAGGCAAGCAAGAAATTTTACAATAAATGTTCCGAAAATTCTAGATTTCAAATCGCCTTCCGAACAGATATTTTGTAAAAGTTGACGTTGGGTGCCCCTGATCTCTTGAGGCGGGAATATAATACACAAGCAAGGCGCTTCTTTTGAAGGAACTTTAAAGATCTTTCCTGTCAATTATTGCAGTCATTGTCATTTTTTCGAACTACTTTAGTAAAGTGCCTGAGTAAAGTGTTTGCAACCTACTAGGCTTCCACGAGTTTTGCTGTGATGCCGGTTCAGTATTTTCTTGGTGTGATGTAGACAATTACCGAATTCCCAAACATTAATACGGTTCGCGTCTACCTTACCCTTGGATACCTATATGTGACCAAACGGGCTTTACCATGTCTCCTTGACAATTCTTAATCCGTTTTAACTGCATGTAGTCCACTAATTCTCACGAAAATGGAGTAATTTTTAGCTGAATAATGGTAAATTACGCTGTTAACTAAAGTCTACAGCCTCTAGCTTTTTACATTTGACTAAATTCCTGGTCCTATGGTCTACAATACTTAGCAGAAATCAAATTGTGCGAGTTTGCTTCGTTTATTTATTTATTCTATATTTGAAATAAAAACATCTATTCCTTACCTTGGTCATAATCAGTGTTGCAGGCTTCGTTCAGATAGCCGGGGTTCAAACAATCAATGATTTGCAACTTATTTCTCACCTAATTGCTTATAATAATTATAGCTTGTTTTTAGTTTTATGGTTTCACGATTGATCAAACAAGCATAAAGTGAGACGCACTTGTGTACCTTGTCTAGCACTTCCGCACCTCCTTTGCTCAGGATTCCCTAAAATGTCAAAACTAAAAACTACGAACGGTTGTGGTTGTGTTGGTATTTGAACAGGTGAAAGATCCAGTTATTCAGTGACTAAGCTGTATAACCATTTCTGGAAAATACATATAATTTGCGTACAGAACTTCCTAAGGCACACTGTTCCAATAATTATATACATGAGTAGACAATCTCGGTAAACAATCCTAGTTTTATAATTTTGTAGTCACGTGCAATAAAATAAATTGAAAACCCAATGAAATCTACATTTTCC
>BOPM01000285.1:212603-228509 GCA_022179025.1 Porites australiensis
AAAATTAATTTTTTCCGAGGAAATAAAGTAAAAATTAACTTTTTCAGGAGCCCATGCCCCATGAGCTCCTGCTTTTTTAACGAAAAGGAAGACTAAAACTCAAACTTCACAAAAAACCTAATACAGCTGTTTTTTGTTTGGCTGTATTTATGAACTTGTACACGTTGTCGTTGTTACTTGCAGCACTTGCACGTTTTTGTAAGTGTAAACTTTGAAATTAATTAAAAAAAGCGTTTGTATAATGAGCATTATCCGAGCATTTTAGTGACTTTTTTGGGGAGACCGAGCATTTTAGTTGGAAAAATGGAGCATTAAGGTGGAGCATTTTAGTGGGGAAGCAAAAGCATAATGTACAAAAGCGTATTAGTGCGGCCTATTTTCAGAACGAAAACGTGGGCGGAGTACCCTGCGAGCAGTGGTTTCTCCAGGCCGGACGCTGGAGAAACCACTGCTCGCAGGGTATGGGCGGAGCCACTGTCAATAATGAAGGAATAAAAACGACACAACTTAGTGTATCTTTATCAGTTCAGGACAGAACTGTGATCTAACAAACGTTTTAAGCACCTCACGTCTTACAAGGTACAGTTTGTTTCTTAATTCTTAGTTGTGTCCTAAACATAGATTTGTTTACAAGCGAAATTTACTGTCAACAGTAAAGGAATGAAAAGGAAACAACCAAGTAGATCTTCATTAGTTCAGTTCCCGGTTTGAGACTGGAGCTGTGATCCAGTTGAAGTTTACTCTTAATTCTTAATTGTGCCTAAGCATAGATTTGTCTACAGCCGAAATTAACTATCAGTTCAGTAGAAAGTAGTCTAGTTAGTATCCATTTTGAAGCTCATGCCCCCAGTACTTTCTTCTTGTCTTGTGAGAAGATTTTGTTTGTAAGGAGATATTTCCTTTTCTTTTTAACCAGGTTTAACGCTGTTGTCTAAACTACAAGCAATGGCTGCCAAGTTTTACATTTGCATGCTGCTGGTAGTTCTGGTGAGCTCAGCTGTGCACAGTGCACGGCTGCGTCGCCCACAGGACGGAGAGAAGACCTCCAATTTTCTCTATGAGAAACGTGGTGCAAGTGAGTCTTTTTTGTCGAAGTAGAACATGATACGTTTTTTTTGCATCAAATAGCTTTAAAACTCGGAAAAATTCTGAGCTCCAGATGGGATTCAGAAAAAAAATTGTGAGTCCCAAGACGGTAACTTTCGAAGCTTTTAAGGCCCATGTGCTTTAAAGTTCTTCGTTTTAGGCAACGAATTTGTGATATTATACTACTTTGAGACGCGTATGAACGGAAGTTTTTGTTTCGTCTTGCAAATGCCAGGCGTCAGTACTTGGGATAGGAATCCAACGCCGGACTGAGAGTAACCGCTACTCGTTCGTTTTACTGATGTTAAAAAATTTTATATTGCAATGACTTTTTATCTCACCTGTTCACAGGGTCACTACCGATTTGCTGTTATGGTAACTGTAACAATTGTCCAGCGAAAGATCGTTACGCCTGCCTCTACCCGAATGCTTGCTTCTACGCAGGTGGCTCTAACTGCCCCACTGGATATGTGTGTTGCTGCAGGTACAGTAAAGTTTATGTTCTAAATATATTGCAATATGATTCTGATTTTATCGCGCATTTTTCATAGTCTTAACACCGTGTAAGTGGATCGTTTTCACTGTCACGCAATAAATCCGACATGAAAAAAAAAATCCCAAACTTTTGAAACATAAAAGCCAAGTAAACGAAATGCTATAAACCACTGATGCATAAACAAGTTTTTCAAGTCCCAGGTCTATGTTGCCTAAACGTTTCACGCCATGAGAAAGTAAACGATTTCAATCCCAAGTGAAAAGCCCAATACAAACATTAAATAACACAATTTAATGCAGAAGGTGTGTTGCGTATTTTTAGTCAAGGCCATGAAAATGTTTTCAGTTCTGCGTTTGTTTCGCTCAGCTGAAGAAAGTCATCTCCAGAAAAAGATGCGAGTCAGGGATATGAAAAACATTCAAAAGCCTGTTTGTTTTGAGATGGAGTTCTTCATTGACTATAGTTTTGACTTCGCCTCAGCGTAAACATTATGCAGAACAACGTGTTTTGCGCTTTTGTTTTTATTTTTATGCGTGACATTTCTTGAGAGATCCCTTCAGTAATTTGGCAATTAGCACCTGCATTGTAGCCAGTACAGCTATAAAAACTTTACTAATCTAAGATTTTCTTTTCTTAGTGACTGATGAGTGATCCCGCCATTGATGAATTTCACATGCACTGTAACCTTAGAACAGGACAACTGTGATGGACTTGAGCTGTTAAAATAAATGCTTAACTAATCGGGCGAATTATGCCCTATTCGTAATTCTTTGTTAGCTTTTTTATAGTTGATTAACGAACACAAAAGTGCATATAATAAATTGTTGAAGGTCTTCGTGGCCTATCAAATGTTCCTCTGGTTGTTTTAATTTACCCTTAACTGAATTAAGGTATAAAGTGCCTATATAAACTCCGAGGGGAGTCTTTGCAAGCTAACTAGGGTTCCACAATACTCATTTTCATCTTGTTGTCATGCTTTCAGTATTCTTTGTGGCGTGATGTGGACAATTACCAAATTACCAAACGTAGAATTCATTCGTTGTGCATATAACGGTCATTCGGCAGTCTGTAAAATTCCCGTGCTGTCCTTATTCCTTTCTTTGTTAAAAGACAGCAGCGACCAGGTCGTCACCCCACTCTCCCTCCCTGCGGCAGTGATAGCTCACTTTTGCATCTATTAGCTCCCACTCCTATTCCGCCTCCAGGTTTGCCTCTTCCCATAACTTATCTTAGCCTGGGATGTTTGGGAGTGGGGACTCCCATTGTGAATTTAAATTTATAACTATTGAGCATTTTGAACAGGGTGTCTTTTTGCAACGGAATCCTTAAACAGAGTGCGTGGGTTGGCAATGATGTGTGGTATCATCAATTAGTTATGATATTAGCTTGAAAAATTAGTTAATTCTGTGTGCAAAGTGAAACGAATCAGGGTCATAAAACTGAACGATTTTTGCACTAAAGCATACCTCTACCCAAACTTACCTTTGCCCCCACCCCCGTCCCGGTTAGAAGTACTCACTATAAACTTGTTAGTTGCACCCATCAAATGATAGGTATGTTAAGAAGTTTGGTGTGAGAATAGAAAAAGAAAACCAAGGAGCAAAGCTCATATTCCATACCTTTAAGAAGTGGTGTTGAAAAAACAAAGCTGGATTTAATTCAGTCTGAACTCCTGCGTCAATCTTAAAGAGGAATACTGATGTGCGTCGCTACTAGTCTAAGAACGTCGAAGGATCATGAAAACCGCTATACTATGCACTTGGACCAAAGGGAGTCAAGAGTCATATAAATACTGATTTCTTGAGGCGGGAATATAATAGACCTTGTTACGGTTTTCGACACCATCTTGACGAGGAGGCAAACGGGTGAGAAATTTATACAGGGTTTGTATGAGAATCTAATGTCGAATAATTTCCGCCAGAACGGCTATTCTAAAAAAACATGAATTGTAAACAAAAGCTTCACTTCTAAGGACCCTGCTGAAAAAAATTGAGGGCGTTTCATGCGCTAGAAGACCTAGAACCACTTTTTTAAATTTTCTATACATGTGTCTGTAAGAATTAAGTCCCGGGAAAAATTACCCGGAAAATCGAAAGCAAGCCTCTGGAGAAATTTAAGCACAGATACGCTCCCAAATTTCTTTTAGTACCTTCCTTTGCTTTGTAGCTTTATTGCAATTTATATTTTTTTCAGAAAAGCCGTTTTGCGGAAATTATTCGACATTTGATCCTCCTACAAACACTGTAATTTAATTCTCACATGTTTGCCTACCGTCAAGATGGCGTCGAAAACCGTGACAAGATCTATACACAGGCAAGACGCTTCTTTTGAAGGAAATTTATAGATCTTTCCTGTGAATTATTGCGGTCCAGTGTCATTTTTCTACTAGGCTTCCACGAATTTTGCCGGTTCTGTATTTCCTTGGTGTGATGTAGACAAGTACCGAATTCCCAACTAATAAAGTTCGCGTCTACCTTACCCTTGGATCATGCTATGTGACCAAACGAGCTTTACTATGTCTCCTTGACGATTCTTGATCCGTTTTTACTACATGGAGTCCACTAATTCTCACCAAAATGGAGTAAATTTTAGCCGAATAATGGTAAACTACGTTGTTAACTAAAGTCTACAGCCTCTAACGTTTTAGATTTGACTAAATTCCTCGTCCTGTGGTCTACAATACTTGACAGAAATAAAATTGTACGAGTTTGCTCCATTTATTTATTTATTTATTTTATTTATTTATTCTGTATTTGAAATAAAAAACATCTATTCCCTACTTTGGTCATAATCAGTGTTGCAGGCGTCGTTCAGATAGTGTTCTCACTATCTGAACGACGCCTGGAACAGGCTAACTTAATTACAAAAGAAAAACTTCCGATCTTGAAAAGAAGCCAAAACAAACCTCAAACAATCAATGATTTGCAACTTATTTCTCACCTGATTGCTTATAATATAGCTTGTTTTCAGTTTTATGGTTTCACGATTGATCAAGCAAGCATAAAGTGAACCGGACTTGTGTAGCTTGTCTAGCACTTTCGCACCTCAGGGTTTCATTAAAGAAGTTCTTTGGACCATCCAGTCAATCAAAGGCAACCTCAAAACATCATATAAATATGAATGTGAAGTAATGCTTAGGAAAAATCTCGGTTTTAACGTGATATCTGATATAAGCATAATACCGCGGCAAATGAGGCTTTGTGAACAGTGAACTGTCCACTAAAATGGCAACACTATAAAGTAAAATTCAAAATGAAAATACCTGCCGTCATCCACTTCCTATGCTTACTAGCATAACCTTGTACCAATTGTTCTTATTTGGTACTGAATGATGTTAACGACGCTAAAAAAAGTTTTCTTGACTTTTAGAAAACAAACCTAAGTTGTTATGCTATAACCTATAAAATGGCGTTTCCTATAACTTCGACTTTACGCCGCAACGTTTTACTAACTGGCTATGTTCTGGTAGAACTGAACTGATTTTGTAATTTAAATACAATATTTATTCTTGATGTCCAACATGTGCGTTTTTGGACGTAACTTCAGGGTTTTATTTTGGTGGAACTGTTGTTTGCTAAAAAAAATCCAATATTTTTCATGTCTTGAGGCACTTGTCGACTGACTTACTATGCTTTCGAGAATATGCTTTTCCTCGCTGGTTATATATTTGACGCAATTTTAAAATTAATAGCTACTTTAAATTTGCGGCTGAGACAGACAAAGGTTCTCTCAGTATAATTGGTCTGTGCTACCTGCAATCATCAGTTTCCGGTGTACAAGCATAAGCTTGGTACCCATTGTGTTTTACGCATCAGTAGGTGTAAATTTGTCATAAAGCTTTGATCCGGCTACTGTCTTGCATTTCTTATGATAAAACATAAGCTGATGAGACAGGCAGTTTTGTTTTTTCTGAATAGGCACTGTCATTGGAAAAATACTGAATACACTTATAACTAGTAGCCAAACCCGGTCATTGATTAGGTATCACAAGGAGATGCCAATTCAAGTATTCCTATTCATCATAGTTGGTTTACGCCCTAGAGGTTTTTCATCACTATTCAAGCAATATCTATTGTGATTGAAATATGTCAAAGGGCAGCTCTAATTTAGAGCGGGCTATTTTCAGAACGAAAACGTGGGCGGAGCCACTGTCAATAATGAAGGAATAAAAACGACACAACCGAGTGTATCTTTATCAGTTCAGGACAGAGTTGTGATCCAACAAACGTTTTAAGCACCTTACGTCTTGCAAGGTACAGTTTGTTTCTTAATTCTTAGTTGTGTCCTAAACATAGATTTGTTTACAAGCAAAATTTATGTCAACAGTGAAGGAATGAAAGGGAAACAACCAAGTAGATCTTCATTAGTTCAGTTCCCGGTGTGAGACTGGAGCTGTGATCCAGATGAAGTTTACTCTTAATTCTTAATTGTACCCTAAGCGTAGATTTGTTTACAACCGAAATTAACTATCAGTTTAGTAGAAAGTAGTCTAGTTAGTATCCATTTTGAAGCTCATGCCCCCAGTACTTTCTTCTTCTCTTGTGACAAGATTTTGTTTGTAAGCCGCGATATTTCCTTTCTTTTAACCAGGCTAAACTACAAGCAATGGCTGCCAAGTTTTACATTTGCATGCTGCTGGTAGTTCTGGTGAGCTCAGCTGTGCACAGTGCACGGCTGCGTCGCCCACAGGAAAAAGAGAAGACCTACAACTTTCTCTATTAGAGAATGTTTGATGGACCAACTGATGACCCATGTGAGTCTTTTTTGTAGAAGTAGAACATGATACGTTTTTTGCATCAAATGGAAACTCGGAAAAACTTCTGAGCCCCAGAGAAAAAAAATTGTGAGCCCTAAAACGATAACTTTGGAAGCTTTTAAGGCGCACGCGCTTAAACGTTATTTGTTATAGACAACGAATTTGTGATATTAGACTACTTTGAGACGCGCATGAACGGAAGTTTTTGTTTCGTCTTGCAAATGCCAGGCGTCAGTACTTGGGATAGGAATCCAACGACGGACTGGGAGTAACCGCTACTCGTTCGTTTTACTGAGATTAAAAAATTTTGTATTGTAATGACTTTTTATCTCACCTGTTCACAGCTTTTCAACCGGTGTGCTGTGTTGGTGGATGTAACAATTGTCCAGGTTATGGGTCCTGCCCCACGGAATTTTGCCACCACTCATTAGGGCATTTGTGCCAGTCTGGATCTGAATGTTGCTGTCGCTACATGGAAGAAGTGTATGTTCTAAATATGTTACAATATGATTCTGATTCTATCGTTTATTTTTTCATAGTCTTAACACCTTGTGCGTGGATCGTTTTCACTGTCACGCAATAAATCCGAGACATGAAAAAATAAATCCCAAACTTTTGAAACATAAAAGCCAAGTAAATGAAATACTATAAACGACTGATGCATAAACAACTTTTTCAAGTCCCAGGTCTATGTTGCCTAAACGTTTCACGCCATGAGAAAGTAAACGATTTCAATCGCAAGTGAAAAGCCCAATACAAACATAGAATAACACAATTTAATGCAGAAGGTGTGTTGAGTATTTTTAGTCAAGGCCATGAAGATGTTCTCAGTTCTGCGTCTGTATCGCTCAGCTGAAGAAAGTCTACTCCAGAAAAAGACGCGCGTCAGGGATATGAAAGACATTCAAAAGCCTGTTTGTTTTGAGATGGACTACTTCATTGACTATAGTTTTGACTTCGCCTCATCGTAAACATTATGCAGGACAACGTGTTTGCTCTTTTGTTTTTATTTTTTTGCGTGACATTTCTTAAGAGATCCCTTCAGTAATTTGGCAATTAGCACCAGCACTGTAGCCAGTACAGCCATAAAAACTTTACTAATCTAAGATTTTCTTTTCTAGTTCCCCTGGATTTGGACCACTGTGACGGACTTGAGCTGCTACAATAAATGCTTAACTAATCGGGTGAATTATGCCCTATTCGTAATTATTTGTTAGCTTTTTTATAGTTAATTAACGAACACAAAAGTGCATATAATAAATTGTTGAAGGTCTTCGTGGCCTCTCAAATGTTCCTCTGGTTGTTTTTAATTTACCCTTAAACGACTTAAGGTATAAAGTGCCAATATAAACTGAGGGCAGTCTTTGCAAGCTAACTAGGGTTCCATAATACTCATTTCCATCTTGTTGTGATGCTTTCAGTATTCTCTGTGGTGTGATGTGGACAATAACCAAATTACGAAACGTAGAATTCATTCGGTGTGCATATAACGGTCATTCGGCAGTCTGTAAAATTCCCGTGCTGTCCTTATTCCTTTCTTTGTTAAAGGACAGCAGCGACCAGGTTGTCACCCCACTCTCCCTCCCTGCAGCAGTGATAGCTCACTTTTGCATCTATTAGCTCCCACTCCTATTCCGCCTCCAGGTTTGCCTCTTCCCATAACTTATCTTAGCCTGGGATGTT
This sequence comes from Porites australiensis, assembly GCA_022179025.1. NCBI lineage: Eukaryota > Metazoa > Cnidaria > Anthozoa > Scleractinia > Poritidae > Porites > Porites australiensis. The sequence goes on from BOPM01000285.1 coordinate 220,625, forward strand.
TGGGAGTGGGGAACTCCCATTGTGAATTTAAATTTATAACTATTTAGCATTTTGAACAGGGTGTCTTTTTGCAACGGAATCCTTAAAAAGAGTGCGTGGGTTGGCAATGATGTGTGGTATCATCAATTAGTTATGATGTTAGCTTGCAAAAATTAGTTAATTCTGTATGCAAAATGAAACGGATCAGTGTCATAAAACTGAACGATTTTTGGACTAAAGCATACCTCTACCCAAACTTACCTTTGCCCCCACCCCCGTCCCGGTTAGAAGTGCTATAAACCTGTTAGTTGCACCCATCAAATGATAGGTATGTTAAGAAGTTTGGTGTGAGAATAGAAAAAGAAAACCAAGGAGCAAAGCTCATATTCCATACCTTTAAGAAGTGGTGTTGAAAAAAGAAAGCTGGATTTAATTCAGTCTGAACTCCTGCGTCAATCTTAAAGAGGAATACTGATGTGCGTCGCTACTAGTCTAAGAAAGTCGAAGGATCATGAAAACCGCTATGCTATGCACTTGGACCAAAGGGAGTCAAGAGTCATATAAATACTGATTTCTTGAGGCGGGAATATAATAGACCTTGTTACGGTTTTCGACACCATCTTGACGAGGAGGCAAACGGGTGAGAAATTTATACAGGGTTTGTATGAGAATCTAATGTCGAATAATTTCCGCCAGAACGGCTATTCTAAAAAAACATGAATTGTAAACAAAAGCTTCACTTCTAAGGACCCTGCTGAAAAAAATTGAGGGCGTTTCATGCGCTAGAAGACCTAGAACCACTTTTTTAAATTTTCTATACATGTGTCTGTAAGAATTAAGTCCCGGGAAAAATTACCCGGAAAATCGAAAGTAAGCCTCTGGAGAAATTTAAGCACAGATACGCTCCCAAATTTCTTTTAGTACCTTCCTTTGCTTTGTAGCTTTATTGCAATTTATATTTTTTTCAGAAAAGCCGTTTAATTTTGCGGAAATTATTCGACATTTGATCCTCCTACAAACACTGTAATTTAATTCTCACATGTTTGCCTACCGTCAAGATGGCGTCGAAAACCGTGACAAGATCTATACACAGGCAAGACGCTTCTTTTGAAGGAAATTTATAGATCTTTCCTGTGAATTATTGCGGTCCAGTGTCATTTTTCTACTAGGCTTCCACGAATTTTGCCGGTTCTGTATTTCCTTGGTGTGATGTAGACAAGTACCGAATTCCCAACTAATAAAGTTCGCGTCTACCTTACCCTTGGATCATGCTATGTGACCAAACGAGCTTTACTATGTCTCCTTGACGATTCTTGATCCGTTTTTACTACATGGAGTCCACTAATTCTCACCAAAATGGAGTAAATTTTAGCCGAATAATGGTAAACTACGTTGTTAACTAAAGTCTACAGCCTCTAACTTTTTACATTTGACTAAATTCCTCGTCCTGTGGTCTACAATACTTGACAGAAATAAAATTGTGCGAGTTTGCTCCATTTATTTATTTATTTATTTTATTTATTTATTCTGTATTTGAAAAAAAAAACGTCCATTCCCTACTTTGGTCATAATCAGTGTTGCAGGCGTCGTTCAGATAGTGTTAGGGAGCTTACGAATTGACGACTTTCGCACGACGACGCCGTTGGACTGCGTGAGAGGCTTACTGCGCATGCTTATCTGGGCACTTGCGGCGTCGCGCCAAAGTCGACGCCGTTGTTGACAGCGATTCGCCGGCGTCCTAGAAAAAGCAGGACGTGAGACTAATTTTCAAAGTTTTCCTACATACTTCAGCGGAATTTTCCAGATAATTCAGGTATAACATTAGGCACATGTTCCTTACATATGTTTTCGATTTGTTTGTCTGTTTTCATTGAAGTAACGACCCGAAGAATCAACACCATAGCTAGCTGTAGAGAAACATAAATTAACACCGAGTGAAACCATATTGGCAAGATGGTACCAAAGCTACGACTAGACCATTGCAAGTGGTCATCTCATCACAGTAACTACAGCTGTTCAGCAAGTTTATAAATGCCATCCCTGTATATAAACGAGCCTTGCATTCGTCCTTTGTTGTCTCTTCTAAATCCGTAGTTAATTCTGAGTTTGTTGACGAAACGCATAAAAGTACAAATACAGTGAAATACTCGGTCCTTTATAAATCTGTTTCCATAAGCGTCTGCAATACGAGCTCTCGTTTCTCTTACCAGTTTAGACATTTTGGTTGAACAAACAAGCTTACTTGTGAAAAGAAGAAAACAAACTTCAGAAACGGCGGGAAAATTTGCCAGCCTCGCGCACCAACGTCGTCGTCTTTACTACGAATCGTAAATTCAAATTTCTACAGGACGGCAACGCAGAACTATGACGTGACCCAGCGGCGGCGTCGTGCGAAAGTCGTCGATTCGTAAGCTCCCTGTTCTCACTATCTGAACGACGCCTATAACAGGCTAACTTAATTACAAAAGAAAAACTTCCGATCTTGAAAAGAAGCCAAAACAAACCTCAAACAATCAATGATTTGCGACTTATTTCTCACCTAATTACTTATAATATAGCTTGTTTTAAGTTTTATGGTTTCACGATTGATCAAACAAGCATAAAGTGAACCGGACTTGCGTAGCTTGTCTAACACTTTCGCACCTCAGGGTTTCATTAAAGAAGTTCTTTGGACCATCCAGTCAATGACAGGCAACCTCAAAACATCATATAAATATGAATGTGAAGTCAAGCTTAGGAAAAATCTCGGTTTTAACGTGATATCTGATATAAGCATAATACCGCGGCAAATGAGGCTTTGTGAACAGTGAACTGTCCACTAAAATGGCAACACTATAAAGTAAAATTCAAAATGAAAATACCTGCCGTCATCCACTTCCTATGCTTAGTAGCATAACCTTGTACCAATTGTTCTTATTTGGTACTGAATGATATTAACGACGCTAAATTAAAAATAGTGTGCTTGATCGCATGACTTTTAGAAAACAAACCTAAGTTGTTATGCTATGACCTATAGCATCGCGTTTCCTATAACTTCAACTTTACGCCGCAACTTTTTAATCATGATCACTGGCTATGTTCTGGTAGAACTGAACTGATTTTGTAATTTAAATACAATATTCCCTCTTGAATCCCAACAAGAGCGTTTTTGGGCGTAACTTCAAGGATTTATTTGGGTGGAACTGTTGTTTGCTAAAAAAAAATCATATATTTTTCATGTCTTGAGGCACTTGTCGACTGACTTACTATGCTTTCGAGCATATGCTTTTCCTCGCTGGTTATATATTTAACGCAATTTAATTAATAGATATTTCAAATTTGCGGCTGAGACAGACAAAGGCTCTCTCAGTATAATTGGTCCGTGCTACCTGCAATCATCAGTTTCCGGTGTACAAGCATAAGCTTCGTATCTATTGTGTTTTGCGCATCAGTAGGTGTGAATTTGTATAGTATGCACTTGGATACTTAAATCCTGACACCAAAGGGAATCAAGAGCCATATAAATAGGCTAATGTCTCAGGGGCACCCAACCAGAATATGCTTCAAAGCCACTTAAACATAGCATTGTTGAACGTATTTTAGTATTTAAACTGTAGATATAGGAATGTTTTTATCGCCTAAAAATTTTTCATCTGTTCGGATTTCCTAGCTGAAGGTCTAGTGATCCGAAAATTATAGGGATCAAAACTTACCTTTTGGAAAATTTCAGCCAGAAAAAAGGGTCCCGAAAATTCTAGGTGAAATCAGTTTTAGGGTAAAAATCCGTTAAAAATGGGCAATTATACCATTTTTTAGATGTTCGAAAATCCTACGTGAGTTAGGCAAGCAAGAAAGTTTACAACAAATGTTGCGAAAATTCTAGATTTCAAATCGCCTTCCCAAAAGATATTTTGCAAAAATTGACGTTGGGTATCCCTGATCTCTTGACGCATGAATATAACAGACAAGGAAGACGCTTGTTTTGAAGGAACTTTATAGATCTGTCCTGTCAGGTATTGCGGTCCAGTGTCATTTTTCTACTAGGTTTCCACGAGTTTTGCTGTGATGCCGGTTCAGTATTTCCTTGGTGTGATGTAGACAATTACCGAATTCCCAAACATTAATAAAGTTCGCGTCTACCTTACCCTTGGATACCTATGTGACCAAACGGGCTTTACTATGTCTCCTTGACGATTGTTAATCCGTTTTTAATGCATGGAGTCCACTTGTTCTCATTAAAATGGAGCAATTTTTAGCCGAATAATGGTAAATTACGTTGTTAACTAAAGTCTACAGCCTCTAGCTTTTTACATTTGAATAAATTCCTCGTCCTGTGGTCTACAATACTTAGTAGAAATCGAATTGTGCGAGTTTGCTCCATTTATTTATTTATTCTGTAATTGAAATAAAAAAATCTATTCCCTACTTTGGTCATAATCAGCGTTCCAGTCGTTCAGATTGTGTTCTCACTATCTGAAGGACGCCTGGAATTACAAAAGAAAGTTTCCGATCTTGAAAAGAAGCCAAAACAAACCTCAAACAATCAATGATTTGCAACTTATTTGTCACCTAATTGCTTATAATAATTATAGCTTGTTTTTAGTTTTATGGTTTCACGATTGATCAAACAAACATAAAGTGAAACGCACTTGTGTACCTTGTCTAGCCCTTCCGCACCTCACGGTTTCATTGAAGAAGTTATTTGGACCATCCGGTATTCAAAGGCAACTTCAAAACATAATATAAATATGAATGTGAAGTAATGCTTAGGAAAAATCTGGGTTTTAAAGGTGGTATCTGATATAAGCATAATACCGCGGTAAATGAGGCTTTGTGAACAGTGAACTGTCCAGTAAAATGGCCACACTATAAACTAAAATTCAAAATGAAAATACCTGCCGTCATCCACTTCCTATGCTTACTAGCATAACCTTGCACCAGTTGTTCTTATTTGATACTGAATGATATTAACGACGCTAAAAATAGTTTTCTTGACTTTTAGAAAACAAACCTAAGTTGTTATCTACAACCTATAGCATGGCGTTTACTATAATTTCGACTTTACGCCGCAACTTTTTACTAACTGGCTATGTTCTGGTAGAACTGAACTGATTTTGTAATTTAAGTACAATATTCATTCTTGGAGCCCAACAAGAGCGTTTTTGGGCGTAACTTCAAGGATCTATTTTGGTGGAACTGTTGTTTACTAAAAAAATCCAATATTTTTCATGTCTTGAGGCACTTATCGACTGACTTAGTATGCTTTCGAGCATGTGCTTTTCCTCTCTGATTGTATATTTGACGCAATTTAATTAATAGATATTTTAAATTTGCGGCTGAGACAGACAAAGGCTCTCTCAGTAGAATTGGTCTGTGCTACCTGCAATCATCAGTTTCCGGTGTACAAGCATAAGCTTCGTATCCATTGTGTTTTGCGCATCAGTCAGGTGTAAATTTGTCATAATGCTTTGATCCGGCTACTGTCTTGCATTTCTTATGATAAAACATAAGCTAATGAGAGAGGCATTTTTGTTTTTTCTGAATAGGCACCTTCATTGGCAAAATACTGAATACACTTATAACTAGTAGCCAAACCCGGTCATTTATTAGGTATCACCAGGAGATGCCAATTCAAGTATTCCGATTCATCATAGTTGGTTTACGCCCTAGAGGTTTTTCATCACTATTAAAGCAATATCTTTCCAGACGTAAATAATCCACTATTGTGGTTGAAATATGTCAAAGGGCAGCTCTAATTTAGTGCGGGCTATTTTCAGAACGAAAACGCGGGCGGAGCCACTGTCAATAATGAAGGAATAAAAACGACACAACCGAGTGTATCTTTATCAGTTCAGGACAGAGCTGTGATCCAACAAACGTTTTAAGCACCTTACGTCTTACAAGGTACAGTTTGTTTCTTAATTCTTAGTTGTGTCCTAAACATAGATTTGTTTACAAGCAAAATTTATGTCAACAGTGAAGAAATGAAAGGGAAACAACCAAGTAGATCTTCATTAGTTCAGTTCCCGGTTTGAGACTGGAGCTGGGATCCAATTGAAGTTTACTCTTAATTCTTAATTGTGCCCTAAGCGTAGATTTGTTTACAGCCGAAATTAGCTATTAGTTCAGTAGAAAATAGTCTAGTTAGTATCCATTTTGAAGCTCATGCCCCCAGTACTTTGTTCTTCTCTTGTGACAAGATTTTGTTTGTAAGCCGCGATATTTCCTTTCTTTTAACCAGGCTAAACTACTAGCAATGGCTGCCAAGTTTTACATTTGCATGCTGCTGCTAGTTCTGGTGAGCTCAGCTGTGCACAGTGCACGGCTGCGTCGCCCACAGGAAAAAGAGAAGACCTACAACTTTCTCTATGAGAGAATTTTTGATGTACCAACTGATGGCGCAAATGAGTCTTTTTTGTAGAAGTAGAACATGATACGTTTTTTTTGCATCAAATGGAAACTCGTAAAAAATTGTGAGTCCTAAGACGGTAACTTTTAAAGCTTTTAAGGCGCACGCGCTTTAAAGTTATTTGTTATAGGCAACGAATTTGTGATATTAGACTACTCTGAGACGCGCATGAATGGAAGTTTTTGTTTCGTCTTGCAAATGCCAGGCGTCAGTACTTAGGATAGGAATCCAACACCGGACTGAGAGTAACCGCTACTCGTTCGTTTTACTAGATTAAAAAATTTTATATTGTAATGACTTTTTATCTCACCTGTTCACAGCTTTTCCACCGATGTGCTGTGTTGGTGAATGTACAGGGACGGATTGGAAGTGTCCTGATTACTTTTGCTCTGAAATATCACACGATCACTGCAAAAAGGGATCTGTGTGTTGCTGCAGGTACAGTAAAGTGTATGTTCTAAATATGTTACACTGTGATTCTGATTCTATCGTTTATTTTTTCATAGTCTTAACACCTCGCTTTCACTGTCACGCAATAAATTCGACATGAAAAAATAAATCCCAAACTTTTGAAACATAAAAGCCAAGTAAATGAAATGCTATAAACGACTGATGCATAAACAACTTTTTCAAGTCCCAAGTCTATGTTGCCTAAGCGTTTCACGCCATGAGAAAGTAAACGATTTCAATCGCAAGTGAAAAGCCCAATACAAACGTAGAATAACACAATTTAATGCAGAATTTGTGTTGAGTATTTTTAGTCAAGGCCATGAAGATGTTCTCAGTTCTTCGTCTGTATCGCTCAGCTGAAGAAAGTCTACTCCAGAAAAGACGCGCGTCAGGGATATGAAAGACATTCAAAAGCCTGTTTGTTTTGAGATGGACTACTTCATTGACTATAGTTTTGACTTCGCCTCAGCGTAAATATTATGCAGAACAACGTGTTTTGCGCTTTTTTTTCATTTTTATGCGTGACATTTCTCTTAAGAGATCCCTTCAATTCAGTAATTTGGCAATTAGCACCTGCATTGTAGCCAGTACAGCCATAAAAACCTTACTGATCTAAGATTTTCTTTTCTAGTAACTTTCCACCAGGACCACACTGTGACGGACTTGAGCGGCTACAATAAATGCTTAACTAATCGGGTGAATTATGCCCTATTCGTAATTATTTGTTAGCTTTTTTATAGTTAATTAACGAACACAAAAGTGCATATAATAAATTCTTGAAGGTCTTCGTGGCCTCTCAAATGTTCCTCTGGTTGTTTTTAATTTACCCTTAAACGACTTAAGGTATAAAGTGCCAATATAAACTGAGGGTAGTCTTTGCAAGCTAACTAGGGTTCCACAATACTCATTTTCATCTTGTTGTGATGCTTTCAGTATTCTCTGTGGTGTGATGTGGACAATAACCAAATTACGAAACGTAGAATTCATTCGGTGTGCATATAACGGTCATTCGGCAGTCTGTAAAATTCCCGTGCTGTCCTTATTCCTTTCTTTGTTAAAGGACAGCAG
>BOPM01000285.1:232926-255053 GCA_022179025.1 Porites australiensis
ATTGTAGCCAGTACAGCTATAAAAACTTTACTAATCTAAGATTTTCTTTTCTTAGTGACTGATGAGTGATCCCGCCATTGATGAATTTCACATGCACTGTAACCTTAGAACAGGACAACTGTGATGGACTTGAGCTGTTAAAATAAATGCTTAACTAATCGGGCGAATTATGCCCTATTCATAATTCTTTGTTATCTTTTTTATAGTTGATTAACGAACACAAAAGTGCATATAATAAATTGTTGAAGGTCTTCGTGGCCTCTCAAATGTTCCTCTGGTTGTCTTTAATTTACCCTTAACTGAATTAAGGTATAAAGTGCCTATATAAACTCCGAGGGCAGTCTTTGCAAGCTAACTAGGGTTCCACAATACTCATTTTCATCTTGTTGTGATGCTTGCAGTGTTCTCTGTGGTGTGATGTGGACAATTACCAAATTACCAAACGTAGAATTCATTCGGTGTGCATATAACGGTCATTCGGCATTCTGTAAAATTCCCGTGCTGTCCTTATTCCTTTCTTTGTTAAAAGACAGCAGCGACCAGGTCGTCACCCCACTCTCCCTCCCTGCGGCAGTGATAGCTCACTTTTGCATCTATTAGCTCCCACCCCTATTCCGCCTCCAGGTTTGCCTCTTCCCATAACTTATCTTAACCTGGGATGTTTGGGAGTGGGGACTCCCATTGTGAATTTAAATTTATAACTATTGAGCATTTTGAACAGGGTGTCTTTTTGCAACGGAATCCTTAAAAAGAGTGCGTGGGTTGGCAATGATGTGTTTTACCATCAATTAGTTATGATGTTAGCTTGAAAAATTAGTTAATTCTGTATGCAAAATGAAACGGATCAGGGTCATAAAACTGAACGATTTTTGGACTAAAGCATACCTCGACCCAAACTTACCTTTGCCCCTCCCCCCACCGGGATTAGAAGTGCTAGACCTGTTAGTTGCAGCCATCAAATGATGGGTATGTTAAGAAGTTTGGTGTGAGAAAAGAAAAAGAAAACCAGGGAGCAAAGCTCATATTCCATAGCTTTAAGGAGTGGTGTTGAAAAAACAAAGCTGGATTTAATTCAGTCTGAACTCCTGCGTCAATCTTAAAGAGGAATACTGATGTGCGTCGCTACTAGTCTAAGAAAGTCGAAGGATCATCAAAACCGCTATACTATGCACTTGGACCAAAGGGAATCAAGAGCCATATAATAGGCTGATCTCTTGAGGCGGGAATATAATAGACCTTGTTACGGTTTTCGACGCAATCTTGACGAGTAGGCAAACGCGTAAGAAATTACAGTGTTTGTATGAGAATCTAATGTCGAATAATTTCCGTAGAACGGCTATTCTAAACAAAAATGAACCGTAAACTAAAGCTTCACTCCTAAGGACTCTGCTGAAAAAAATTGAGGGCGTTTCATGCGAGACCTAGAATCACTTTAAATTTTCTATACATGTGTGTGTAAGAAAGTCCCGGGAAAACTCACATGGAAAATCTAAAGCAAGCCTCTGCAGAAATTTAAGCACAGATACGCTCCCAAATTTTTTTATTACAATCCTTTGCTTTGTAGCTTTATTACAATTGATATTTATTTTTCAGAAAAGCCGTTTTGCGGAAATTATTCGACATTTGATTCGCATACAAACACTATAATTTCTCACATGTTGCCTATTCGTCAAGATGGCGTCGAAAACCGTGACAAGATCTATACACAAGCAAGACACTTCTTTTGAAGGAACTTTATATCTTTATAGAACTTTCCGGTCAATTATTCCGGTCATTGTCATTTTTCTACTAGGTTTCCAAGAGTTTTGCTGTGATGCCGGTTCAGTATTTCCTTGGTGTGATGTAGACAATCAGTACCGAATTCCCAAACAAATAAAGTTCGAGTTTACTTTACCCTTGGATACCTATGTGACCAAACGGGCCTTACTATGTCTCCTTGAAAATTCTTAATCCGTTTTTACTGCTTGGAGTCCACTAATTATCACAAAAATGGAGTAATATTTAGCCGAATAATGGTAAATTACGTTGTTAACTAAAGTCTACAGCCTCTAACTTTTTACATTTGACTAAATTCCTCGTCCTGTGGTCTACAATACTTAGCAGAAATCAAATTGTGCGAGTTTGCTCCATTTATTTATTTATTTTTTTATTCTGTATTTGAAATAAAAACATCTATTCCCTACTTTGGTCATAGTCAGTGTTGCAGGCGTCGTTCAGATAGTGTTCTCACTATCTGAACGATGCCTAGAACAGGCTAACTTAATTACAAAAGAAAAACTTCCGATCTTGAAAAGAAGCCAAAACAAACCTCAAACAATCAATGATTTGCAACTTATTTCTCACCTAATTACTTATAATATAGCTTGTTTTTAGTTTTATGGTTTCACGATTGATCAAACAAGCATAAAGAGAACCGGACTTGTGTACCGCCTTGTCTAGCACTTTCGCACCTCAGGGTTTCATTAAAGAAGTTCTTTGGACCACCCAGTCAATCAAAGGCAACTTCAAAACATAATATAAATATGAATGTGCAGTAATGCTCAGGAAAAATCTCGGTTTTAACGTGGTATCTGATACAAGCATAACACCGCGGCAAATGAGGGTTTGTGAACAGTGAACTGTCCACTAAAATGGCGACACTATAATAAAGTAAAATGAAAATACCTGTCGTAATCCACTTCCCATGCTTACTAGCATAACCTTGTACCAATTGTTCTTATTTGTTATTAAATGATATTAACGACGCTAAAAATAGTTTTCCTGACTTTTAGAAAACAAACCTAAGTTGTTATGCTATAACCTAAAGCATGGCGTTTCCTGTGACTTCGACTTTAGTTTACGCCGCAGCTTTTTACCAACTGGCTATGTTCTGATAGAACTGAATTGATTTTGTAATTTAAATACAATATTCATTCTTGAAGTCCAACATGAGCGTTTTTGGACGTAACTTCAAGGTTTTATTTTGGTGGAACTGTTGTTTGCTTAAAAAATCCAATATTTTTCATGTCTTGAGGCACCTGTCGACTGACTTACTATGCTTTTCTTCACTGGTTATATATTTGACGCAATTTTATTGAGAGATATTTTAAATTTGCGGCTGAGACAGACAAAGGCTCTCTCAGTATAATTGGTCCGTGCTACCTGCAATCATCAGTTTCCGGTGTAAAAAGGATAAGCTTCGTACCCATTGTGTTTTGCGCATCAGTAGGTGTAAATTTGTATACTATGCGCTTGGATGCTAAATCCTGACACCAGAGGGAATCAAGAGCCATATAAATAGGCTGATCTCTCAGGGGCACCCAACGAAAATATAGTTTAAAACCACTTAAACATAACATTGTTGAACTATTTTAGTATTTAAACTGTAGATGTAGGCATATTTTTATCCCCTAAAAACGTTTCATCTGTTCGGATTTCCTAGTAGCTGAAAGTCTAATGAACCGAGACTTAAAGGGATCAAAACTTACCTTTTCGAAAATTTCAGCAGGAAAAAAGGGTCCCGAAAAATTCTAGCTGACCTCAGCTCAGTTTTAGGGTAACAATCCGTAAAAATGGGCAATTATACCATTTTTTAGATGTTCGAAAATTCTAGGAGAGGTAGGCAAGCAAGAAATATTACAACAATGTTCCGAAAATTCTAGATTTCGAATCGCCTTCCGAACAGATATTTTGCAAAAATTGACGTTGGGTATCCTGATCTCTTGATGCATGAATATAATAGACAAGGAAGACGCCTCTTTTGAGGGAACTTTATAGGTCTTTCCTGTCAATTATTGCGGTCATTGTCATTTTTTCGAACTACTTTAGTAAAGTGTTTGCAACCTACTAGGCTTCCACGAGTTTTGCTGTGATGCCGGTTCTGTCAGTATTTCCTTGGTGTGATGTAGACAATAACCGAATTCCAAAACAAATAAAGTTCGCGTCTACCTTACCCTTGGATACCTATGTGACCAAACGGGCTTTACTATGTCTCCTTGACGATTGTTAGTCCGTTTTTACTGCCTGGAGTCCACTAATTCTCACAAAAATGGAGTAATTTTTAGCCGAATAATGGTAAATTACGTTGTTAACTAAATTCTACAGCCTCTTAACTAGCTTTTTACATTTGACTAAATTCCTCGTCCCGTGGTCTACAATACTTGACAGAAATCAAATTGTGCGAGTTTGCTCCATTTATTTATTTATTCTGTATTTGAAATAAAAACATCTGTTCCCTACTTTGGTCATAATCAGTGTTGCGGGCGTCGTTTAGATAGTGTTCTCACTATCTGCATGAACGACGCCTGGAACAGGCTACCTTTATAATTAGAAAAGAAAAACTTCCGATCTTGAAAAGAAGCCAAAACAAACCTCAAACAATTAATAATTTGCAACTTATTTCTCACCTAATTGCTTATAATATAGCTTGTTTTTAGTTTTATGGTTTCACGATTGATCAAACAAGCATAAAGCCGAGTGAACCGGACTTTGTACCTTGTCTAACACTTCGGCGGCACCTCAGGGTTCATTAAAGAAGTTCTTTGGACCATCCAGTAATCAAAGGCAACTTTAAAACATAATATAAATATGAATGTGCAGTAATGCTTAGGAAAAATCTCGGTTTTAACATGATATCTGATACAAGCATAATACCGCGGCAAATGAGGCTTTGTGAACAGTGAACTGTCCACTAAAACGGCGACACTATAAAGTAAAAAATTAAAATTCAAAATGAAAATACCTGCCGTCGTCCACTTCCTATGCTTAGTAGCATAACCTTGTACCAATTGTTCTTATTTGGTACTGAATGATATTAACGACGCTAAATTAAAAATAGTGTGCTTGACTTTTAGAAAACAAACCTTAGTTGTTATGCTATAACATATAGCATCGCATTTCCTATAACTTCGACTTTACGCCGAAACTTTTTACTAACTGGCTATGTTCTGGTGGAACTGAACTGATTTTGTAAGTTAAATACAATATTCATTCTTGAAGCCCAACAAGAGCGTTTTTGGGCGTAACTTCAAGTTTTTTTTTTGCGTGGAACTGTTGTTTGCTAAAAAAAATCCAATATTTTTCATGTCTTGAGGCACTTGTCGACTGACTTACTATGCTTTCGAGCATATGCTTTTCCTCACTGGTTATAAATTTAACGCAATTTAATTGATAGATACTTTAAATTTGCGGCTGAGACAGACAAAGGCTCTCTCAGTATAATTGGTCTGTGCTACCTGCAATCATCAGTTTCCGGTGTACAAGCATAAGCTTTGTACCCATTGTGTTTTGCGCATCAGTAGGTGTAAATTTGAATACTATCCACTTGAATGCTAAAATCCTGACACCAAAGGGAATCAAGAGCCATATAAATAGGCTGATCTCTCAGGGGCACCCAACGAAAATATACTTCAAAACCACTTAAACATAGCATTGTTGAACGTATTTTAGTATTTAAACTGTAGATATAGGCATATTTTTATCCCCTAAAAATTTTTCATCTGTTCGGATTTCCTAGCTGAAAGCAGGAGTAGTGATCCGAAAATTATAGGGGTGAAAACTTACCCTTTCGAAAATTTCAGCAAGAAAAAAAGGGTCCCGAAAATTCTAGGTGACCTCAGTTTTAGGGTAAAAATCCGTTAAAAGTGGGCAATTATTACCATTTTTTAGATGTTCGAAAATCCTAGGAGAGGCAGGCAAGCAAGAAATTTTACAACAAATGTTCCGAAAATTCTAGATTTCATTCGCCTTCCGAACAGATATTTTGCAAAACATTGACGTTGGGTGCCCCTGATCCCTTGAGGCGGGAATATAATACTCAAGCAAGACGTTTCTTTTGAAGGAACTTTATAGATCTTTTCTGTCAATTACTGCGGTCATTGTCATTTTTTCGAGCTACTTTAGTAAAGTGTTTGCAACCTACTAGGCTTCCACGAGTTTTGCTGTGATGCCGGTTCTGTCAGTATTTCCTTGGTGTGATGTAGACAATAACCGAATTCCCAAACAAATAAAGTTCGCGTCTACCTTACCCTTGGATACCTATGTGACCAAACGGGCCTTACTATGTCTCCTTGACGATTGTTAGTCCGTTTTTACTGCATGGAGTCTACTAATTCTCACAAAAATGGAGTAATTTTTAGCCGAATAATGGTAAATTACGCTGTTAACTAAAGTCTACAGCCTCTAACTTTTTACGTTCGACTAAATTCCTCGTCCCGTGGTCTACAATACTTGACAGAAATCAAATTGTGCGAGTTTGCTCAATTTATTTATTTATTCTGTATTTGAAATAAAAACATCTATTCCCTACTTTGGTCATAATCAGTGTTGCAGGCGTCGTTCAGATAGTGTTCTCACTATCTCAACGACTTCTCAGGAACAGGCTAACTTAATTAGAAAAGAAAAACTTCCGATCTTGAAAAGAAGCCAAAACAAACCTCAAACAATTAATAATTTGCAACTTATTTCTCACCTAATTGCTTATAATATAGCTTGTTTTTAGTTTTATGGTTTCACGATTGATCAAACAAGCATAAAAAGAACCGGACTTGTGTACCGCCTTGTCTAGCACTTCCGCGGCACCTGAGGGTTTCATTAAAGAAGTTCGTTGGACCATCCAGTCAATCAAAGGCAACTTCAAAACATAATGTAAATATGAATGTGAAGTAATGCTCAGGAAAAATCTCAGTTTTAACGTGATATCTGATATAAGCATAAGTGAACTGTCCACTAAAATGGCCAGACTATAAACTAAAATGAAAATACCTGTCGTCATCCACTTCCTATGCTTACTAGCATAACCTTGTACCAGTTGTTCTTATTTGGTATTGAATGATATTAACGACACTAAAAATAGTTTTTTTTGACTTTTAGAAAACAAACCTAATTAAGTTGTTATGCTATAACCTATAGCATGGCGTTTCCTATAACTTGGACTTTATGCCGCAACGTTTTACTAACTGGCTATGTTCTGGTAGAACTGACCTGATTTTGTAATTTAAACTTAATACTCATTCTTGAAGCCTAACAAGAGCGTTTGGGTGTAACTAGTTTTATTTTGGTGGAACTGTTGTTTGCTAAAAAAAATCCAATATTTTTCATGTCTTGACTGAGGCACTTGTCGACTGACTTACTATGCTTTCGAGCATATGCTTTTCTTCACTGGGTATATATTTGACGCAATTTAATTAATAGATATTTCTAAATTTGCGACTGAGACATACAAAGGCTCTCTCAGTGTAATTGGTCCGTGCTACCTGCAATCATCAGTTTCCGTTGTACAAGCATAAGCTTGGTACCCATTGTTTTTCGCGCATCAGTAGGTGTAAATTTGTCATAATGCTTTGATCCGGCTACTGTCTTACATTTCTTATGATAAGTCATAAGCTGATGAGACAGGCAGTTTTGTTTTTTTCTTTGTAGGCACCGTCATTGGCAAAATACTGAATACACCTATAACTAGTAGCCAAACCCGGTCATTTATTAGGTATTACCAGGAGATGCCAATTCAAGTATTCCCATTCATCATGGTTGGTTTACGCCCTGGAGGTTTCTCATCACCATTCAAGCATTTATCTTCCCATACGTAAATAATCCACTATTGTGATTGAAATATGTCAAAGGGCAGCTCTAATTTAGTGCGGCCTATTTTCAGAATGAAAACGCGGGCGGAGCCACTGTCAATAATGAAGGAATAAAAACGACACGACCTAGTGTATCTTTATCAGTTCAGGACAGAGCTGTGATCCAACAAACGTTTTAAGCACCTTACGTCTTACAAGGTACAGTTTGTTTCTTAATTCTTAGTTGTGTCCTAAACAGAGACTTGTTTACAAGCGAATCAAGTTATGCCAATAGCGAAGGAATGAAAGGGAATCAACCAAGTAGATCTTCATTAGTTCGGTTTTCGGTGTAAGACTGGAGCTGTGATCCAGTTGAAGTTTACTCTTAATTCGTAATTTTGTCCTAAACATAGGATTTGTTTACAACCGAAATCAGTAGCTATCTGATCAGTAGGAAGTAGTCTAGTTAGTATCGATTTTGAAGTTCATGCCGCCAGTACTTTCTTCTTCTCTTGTGACAAGATTTTGCTTGCAAGCCGAGATATTTGCTTTTCCTTTTAAACAGGTTTAACGCTGTTCTCTAAGCTACAAGCAATGGCTGCCAAGTTTTACATTTGCATGCTGCTGGTAGTTCTGGTGAGCTCAGCTGTGCACAGTGCACGGCTGCGTCGCCCACAGGAAAAGGAGAAGACCTACAACTTTCTCTATAAGAGATTTTTTGATGGACCAATAACTCTTGAGCCGACTACTGGCCCAGCAAGTGAGTCTTTTTTGTAGAAGTGGAACATGATACGTTTTTTTTTGCATCAAATGGAAACTCGGAAAAAGTCTGATTCCCAGATGGTGCTCAGAGAAAAGAGAAATTGTGAGTCCCAAGACGGTAACTTCGAAGGTTTTAAGGCCCACGGCGCTTAAAAATTATTTGTTATAGGCAACGAATTTGTGATATTACACTACTTTTAGACGTGCATGAACGAAATTTTTTGCTTCGTCTTGCAAATGCCAGGGGTTTGTACTTGGGATAGGAATCCAATGCCAGACTGAAGGAAACCGCTACTCGTTCGTTTTACTGAGATTAAAAAATTTTATATTGTAATGACTTTTTATCTCATCAGCGAAGTGCTGTATTGCAGGATGTCTGTATTGTCCAGGTTATGGGTCCTGCCATTCAGCTGTCCATTGCGCATGCCCGCGGATGCTTGGACTTCAGTGTTGCTGCAGGCAGTAAAGTGTATGTTCTAAATATGTTCCAATATGATTCTGACTCTCTCTCTTATTTTTTCATAGTCTTAACACCTTGTAAGTGGATCGTTTTCACTGTCACGCAATAAATCCGACATGAAAAAATAAATCCCAAACTTTTGAAACAAGTAAAAGCCAAGTAAATGAAATGCTGTAAACGACTGATGCAAACAACTTTTTCAAGTCCCAGGTCTATGTTGTCTAAACTTTTCACGCCATGAGAATGTAAACGATTTCAATGCCAAGTGAAAAGCCCAATACAAACATAAAATAATACAATTTGTTAAGGTGCGTTGCGATTTTTAGTCAAGGCCATGAAAATGTTCTCAGTTCTGCGTCTGTATCGCTCAGCTGAAGAAAGTCTACTCCAGAAAAAGATGCGAGTCAGGGATATGAAATACATATAAAAGCCTGTTTGTTTTGATACGGAATACTTCATTGACTATAGTTTTGACTTAAAAAACATTATTCAGAACAACATGTTTGTGCTTTTGTTTTTATTTTTATGCGTGACATTTCTGAAGAGATCCCTTCAGTAATTTGGCAATTAGCACCTGCATTGCAGCCAGTACAGCTATAAAAACTTTACTAATCTAAGATTTCTTTTCCAGTTAGTACATGATTGGTGATCCCCTCATTGATGGATTTCACATGCACTGTTACCTTAGAACAGGACCCACTGTGATGGAATTGAGCTGTTAAAATATATGCTTAACTAATTGAGTGAATTATGCCCTATTCATAATTATTTTTTTATAGTTAATTAACGAACGCAGGAGTGCATGTAATAAATTGTTGAAGGTCTTCGTGACCTCTCAAATGTTCCTATTTATCTTTAAATTAAGGTATAAAGTGCCAATATAAACTGAGGGCAGTCTTTGCAAGCTAACTAGGGTTCCACAATACTCATTTTCATCTTGTTGTGATGCTTTCAGCAATCTCTGTGGTGTGATGTGGACAATTACCAAATTACCAAACGTAGAATTCATTCGGTGTGCATATAACGGTCAATCGGCAGTCTGCAAAATTCCTGTGCTGTCCTTATTCCTTTCTTTGTTAAAAGGACAGTAGAGACCAGGTTGTCACCCCACTCTCCCTCCCTGCAGTGATAGCTCACTTTTGTACCTACTAGCTCCCACTCCTATTCCGCCTTCAGGTTTGCCTCTTCCCATAACTTATCTTAGCCTGGGATGTTTGGGAGTGGGGACTCCCATTGTGAATTTAAATTTATAACTATTGAGCATTTTGAACAGGGTGTCTTTTTGCAACGGATTCCTTAAAAAGAGTGCGTGGGTTGGCAATGATGTGTGGTATCATCAATTAGTTATGATATTAGCTTGAAAAATTAGTTAATTCTGTGTGCAAAGTGAAACGAATCAGGGTCATAAAACTGAACGATTTTTGCACTAAAGCATACCTCTACCGAAACTTACCTTTGCCCCCACCCCCGTCTCGGTTAGAAGTACTATAAACTTGTTAGTTGCACCGATCAAATGATAGGTATGTTAAGAAGTTTGGTGTGAGAAAAGAAAAAGAAAACCAAGGAGCAAAGCTCATATTCCATACCTTTAAGGAGCGGTGTTGAAAAAACAAAGCTGGATTTAATTCAGTCTGAACTCCTGCGTCAATCTTAAAGAGGAATACTGATGTGCGTTGCTACTTGTAAAAAAATCGAAGGATCATCAAAACTGCTATACTATGCACTTGGACCAAAGGGAATCAAGAGAGATATAAATAGGCTGATCTCTTGAGGCGGGAATATAATAGACCTTGTTACGGTTTTCGACGCCATCTTGACGAGTAGGCAAGCGCGTGAGAAATTACAGTGTTTGTATGAGAATCTAATGTCGAATAATTTCCGTAGAACGGCTATTCAAAAAAAAAATGAACCGTAAACTAAAGTTTCACTCGTAGGGACTCTGCTGAAAAAAATTGAGGGCGTTTCATGCGAGACCTAGAACCACTTTAAATTTTCTATACATGTGTGTGTAAGAAAGTCCCGGGAAAAATTACCTGGAAAATCTAAAGCAAGCCTCTGGAGAAATTTAAGCACAGATACGCTCCCAAATTTTTTTATTACAATCCTTTGCTTTGTAGCTTTATTACAATTGATATTTATTTTTCAGAAAAGCCGTTTTGCGGAAATTATTCGACATTTGATTCGCATACAAACACTATAATTTCTCACATGTTGCCTATTCGTCAAGATCGCGTCGAAAACCGTGACAAGACCTATACACAAGCAAGACGCTTCTTTTGAAGGAACTTTATATCTTTATATCTTTATAGATCTT
This sequence comes from Porites australiensis, assembly GCA_022179025.1. Classification (NCBI taxonomy): domain Eukaryota; kingdom Metazoa; phylum Cnidaria; class Anthozoa; order Scleractinia; family Poritidae; genus Porites; species Porites australiensis. The sequence continues at coordinate 244,001 of BOPM01000285.1, forward strand.
TCCGGTCAATTATTCTGGTCATTGTCATTTTTCTACTAGGTTTCCAAGAGTTTTGCTGTGATGCCGGTTCAGTATTTCCTTGGTGTGATGTAGACAATCAGTACCGAATTCCCAAACAAATAAAGTTCGAGTTTACTTTACCCTTGGATACCTACGTGACCAAACGGGTTTACTATGTCTCCTTGACGATTCTTAATCCGTTTTTACTGCATGGATTCCACTAATTATCACAAAAATGGAGTAATTTTTAGCCGAATAATGGTAAATTACGTGTTAACTAAAGTCTACAGCCTCTTAACTAGCTTTTTACGTTTGGCTAAATTCCTCGTCCTGTGGTCTACAATATACTTAGCAGAAATCAAATTGTGCGAGTTTGCTCTATTTATTTATTTATTTATACATTTATTTATTCTGTATTTGAAATAAAAACATCTATTCCCTACTTTGGTCATCATCAGTGTTGCAGGCGTCGTTCAGATAGTGTTCTCACTATCTGAACGACGCCTGGAACAGGCTAAATTAGTTACAAAAGAAAAACTTCCGATCTTGAAAAGAAGCCAAAACAAACCTCAAACAATCAATGATTTGCAACTTATTTCTCACCTAATTGCTTATAATATAGCTTGTTTTTAGTTTTATGATTTCACGATTGATCAAACAAGCATAAAGTGAAGCGGACTTGTGTACCTTGTCTAGCACTTTCGCACCTGAGGGTTTCATTAAAAGAAGTTCTTTGGACGTACCATCCAGTCAATCAAAGGCAACTTCAAAACATAATATAAATATGAATGTGCAGTAATGCTCAGGAAAAATCTCGGTTTTAACGTGATATCTGATATAAGCATAATACCGCGGCAATGAGGCTTTGTGAACAGTGAACTGTCCACTAAAATGGCAACACTATAAAGTAAAATTCAAAATGAAAATACCTGCACGTCATCCACTTCCTATGCTTACTAGCATAACCTTGTTCCAATTGTCCTTATTTGGTACTGAATGATATTAACGACGCTAAATTGAAAATAGTGTGCTTGACGTTTAGAAAACAAACCTAAGTTGTTATGCTATAACCTATAGCATCGCGTTTCCTATAACTTCGACTTTACGCCGCAACTTTTTAGTAACTGGCTATGTTCTGGTAGAACTGAACTGATTTTGTAATTTAAACTTAATATACATTGTTGAAGCCTAACAAGAGCGTTTTTGGGCGTAACTTCAAGGATTTATTTGGGTGGAACTGTTGTTTGCTAAAAAAATCCAATATTTTTCATGTCTTGAACAACTGGTCGACTGACCTACTCTGCTTTCGAGCATATGCTTTTCCTCGCTGTTTATATATTTAACGCAATTTAATTAATATAGATACTTTAAATTTGTGGCTGAGACAGACAAAGGCTCTCTCAGTATAATTGGTCTGTGCTACCAGCAATCATCAGTTTCCGGTGTACAAGCATAAGCTTCGTACCCATTGTGTTTTGCACATCAGTAGGTGTAAATTTGTATACTATGCACTTGGATGCTTAAATCCTGACACCAAAGGGAATCAAGAGCCATATAAATAGGCTGATATCTCACCTATGATCTCTTGAGGCGGGAATATAATCAGTACACAAGCAAGACGCTTCTTTTGAAGGAACTTTATGATCTTTCCTGTCAACATCGTCATTTTTTCAAACTACTTTAGTAAAGTTGCAACCTACTAGGCTTCCACGAATTTTGCTGTGATGCCAGTTCAGTATTTCCTTAGTGTGATGTAGACAATTATTGAATTTCCAAACATTAATAAAGTTCGCGTCTACCTTACCCTTGGATACCTATGTGACCAGACGGGCTTTACTATGTCTCCTTGACGATTGTTAATCCGTTTTTACGGCATGGAGTCCACTTGTTCTCACCAAAATGGAGTAATTTTTTTTCCGAATAATGGTAAATTACGCTGTTGACTACAGTCTACAGCCTCTAACTTTTTACATTTGACTAAATTCCTCGTACTTTGGTCTACAATACTTAGCAGAAATAGAATTATGCGAGTTTGCTCCATTTAGTTATTTACTTATTAATTCTGTATTTGAAATAAAAACATCTATTCCCTACTTTGGTCATAATCAGTGTTGCGGGCGTCGTTCAGATAGTGTTTTCATTATCTGAACGACGCCTGGAACAGGCTAACTTAATTACAAAAGAAAAACTTCCGATCTTGAAAAGAAGCCAAAACAAACCTCAAACAATCAATGATTTGCAACTTATTTCTCACCTGATTGCTTATAATATAGCTTGTTTTTAGTTTTATGGTTTCACGATTGATCAAACAAGCATAAAGTGAACCGGACTTGTGTGCCACCTTGTCTAGCACTTTCGCACCTCAGGGTTTCATTAAAGAAGTTTTTTGGACCATCCAGTCAATCAAAGGCAACTTCAAAACATGAATAAATAAATATGAATGTGAAGTAATGCTTAGGAAAAATCTCGATTTTAACGTGATATCTGATATAAGCATAATACCGCGGCAAATGAGGCTTTGTGAACGGTGAACTGTCCACTAAAACAGGGGCACCCAACGTCAATTTTCGGAAAATATCTGTTAGGAAGACGATTTGAGATCTAGAATTTTCGGAACATTTGTTGTAAAATTTCTTGCTTGCCTGCCTCTCCTAGGATTTTAGAGCATCCAAAAAATGGTATAAGTGCCCATTTTTAACGGATTTTTACCCTAAAGAGGTCACCTAGAATTTTCGGAAGCCTTTCTGGCTGAAATTTTCGATAAGGTAAGTTTTGATCCCTATGATTTTTGGATCAACAGACTTTCAGCTAGGAAAACCGAACAGATGAAAATTTTTAGGGGATAAAAATATGCCTATATCTACCGTTTAAATGATAAAACACGTTTAACAATGCTATGCTTAAGTGGTTTTGAACTATGTTCTCGTTGGGTGCCCCTGACTAAAATGGCGACACTATAAAGTAAAGTGAAAATACAGCCGTCATGCACTTTGCTTACTAGCATAATCGTGTACCAATTGTTCTTATTTAGTACTGAATGATATTAACGACGCTAAAAATAGTTTTCTTGACTTTTAGAAAAACAAACGTAAGTTGTTATACTATAACCTATAGCATGGAGTTTTCTATAATTTCGACTTTACCCCGCAGCTTTTTACTAACTGGCTATGTTCTGTTAGAACTGAACTGATTTTGTAATTTAAATACAATATTCATTCTTGAAGCCCAACAAGAGCGTTTTTGGGCGTAACTTCAAGGTTTTATTTTGGTGGAACTGTTGTTTGCTAAAAAAAATCCAATATTTTTCATATCTTGAGGCACTTGTCGACTGACTTAGTATGCTTTCGAGCATATGCTTTTCTTTACTGGTTATATATTTAATTTGAGGCAATTTAATTAAAGATAGTTAAAATTTGCGGCTGAGACAGACAAAGGCTCTCTCAGTATAATTGGTCTGTGGTACCTGCAATCATCAGTTTCCTGTGTACAAGCATAAGCTTCGTACCCATTGTGTTTTGCGTATCAGTAGGTGTAAATTTGTATACTGTGCACTTGGAAGCTAAATCCTGACACCAGAGGGAATCAAAAGCCATATAAATAGGCTGATGTCTCAGGAGCACCCAACGAAAATATAGTTCAAAACGTTAACCACTTAAACATAGCATTGTTAAACGTATTTTAGTATTTAACCTGTAGATACAGGCATACTGATTTTTATCCCCTAAAAATTTTTCATCTCTTCGGATTTCCTTGCTGAAAGTCTAGTGATCCGAAAATAAAAGGGATCAAAACTTACCTTTTGGAAAATTTCAGCCAGAAAAAAGGGTCCCCAAAATTCTAGGTGAAATCAGTTTTAGGGTAAAAATCCGTTAAAAATGGGCAATTATACCATTTAGTTTAGATGTTCGAAAATCCTAGGAGAGGCAGGCAAGCAAGAAATTTTACAACAAATGTTCCGGAAATTCTAGATTTTAAATCGCCTTCCGAACACATATTTTGCATAAATTGAAGTTGGGTGCCCCTGATCTCTTGAGGCATGAATATAATACACAAGCGAGACGCTTCTTTTGAAGGAACTTTATAGATCTTTCCTGTCGATTATTGCGGTCATTGTCATTTTTCTACTAGGTTTCCACGAGTTTTGCTGTGATGCCGGTTCAGTATTTCCTTGGTGTGATGTAGACAATCTGTACCGAGTTCCCAAACATTAATAAAGTTCCCGTCTACCTTACCTTTTCTACCTTGGATACCTAACTAAAGTCTACAGCCTCTAGCTTTTTACATTTGACTAAATTCCTCGTCCTGTGGTCTACAATACTTAGCAGAAATCAAATTGTGCGAGTTTGCTTCATTTATTTATTTATTCTGTATTTGAAATAAAAACATCGATCTATTCCCTACTTTGGTCATAATCAGTGTTGCAGGCGTCGTTCAGATAGTGTTCTCACTATCTGAACGACGCCTGGAACAGGCTTGCTTAATTACAAAAGAAAAACTTCCAATCTTGAAAAGAAGCCAAAACATACCTCAAACAATCAATGATTTGCAACTTATTTCTCACCTAATTACTTATAATTTAGCTTGTTTTTAGTTTTATGGTTTCACGATTGATCAAACAAGCATAAAGTGAAGCGGACTTGTGTACCGTCTTGTCTAGCACTTTCGCACCTGAGGGTTTCATTAAAGAAGTTCTTTGGACCATCCAGTCAATCAAAGGCAACCTCAAAACATAAAATAAATATGAATGTGAACCAATGCTTAGGAAAAATCTCGGTTTTAACGTGATATCTTATATAAGCATAATACCGCGGCAAATGAGGCTTTGTGAACAGTGAACGGTCCACTAAAATGGCGACACTATAAAGTAAAATGAAAATACCTGTCTTCATCCACTTCCCATGCTTACTAGCATAACCTTGTACCAATTGTTCTTATTTGTTATTAAATGATATTAACGACGCTAAAAATAGTTTTCTTAACTTTTAGAAAACAAACCTAAGTTGTTATGCTATAACCTAAAGCATGGCGTTTCCTATGACTTTGACTTTAGTTTACGCCGCAGCTTTTTACCAACTGGCTATGTTCTGATAGAACTGAATTGATTTTGTAATTTAAATACAATATTCATTCTTGAAGTCCAACATGAGCGTTTTTGGACGTAACTTCAAGGTTTTATTTTGGTGCAACTGTTGTTTGCTTAAAAAATCATATATTTTTCATGTCTTGAGGCACTTGTCGACTGACTTACTATGCTTTCGAGCATATGCTTTTCTTCACTGGTTATATATTTGACGCAATTTTATTGAAAGATAGTTTAAATTTGCGGCTGAGACAGACAAAGGCTCTCTCAGTATAATTGGTCCGTGCTACCTGCAATCATCAGTTTCCGGTGTAAAAAGCATAAGCTTCGTACCCATTGTGTTTTGCCCATCAGTAAGTGTAAATTTGTATACTATGCGCTTGGATGCTAAATCCTGACACCAAAGGGAATCAAGAGCCATATAAATAGGCTGATCTCTCAGGGGCATCCAACGAAAATATAGTTTAAGACCACTTAAACATAACATTGTTGAACTATTTTAGTATTTAAACTGTAGATGTAGGCATATTTTTATCCCCTGAAAACGTTTCATCTGTTCGGATTTCCTAGTAGCTGAAAGTCTAGTGAACCAAGACTTAAACCTTTTCGAAAATTTCAGCAGGAAAAAAGGGTCCCGAAAATTCTAGCTGACCTCAGTTTTAGGGTAACAATCCGTAAAAATGGGCAATTATACCATTTTTTAGATGTTCGAAAATCCTAGGAGAGGTAGGCAAGCAAGAAATATTACAACAATGTTCGGAAAATTCTAGATTTCGAATCGCCTTCCGAACAGATATTTTGCAAAAATTGACGTTGGGTATACTGATCTCTTGACGCATGAATATAATAGACAAGGAAGACGCCTCTTTTGAAGGAACTTTATAGATCTTTCTTGTCAATTATTGCGGTCATTGTCATTTTTTTTGAACTACTTTAGTAAAGTGTTTGCAACCTACTAGGCTTCCACGAGTTTTGCTGTGATGCCGGTTCAGTATTTCCTTGGTGTGATGTAGACAATCAGTACCGAATTCCCAAACATTAATAAAGTTCGCGTCTACCTTACACTTGGATACCTATGTGACCAAACGGGCTTTACTATGTCTCCTTGACGATTCTTATAATCCGTTTTTACTGCATGGAGTCCTCTAATTCTCATAAAAATGGAGTAATTTTTACCCGAATAATGGTAAATTACGCTGTTAACTAAAGTCTACAGCCTCTAGCTTTTTACATTTGACTAAATTCCTCGTCCTGTGGTCTACAATACTTAGTAGAAATCAAATTGTGCGAGTTTGCTCCATTTATTTATTTATTCTGTAATTGAAATAAAAAAAATCTATTCCCTACTTTGGTCATAATCAGCGTTCCAGTCGTTCAGATTGTGTTCTCACTATCTGAACGACGCCTGGAATTACAAAAGAAAGCTTCCGATCTTGAAAAGAAGCCAAAACAAACCTCAAACAATCAATGATTTGCAACTTATTTGTCACCTAATTGCTTATAATAATTATAGCTTGTTTTTAGTTTTATGGTTTCACGATTGATCAAACAAGCATAAAGTGAAACGCACTTGTGTACCTTGTCTAGCCCTTCCGCACCTCACGGTTTCATTGAAGAAGTTCTTTGGACCATCCGGTATTCAAAGGCAACTTCAAAACATAATATAAATATGAATGTGAAGTAATGCTTAGGAAAAATATGGGTTTTAAAGGTGGTATCTGATATAAGCATAATACCGCGACAAATGAGGCTTTGTGAACAGTGAACTGTCCAGTAAAATGGCGACACTATAAACTAAAATTCAAAATGAAAATACCTGCCGTCATCCACTTCCTATGCTTACTAGCATAACCTTGTACCAATTGTTCTTATTTGATACTGAATGATATTAACGACGCTAAAAATAGTTTTCTTGAAACAAACCTAAGTTGTTATCTACAACCTATAGCATGGCGTTTCCTATAATTTCGACTTTACGCCGCAACTTTTTACTAACTGGCTATGTTCTGGTAGAACTGAACTGATTTTGTAATTTAAGTACAATATTCATTCTTGGAGCCCAACAAGAGCGTTTTTGGGCGTAACTTCAAGGATCTATTTTGGTGGAACTGTTGTTTACTAAAAAAATCCAATATTTTTCATGTCTTGAGGCACTTATCGACTGACTTAGTATGCTTTCGAGCATGTGCTTTTCCTCTCTGATTGTATATTTGACGCAATTTAATTAATAGATATTTTAAATTTGCGGCTGAGATAGACAAAGGCTCTCTCAGTAGAATTGGTCTGTGCTACCTGCAATCATCAGTTTCCGGTGTACAAGCATAAGCTTCGTATCCATTGTGTTTTGCGCATCAGTAGGTGTAAATTTGTCATAATGCTTTGATCCGGCTACTGTCTTGCATTTCTTATGATAAAACATAAGCTAATGAGAGAGGCATTTTTGTTTTTTCTGAATAGGCACCTTCATTGGCAAAATAATGAATACACTTATAACTAGTAGCCAAACCCGGTCATTTATTAGGTATCACCAGGAGATGCCAATTCAAGTATTCCGATTCATCATAGTTGGTTTACGCCCTAGAGGTTTTTCATCACTATTAAAGCAATATCTTTCCAGACGTAAATAATCCACTATTGTGGTTGAAATATGTCAAAGGGCAGCTCTAATTTAGTGCGGGCTATTTTCAGAACGAAAACGTGGGCGGAGCCACTGTCAATAATGAAGGAATAAAAACGACACAACCGAGTGTATCTTAATCAGTTCAGGACAGAGCTGTGATCCAACAAACGTTTTAAGCATCTTGCGTCTTACAAGGTACAGTTTGTTTCTTAATTCTTAGTTGTGTCCTAAACAGAGACTTGTTTACAAGCGAATCAAGTTATTATGCCGTTAGCGAAGGAATGAGAGGGAAACAACCAAGTAGATCTTCATTAGTTCGGTTTTCGGTGTGAGACTGGAGCTGTGATCCAGTTGAAGTTTACTCTTAATTCTTAATTGTGTCCTAAACATAGGATTTGTTTACAACCGAAATCAGTAACTATCAGCCCACTAAAGTAGTCTAGTTAGCATCGATTTTGAAGCTTATGCCCCCAGTACTTCCTTCTTCTCTTGTGACAAGATTTTGTTTGTAAGCCGAGATATTTCCTTTTCTTTTAACCAGGTTTAACGCTGTTCTCTAAACTACAAGCAATGGCTGCCAAGTTATACATTTGCATGCTGCTGGTAGTTCTGGTGAGCTCAGCTGTACACAGTGCACGACTGCGTCGCCCACAGGAAAAAGAGAAGACCTACAACTTTCTCTATGAGAAATTTTTTGATGGACCAATAACTCTTGAGCCGACTGCTTTCCCATTAAGTGAGTCTTCTTGTAGAAGTAGAACATGATACGTTTTTTTTTTTGCGTCAAATGAAAACTCGGAAAAAATTCTGATTGCCAGATGGGGCTCAGAGAAAAATTGTGAGTCTCAAGACGGTAACTTTGAGCTTTTAAGGCCCACGGCGCTTAAAAATTATTTGTTATAGGCAACGAATTTGTGATATTAGACTACTTTGAGACGCGCATGAACGGAATTTTTTGTTTCGTCTTGAAAATGTCAGGCGTCAGTACTTGGGATAGGAATCCATCGCCAGACTGAGAGTAAGCGCTACTTGTTCGTTTTACTGAGATTAAAAAATTTTATATTGTAATGACTTTTTATCTCATCAGCGAAGTGCTGTCCTGCAGGGTGTTATGATTGTGAAGGTTATGGGTCCTGCCCCCATAACGTCCATTGCAAACACTGCCCGGACGGGATTGGAGTTGAGTGTTGCTGCAAGCAGTAAAGTGTATGTTCTAAATATGTTACAATATGATTCTGATTCTATCGCTTATTTTTTCATAGTCTTAACACCTTGTAAGTGGATCGTTTTCACTCTCACGCAATAAATCCAACATGAAAAAATAAATCCCAACCTTTTGAAACAAGTAAAAGCCAAGTAAATGAAATGCTATAAACCACTGATGCATAAACAACTTTTTCAAGTCTCAGGTCCATGTTGCCTAAACGTTTCACGCCATGAGAGAGTAAACGATTTCAATGCCAGATGAAAAAGCCCAATACAAACATAAAATAATACAATTTGTTAGGGTGCGTTGCGTATTTTTAGGCAAGGCCATGAAAATGTTCTCAGTTCTCCGTCTGTATCGCTCAGCTGGAGAAAGTCTAATCCAGAAGATGCGAGTCAGGGATATGAAAGACATTCAAAAGCCTGTTTGTTTTGAGATGGAGTTCTTCATTGACTATAGTTTTGACTTCGCCTCAGCGTAAACATTATGCAGAACATCGTGTTTTGCGCTTTTGTTTTTATTTTTATGCGTGACATTTCTTAAGAGATCCCTTCAGTAATTTGGCAATTAGCACCTGCATTGTAGCTAGTACAGCTATAAAAACTTTACTAATCTAAGATTTTCTTTTCTTAGTACACTTTATAGTTTATCCCGCCATTGATGGATTTCACATGCACTGTTACCTTAGAACAGGACCTCTGTGATGGACTTGAGCTGCTAAAATAAATGCTTAACTAATCGGGTGAATTATCCCCTATTAATTCGTGATTATTTGTTAGCTTGTTTATAGTTAATTAACGAAAGCGCAAGTACATGCAATAAATTGTTGAAGGTCTTCGTGGCCTCTCAAATGTTCCTCTGGTTGTTTTTAATTCACCCTTAAATTAAGGTATAAAGTGCCTATATAAACTGAGGGCAGTCTTTGCAAGCTAACTATGGTTCCACAATACTCATTTTCATCTTGTTGTGATCCTTTCAGTATTCTCTGTGGTGTGATGTGGACAATTACCAAATTACAAACATAGAATTCATTCGGTGTGCATATAACGGTCATTCGGCAGTCTGCAAAATTCCCGTGCTGTCCTTATTCCTTTCTTCGTTAAAGGGACAGTAGAGACCAGGTTGTCACCCCACTCTCCCTCCCTGCTGTGACAGCACACTTTTGCACCTATTAGCTCCCACTCCTATTCCGCCTCCAGGTTTGCCTCTTTCCATAACTTATCTTAGCCTGGGATGTTCCGGAGTGGGGGTTCTTAGTGAGAATTATAACTATTTAGCATTTTGAACAGGGTGTCTTTTTGCAACGGAATCCTTAAAAAGAGTGCGTGGGTTGGCAATGATGTGTGGTATCATCAATTAGTTATGATGTTAGCTTGAAAAATTGGTTAATTCTGTCTGCAAAATGAAACGAATCAGGGTCATAAAACTGAACGATTTTTGCATTAAAGCATACCTCTACCCAAAATTATCTTTGAGCCCCTCCCGGATTAGAAGTGCTATAAACCTGTTAGTTGCACCCACACAATGATAGGTACGTTAAGAAGTTTGGTGTGAGAAGGGAAAAAGAAAACCAAAGAAGAAAACGAAGAAAATAGCCCATGATGCAGTAACCGTTTCTCCTTGCTCTTTTCCGCTGAGAACGTTTCGCGGGGATGCAGAAATTAGAAACAAGAGACTTAAATAACACATAAACCATACAACTTTAATTAGATAAAATTAGACATATATGGTGTAATCAACTGCACAACAAAAACGATTAAAACAACGACTTGGTACTAAAAACACTAACTACAGGTATTGTGTACGTCAACAAAATGCTCAATAGCAGCGGCATATTAAGGGGTATTTAAGGTTGGAAAATTGATGTCTACCCTCTAAGCCTTTTGAGTACCTTTTTTGGGGGAAAAGGCTGCACCCCTATTATTGTAAATATGGAAACCTTATCACATTTATATATCTGCTTTAAGTAGTTTGTCTTTACACTAAAGCATACCTCTACCCAAACATACTTTTGCCTGCCCTCCCCCCCCCCCCCCCCCCCCCCCCCCCCGCCCCCCCCCCCCCCCCCCCCCCCCCCCCCCCCCCCCCCCCCCCCCCCCCCCCCCCCCCCCCCCCCCCCCCCCCCCCCCCCCCCCCCCCCCCCCCC
>BOPM01000285.1:255063-272168 GCA_022179025.1 Porites australiensis
ATGTCATAAGCTATTATTAAGAATAATACAAGAATATTTACAGCCTAAAATCGGCGGAAAAATAAGAATATTCAGCCTGGCCCGGGAAAACAATATTCTTATAAAAAAAAGAGAGTGTATGTCTGTAAGAATTAAGTCCCGGGAAAAATTACATGGAAAATCGAAAGCAAGCCTGTGGAGAAATTTAAGCACAGATACGCTCCCAAATTTTTTTTAGTACAATCCTTTGCTTTGTAGCGTTATCACAATTTATATTTTTTTTCAGAAAAGCCGTTTTGCGGAAATTATTCGACATTTGATTCTCATACAAACACTGTGATTTCTCACATGTTTGCCTACTCGTCAAGATGGCGTCGAAAACCGTGACAAGATCTATACACAAGCAAGACGCTTCTTTTGAAGGAACTTTATAGATCTTTCCTACCAATTATTGCGGTCATTGTTATTTTTCTACTAGGTTTCCACGAGTTTTGCTGTGATGCCAATTCAGTATTTCCTTGGTGTGATGTAGACAATTACCGAATTCCCAAACATTAATAAAGTTCGCGTCTACCTTACCCTTGGATACCTGTGTGACCAAACTCGGCCTTTACTATGTCTCCTTGACGATTGTTAATCCGTTTTTACTGCATGGAGTCCACTAATTCTTACCAAAATAGAGTAATTTTTAGCCCAATAATGCTAAATTACGTTGTTAACTAAAGTCTACAGCCTCTTAACTAGCTTTTTACATTTGACTAAATTCCTCGTCCTGTGGTCTACAATACTTAGTAGAAATCAAATTGTGCGAGTTTGCTCCATTTCAGTATTTCCTTAGTGTGATGTAGACAATTACCGAATTCCCAAACATTAATAAAGTTCGCGTCTACCTTACCCTTGGATACCTATATGTGACCAAACGGGCTTTACTATGTCTCCTTGACGATTCTTAATCCGTTTTTACTGCATGGAGTCCACTAATTCTGATAAAAATGGAGTAATTTTTAGCCGAATAATGGTAAATTACGCTGTCAACTAAAGTCTACAGCCTCTAGCTTTTTACATTTGACTAAATTCCTCGTCCTGTGGTCTACAATACTTAGCAGACATCGAATTGTGCGAGTTTGCTCCATTTATTTATGTATTCATTTATTCTGTATTTGAAATGAAAAAATCTCTTCCCTACTTTGGTCATAATCAGTGTTGCAGGCGTCGTTCAGATAGTGTTCTCACTATCTGAACGACGCCTGGAACAGGCTAACTTAATTACAAAAGAAAAACTTCCGATCTTGAAAAGAAGCCAAAACAAACCTCAAACAATCAATGATTTGCAACTTATTTCTCACCTGATTGCTTATAATATAGCTTGTTTTTAGTTTTATGGTTTCACGATTGATCAAGCAAGCATAAAGTGAACCGGACTTGTGTACCTCCTTGTCTAGCACTTTCGCACCTGAGGGTTTCATTAAAGAAGTTCTTTGGACCATCCAGTCAATCAAAGGCAACTTCAAAACATAATATAAATATGAATGTGAAGTAATGCTCCGGAAAAATCTCGGTTTTAACGTGATATCTGATATAAGCATAATACCGCGGCAAATGAGGCTTTGTGAACAGTGAACGGTCCACTAAAATGGCGACACTATACATGACTATAAAGTAAAGTGAAAATACCTGCCGTCATCCACTTCCTATGCTTACTAGCATAACCTTGTACCAATTGTTCTTATTTGGTACTGAATGATATTAACGACGATAAAAATAGTTTTCTTGACTTTTAGAAAACAAACCTAGGTTGTTATGCTATAACCTTTTGCATGGTGTTTCCTATAATTTCGACTTTACACCGCAACTTTTTACTAACTGGCTATATTCTGGCAGAACTGAACTGATTTTGTAATTTAAACTTAATATTCATTCTTGAAACCCAACAAGAGCGTTTTTGGACGTAACTAGTTTTATTTTTGTGGAACTGTTCTTTGCTAACAAAAAATCCAATATTTTTCATGTCTTGAGGCACTTGTCGACTGACTTACTATGCTTTCGAGCAAATGCTTTTCTTTACTGGTGATATATTTGACGCAATTTTAAAATTAATAGATACTTTAAATTTACGGCTGAGACAGACAAAGGCTCTCTCAGCATAATTGGTCTGTGCTACCTACAATCATCAGTTTCCGGTGTACAAGCATAAGCTTCGTACCCATTGTGTTTTGCGCATCAGTAGGTGTAAATTTGTCATAATGCTTTGATCCGGCTACTGTCTTACATCTCTTATGATAAAACATTACCTGATGAGACAGGCAGTTTTGTTTTTTCTTCTTAGGCACCGTCACTGGCAAAATACTGAATACACTTAATAACTAGTAACGCAAAAAATAGGAAGTATTGAAAGCCAAACCCGGTCATTTATTAGGTATCACAACGAGATGCCAATTCAAGTATTCCCATTCATCATAGTTGGTTTACGCCCTGGAGGTTTCTCATCGCTATTAAAGCAATATCTTCCCATACGTAAATAATCCACTATTGTGATTGAAATATGTCAAAGGGCAGCTCTAATTTAGTGCGGCCTATTTTCAGAATGAAAACGCGGGCGGAGCCACTGTCGATAATGAAGGAATAAAAACGACACGAAAAAGTGTATCTTTATCAGTTCAGGACAGAGCTGTGATCCAACAAACGTTTTAAGCACCTTACGTCTTACAAGGTACAGTTTGTTTCTTAATTCTTAGCTGTGTCCTAAACAGAGACTTGTTTACAAGCGAATCAAGTTATGCCAATAGCGAAGGAATGAAAGGGAAGCAACCAAGTAGATCTTCATTAGGTGTAAGACTGGAGCTGTGATCCAGTTGAAGTTTACTCTTAATTCGTAATTTTGTCCTAAACATAGGATTTGTTTACAACCGAAATCAGTAGCTATCTGATCAGTAGGAAGTAGTCTAGTTAGTATCGATTTTGAAGTTCATGCCGCCAGTACTTTCTTCTTCTCTTGTGACAAGATTTTGCTTGCAAGCCGAGATATTTGCTTTTCCTTTTAAACAGGTTTAACGCTGTTCTCTAAGCTACAAGCAATGGCTGCCAAGTTTTACATTTGCATGCTGCTGGTAGTTCTGGTGAGCTCAGCTGTGCACAGTGCACGGCTGCGTCGCCCACAGGAAAAAGAGAAGACCTACAACTTTCTCTATAAGAGATTTTTTGATGGACCAATAACTCTTGAGCCTACTGCTGTCCCATTAAGTGAGTCGTTTTTGTAGAAGTAGAACATGATACGTGTTTTTTTTGCGTCAAATGGAAACTCGGAAAAAATTCTGATTCCCAAGACGGTAACTTCGAAGCTTTTAAGACCCACGGCGCTTAAAAATTATTTGTTATAGGCAACGAATTTGTGATATTAGACTACTTTAAGACGCTCATGAACGGAAGTTTTTGTTTCGTCTTGCAAATGCCAGGCGTCAGTATTTGGGATAGGAATCCAACGCCGGACTGAGAGTAACTTCTACTCGTTCGTTTTACTGAGATTAAAAAATTTTATATTGTAATGACTTTTTATCTCATCAGCGAAGTGCTGTACTGAAGGATGTAAGGATTGTGAAGGTTATGAGCCCTGCCATTGCGAACACTGCCCGAGTATTTTTGGAACTGAGTGTTGCTGCAGGCAGTAAAGTGTATGTTCTAAATATGTTAGAAGATGATTCTGATTCTATCTCTTGTTTTTTCATAGTCTTAACACCTTGTAAGTGGATCGTTTTCACTGTCACGCAATAAATCCAACATGAAAAAATAAATCCCAAACTTTTGAAACAAGTAAAAGCCAAGTAAATGAAATGCTATAAACCACTGATGTATAAACAACTTTTTCAAGTCTCAGGTCCATGTTGCCTAAACGTTTCACGCCATGAGAAAGTAAACGATTTCAATGCCAAGTGAAAAAGCCCAATACAAACATAAAATAATACAATTTGTTAAGGTGCGTTGCGTATTTTTAGTCAAGGCCATGAAAATGTTCTCAGTTCTCCGTCTGTATCGCTCAGCTGCAGAAAGTCTAATCCAGAAGATGCGAGTCAATGATATGAAAGACATTCAAAAGCCTGTTTGTTTTGAGATGGAATACTTCATTGACTATAGTTTTGACTTCGCCTCAGCGTAAACATTATGCAGAACAATGTGTTTTGCGCTTTTGTTTTTTATTTTTTTATGCGTGACATTTCTTAAGAGATCCCTTCAGTAATTTGGCAATTAGCACCTGCATTGTAGCTAGTACAGCTATAAAAACTTTACTAATTTAAGATTTTCTTTATTAGAATATGATGGGTGATCCTCCCATTGATGGATTTCAAATGCTCTGTTACCTTAGAACAGGACCACTGTGATGGACTTGAGCTGCTAAAATAAATGCTTAACTAATCGGGTGAATTATGCCCTATTAATTCGTGATTATTTGTTAGCTTGTTTATAGTTAATTAACGAACGCGCAAGTACATGCAATAAATTGTTGAAGGTCTTCGTGGCCTCTCAAATGTTCCTCTGGTTGTTTTTAATTTACCCTTAAATTAAGGTATAAAGTGCCTATATAAACTCCGAGGGGAGTCTTTGCAAGCTAACTATGGTTCCACAATGCTCATTTTCATCTTGTTGTGATGCTTTCAGTATTCTCTGTGGTGTGATGTGGACAATTACCAAATTACAAACATAGAATTCATTCGGTGTGCATATAACGGTCATTCGGCATTCTGCAAAATTCCTGTGCTGTCCTTATTCCTTTCTTTGTTAAAAGGACAGCAGCGACCAGGTTGTCACCCCACTCTCCCTCCCTGCTGTGACAGCACACTTTTGCACCTATTAGCTCCCACTCCTATTCCGCCTTCAGGTTTGCCTCTTCCCATAACTTATCTTAGCCTGGGATGTTTGGAAGTGGGGACTCCCATTGTGAATTTAAATTTTAATTGGGTTATTCCAGAAAAAATCCGCTCCCCCACGACGGAAGGCTCGGTTTTTTGAACCCCCCCCCTCCCACCTAGATTTCCAAAACTGCTTAAGCCCCCCTCCCCTCAGGATTTCCAAGTTCAAAGAACCCCCACCCATCTGGATTTCCATAAAATTGTTAGACACCGTAATTTTGATTTACCCTCAATGTAGAAAAATCCTTTTAAGCACTTAGATGATCTTCCCATTAAATAAGTCTCAGTTTTCCGTGAATTCAGCGTTTGTTGTGAAAGTTAAGATTCCATTTTCACATCTTCTTAAACAGGCTTAGACTTTCTGCAAATAAGCCCATATTTGAGTAAACTTCTCTTTTTTTCTAGAACAGGCAAAATATACAGCAATACATACTACTAAAGCTCAAAACTAAGTATGTTCACGAATAAATGGTTCTCTTCTTTGTCGATAAAAAAAGAAAAAGGACACTTAGTGGGATATTACATGACACGCTATACGCTTGTCACAACACTTGCCTTTCAAAATGGCCGCCGAACGATCACGAACAACCACGCTTACTAGTAAGGCGTTTTTAGAGGTAAATCACCCTGAAATAGCATTGACCTTGGAAAAGAGTTTAATTCAAGGTGAAACCATTGTTTGCTTTCCTTGAATTGAGCGCTTTTTTTTATGAATTATACAATTTTTCTTGATATCTTCAAGTTATCGCACGTCGCTTCTACAAAAGTAACGTGGGCGAGCCTATGGATGGAAACTGAAAATATATGTTGTAAGAGGTCTGTAGTTTGAAAGAATAATAAAATTTGAAAAGGCAAAGCAATGCTTTGAAAACTTTTCGACTGAAGCGTTTGAAACATTAATGAAATCGATAAAGTTACCCCCGAGGATGTATTTGTAGGTTCAAAGCCCCCCTCCCGTCTAGATTTCCAGAGCCGTTAACCCCCCCTCCCGTGAGATTTTCCAGCATGCCTTCCGTCGTGGGGGTGTGGATTTTTTTGGAATAACCCATTATAACTATTTAGCATTTTGAACAGGGTGTCTTTTTCCAACGGAATCCTTAAAAAGAGTGCTTGGGTTGGCAATGATGTGTAGTATCATCAATTAGTTATGATGTTAGCTTGAAAAATTAGTTGATTCAGTATGCAAAATGAATAGAATCAGGGTCATAAAACTGAACGATTTTTGCACTAAAGCATACCTCTCCCCAAAATTATCTTTGCCCCCCCCCCCACCCCCCTCCTGTTAGAAGTGCTAGAAACCTGTTAGTTGCCCCCATCAGATGATAGGTAGGTTAAGACGTTTGGGTGTGAGAATAGAGAAAGAAAACCAAGGAACAAAGCTCAAAATCCATACCTTTAAGGAGCGGTGTTGAAAAAACAAAGCTGGATTTAATTCAGTCTGAACTTCCTGCGTCAATCTTAAAGAGGACTACTGATGTGCGTCGCTACTTCTAAAAAAATCGAAGGATCATCAAAACTGCTATACTATGCACTTGGACCAAAGGGAGTCAAGAGTCATCTAAATAGGCTGATCTCTTGAGGCGGGAATATAATAGACCCCTTCACGGTTTTCGACGCCATCTTGACGAGTAGGCAAACGCGTGAGAAATTACAGTGCTTGTAATGTCGAATAATTTCCGTAGAACGGCTATTCTAAAAAAAAAATGAATTGTAAACTCTAGCTTCACTCCTAAGGACTCTGCTGAAAAAAGTGAGGGCGTTTCATGCGCGAGAAGACCTAGAACTACTTTTTTAAATTTTCTATACATGTGTCTGTAAGAAAGTCTCGGGAAAAATTACATGGAAAATCTAAAGCAAGCCGGGAGAAATTTAAGCACAGATACGCTCCCAAATTTTTTTAGTACAATCCTTTGCTTTGTAGCTTTATTACAATTCATATTTTTTTCAGTGAAGCCGTTTTGCGGAAATTATTCGACATTTGATTCTCATACAAATATTGTAATTTCTCACATGTTTGCCTACTCGTCAAGATGGCGTCGAAAACCGTGACAAGATCTATACACAAGCAAGACGCTTCTTTTGAAGGAACTTTATAGATTTTTCCAGTCAATTATTGCGGTCATTGTCATTTTTCTACTAGGTTTCCACGAGTTTTGCTGTGATGCCGGTACAGTATTTCCTTGGTGTGATGTATAGACAATTACCGAATTCCCAAACAAATAAAGTTTGCGTCTACCCTACCCTTGGATACCTATGTGACGGAACGGGCTTTACTATCTCTGCTTGACGATTCTTAATCCGTTTTTATTGCATGGAGTCCACTAATTCTCACCAAAATGGAGTAATTTTTAGCCGAATAATGGCAAATTACGTTGTTAACTCAAGTCTAGTCAGCCCAGTCTAACTTTTTACATTTGACTAAATTCCTCGTCCTGTGGTCTACAATACTTAGCAGAAATTAAATTGTGCGAGTTTGCTCCATTTATTTATTTATTCTGTATTTAAAATAAAAACCGAGATCTATTCCCTACTTTGGTTAGGGGCACCCAACGTCAATTTTCGGAAAACATCTGTTCGGAAGACGATTTGAGATCTAGAATTTTCGGAACATTTGTTGTAAAATTTCTTGCTTGCCTGCCTCTCCTAGAACTTTCGAACATCTAAAAAATGGTATAAGTGCCCATTTTTAACGGATTTCTACCCTTCTGCTTAAGTGGTTTTGAACTATGTTCTCGTTGGGTGCCCCCGTTTGGTCATAATCAGTGTTGCAGGCGTCGTTCAGATAGAGTTCTCACTATCTGAGCGACGCCTGAAACAGGCTAAATTAATTACAAAAGAAAAACTTCCGATCTTGAAAAGAAGCCAAAACAAACCTCAAACAATCAATGATTTGCAACTTATTTGTCACCTAATTACTTATAATATAGTTTGTTTTTAGTTTTATGGTTTCACGATTGATCAAACAAGCACAAAGTGAACCGGACTTGTGTACCGCCTTGTCTAGCACTTTCGCACCTGAGGGTTTCATTCAATTAAGTTCTTTGGACCATCCAGTCAATCAAAGGCAACCTCAAAACATAATATAAATATGAACGTGAAGTAATGCTCAGGATAACGTGATATCTGATATAAGCATAATATCGCGGCAAATGAGGCTTTGTGAATAGTGAACTGTCCACTAAAATGGCGACACTATAAAGTAAAATGAAAATACCTGTCGTCATCCACTTCCTATGCTTACTAGCCTAACCTTGTACCAATTGTTCTTATTTGGCATTGAATGATATTAACGACGCTAAAAATAGTTTTCTTGACTTTTAAAAAACAAACCTATGCTATAACCTATAGCATCGCGTTTCCTATAACTTCGATTTTACGCCGCAGCCTTTTACTAACTGGCTATGATGTGGTAGAACTGAACCGATTTTGTAATTTAAATACAATATTCATTCTTGAAGTCCAACATGTGCGTTTTTAGACGTAACTTCAAGGTTTTATTTTGGTGGAACTGTTGTTTGCTAAAAAAATCCAATATTTTTCATGTCTTGAGGCACTTGTCGACTGACTTACTATGCTTTGGAGCGTATGCTTTTCTTCACTAGTTATATATTTGACGTAATTTAATTAATAGATATTTTAAATTTGCGGCTGAGACAGACAAAGGCTCTCTCAGTATAGTTGGTCTGTGCTACCTGCAATCATCAGTTTCAGGTGTACAAGCATAAGCTTCCTAACCATTGTGTTTTGCGCATCAGTAGGCGTAAATTTGTCATAATGCTTTGATCCGGCTACTGTCTTACATTTCTTATGATAAAACATAAGCTGATGAGACAGGCAGTTTTGTTTTTTCTTTGTAGGCACCGTCAGTAACGGGAAAAAATAGGAACTGTGTATTAAAAGCCAAACCCGGTCATTTATTAGGTATCACCAGGAGACATATACAGTCGACTCCCGATAACTCGAACCCTTGCTAACTCGAACCAAAATCGATTTCCCCTGGATTTCCGTCGTACATTCACTGTAATTTTACCCTCGGTAACTCGAACCTTCGATAACTCGAACTCCCGCTAACTCGAACCAATTTTCGTTTCCCCTCAGGTCATTTTCTATATAATTTTACCCTCGATAAGCCGAACCATGTTTTGAGCTTTTAAAAAGTCGGGAAAAAAGCCGTTTACTGGCGTCCGAAACATTAAATTTTGGATTTCCTATTGACGTGTTGTATTAGTATAGTTTACTAACGGAGGCTGATGTAGATTGTCACAGGCTAACGTGAAGCAGCTTTTCTTCTCAAAACAGAAAAAAGCATACTCTATTTAGGCTATGTTTTGTTACGTTACGTTCTGATTTATAATCTAAAAGTATCTTTTAATTTTCACTTGACATTTCTACAATTAAATGTGATTAAAATGTTCACTGTGTAGTAAAAACTGTTTTTTACCTTACTCTCGGCTATTTTCTTCGAACTCCCATTAACTCGAACTCTCGATAACTCGAACCTTTTTTCGATTTCCCTTGAAGGTTCGAGTTATCGGGAGTCGACTGTATGTCAATTCAAGTATTCCCATTCATCATAGCTGGTTTACGCCCTGGAGGTTTCTCATCACTATTCAAGCATTATCTTCCCATACGTAAATAATCCACTATTGTGATTGAAATATGTCAAAGAGCAGCTCTAATTCAGTGCGGGCTATTTTCATAACGAAAATGTGGGCCCCGGACGTAGGCGGAGCCACCGTCAATAATGAAGGAATAAAAACGACACAACCTAGTGTATCTTTATCAGTTCAGGACAGAGCTGTGATCTAACAAACGTTTAAAGCACCTTAATTACGTCTTACAAGGTACAGTTTGTTTTCTAAACATAGATTTGTTTACAAGCGAAATTTATGTCAATAGTGAAGGAATGAAAGGGAAACAACCAAGTAGATCTTCATTAGTTCAGTTCCCGGTGTGAGACTGGAGCTGTGATCCAATTGAAGTTTACTCTTAATTCTTAATTGTGCTTTAAACATAGATTTGTTTACAACCGAAATTAACTATCAGTTTAGTAGAAAATAGTCTAGTTAGTATCCATTTTGAAGCTCATGCCCCCAGAACTTTCTTCTTCTCTTGTGACAAGATTTTGCTCGTAAGCTGAGATATTTCCTTTTCTTTTAAACAGGTTTAACGCTGTTCTCTAAGCTACAAGCAATGGCTGCCAAGTTTTACATTTGCATGCTGCTGGTAGTTTTGGTTAGCTCAGCTGTGCACAGTGCACGGCTGCGTCGCCCACAGGAAAAAGAGAAGGCCTACAACTTTCTCTATAAGAGAGTTTTTGATGAAACAACTGTTGAGCCCACTACTGTCCTATTAAGTGAGTCTTTTTTGTAGAAGTAGAACATAATACGTTTTTTTTGCATCAAATGGAAACTCGGAAAAAATTCTGATTCCCAGATGGGGCTCAGAGAAAAGAGAAATTGTGAGTCCCAAGACGGTAACTTCGAAGCTTTTAAGGCTTAAAAATTATTTGTTATAGGCAACGAATTTGTGATATTAGACTACTTGTAGACGTGCATGAACGAAATTTTTTGCTTCGTCTTGCAAATGCCAGGGGTTTGTACTTGGGATAGGAATCCAACGCCGCAGACTGAGAGTAGCCGCTACTCGTTCATTTTACTGAGATTGAAAAATTTTATATTAAAATGAGTTTTTATCCCACCTGTTCACAGTTTCACCACCGATATGCTGTGTTGGTGGATGTGACAATTGTCCAGGGACGGATTTGTCCTGTCCCGATCACATTTGCCTGGAACACTTAGGCCGTCTGTGCCAGTCGGGATCTGTGTGTTGCTGCAGGTAAAGTAAAGTGTATGTTCTAAATATGTTACAATATGATTCTGATTCTATCGCTTATTTTTTTTCATAGTCTTAACACCTTGTAAGTGGATCGTTTTCACTGTTACGCAATAAATCCGACATGAAAAAATAAATTCCAAACTTTTGAAACAAGTAAAAGCCAAGTAAATGAAATGCTATAAACCACTGATGCATAAACAACTTTTTCAAGTCCCAGGTCTATGTTGCCTAAAGGTTTCACGCCATGAGAAAGTAAACGTCTTCAATCCCAAGTGAAAAGCCTAATACAAACATAAAATAACAAAATTTAATGCAGAAGGTGTGTTGCGTATTTTTAGTCAAGGCCATGAAAATGTTCTCAGTTCTGCGTCTGTATTGCTCAGCTGAAGAACTACTCCAGAAAAAGATGCGAGTCAGGGATATGAAAAACATTCAAAAGCCTGTTTGTTTTAAGATGGAGTACTTGATTGACTATAGTTTTGACTTCGCCTCAGCGTAAACATTATGCAGAACAACGTGTTTTGCGCTTTTGTTTTTATTTTTATGCGTGACATTTCTTTAGAGATCCCTTCAGTAATTTGGCGATGAGTGCGCTTGCATTGTAGCCAGTACAGCTACAAAAACTTTACTAATCTAAGATTTTCTTTTCTAGTTAGTACATGATGGGTGATCCCGCCATTGACGGATTTCACATGCACTGTTACCTTAGAACAGGACCACTGTGATGGACTTGAGCTGTTAAAAAAAAATGCTTAACTAATCGGGTGAATTATGCCCTATTCGTAATTCTTTGTTAGCTTTTTATAGTTAATTAACGAACACAAAGGTGCATGTAATAAATTGTTGAGTCGTCGTGGCCTCTCAAATGTTCCTCTGGTTGTTCTTCAGGAGCCCATCAATGGGCTCCTGCAAACGTAGAATTCATTCGGTGTGCATATAACGGCCATTCGGCATTCTGTAAAATTTCCGTGCTGTCCTTATTCCTTTCTTTGTTAAAAGGACAGCAGAGATCAGGTTGTTACGAGATTAAACCGTCCATTAAGGCATTAGACATGGTGGGGAAATAAAAATGTTTCATGGGGTGAGGTATATCCTCTAACTCTTTTAAATACAGTTAAACCTCCTCTAACGGCTCCTTTTTTTCGTCCTAGCGGACAAAAAATCCATACACTGACTTTATTAAAACCTCTCTACAACGGCCTGAACGGCCACTTCCTTCTGTCCCCAAAGTGGCCATATAGAGAGGTTCAACTGTACCATTCTGGAAGAAAACGTACAATTTTGCCAATGTGTTTCCTTCCTCCACAAAACGTGAAATTTTTTATAAAAGGAAGTTTCACGTCTTCTGGTCATAGTCATGCAGTGACAGCAAAGAAATGTACAAAAAAGCATGATGCACGTGCAAAGTTGTTGTTTTGCCCATCTTAAAACCTATTGCCTTTTTGCCGTTCTCGTTGCCGTCACTGTCATCATTGCTTTTGCTCCCTAATGCAAACAACCTATCAGATTGCCAAAACCTGCATTACCTGATGTTGAGCTTAAAGTTCATATTTTGCTCGGGAAGCATGCCCCCGGACCCCCTACTTTATTATGCACAAAAAAGTAATTCGTATCATTGCATATCCACTTCCACAACAAAAAAATGGAATGTCTCTTGCCATTGACGGAACTTAAGCTATCACAACATAACTGCTGTGGTAGTTTTATTTTGTTACTTCAGGTAACATTTGGTTAGTGTTTAGTGTTACCATAGATGTTTGGGATCATTATACGTTTCTGGAAAACTGCCCACCTACCCCTCCCCTAAGCCAACATTTTGCTTTAAGTGATAAGTAAGTGTTAATGCTAATTGTTACCTAAAAAATTGAAGATAACTCATGTTACTCACTCTTCACTCTACACTATCTTCTAGGATATAGGCAGGGGCATCTAACGGGAGTAGGAACGGGAACTGGAACCGAAATAGGAAAAGGGTAAAGTAATAGGAAAAGAATATATAAAAAAAGACCTGGCCCCAGTTGTTCTAAAGGTGGATAGCGCTATCAGCTATACAGTGGATAAAGCAATAGGTTTCCCTAACCTTAGTACTGGATTAGTGCTATCCAAAGTTTGACCAAACAGGGCCTAGAGTCCAGGCCAAGACTTGGGATTAGATGCGACATAAGCGAGCCGACTTCACTAATAGCTGGTTCCAGGTGCTGAGATTTTGGGTGCAGCGTCTCCATTTCAGGTCAAGATAGGTGTTTCGAGCTATTTTCAAGTGATTTTGAGCAGTTCTTTGGTTAGTTCGTTTTCTATCCCCACAAAATTTTTTAACGACGTCAAAAAAGTAAAGCAATAGAGCTACCTGTCATACTGATTGTGTCAATCAATAACTGCAGTACTTGATTTTGTAATAATCATCTCAGCATATCAGTATATATAGAATTAATATATCTCAGTGAGTATATGTACTACTACAGTCTACTACTACCAATTACTTTGAATAAATACTCAATTACTATAATCGCCACCTTCAACAATACCTTCGAGGTGCTAGATATGTGTTGATAAATAAGCTGGGCGGGAACAGGTACTGGTGAGACAAAAGGGGAACTTAAGCAAATGTTAAGCTCACTTACATACCAACCTTTTGGTATTTGCATATTTTTCAATAAAATACACCTTACCTTATATTTACTTCACTTGACTGTGCTTACTGTGTGGTTATTTTCCTGATCCATTATGATTTAAGTGGGGGTTAAAGGAAATCACTTAAATCACAATGGATGGGGAAAATAACCACACAGCGAGCAAAACTAAGTAAAGTAAACCAGGTAAGGTCTATTGTGTCGAAAATTTTAGTGAGTATTTTATCTTCTTGAATCTTTTACCTGAATTCCCAGACAAATCCTCACTGAAATCCTCTATGTTCACAGCCATTTTAAGGATGGTACATTATGAAACCACATGTATTAATGGCCCAAGATAAACTCTCATACTGAGCTTGGTTCACCTGTGGAGTGGCACACTAAGTTTTGCTAGGCCTTGCGAGACGCATATTTCCAGGTATTATGGACACCACTTAAAGCACTTCTAATGCTGTAAAATTATCAGTATGTACAACAAGAATAAAAAGCACCACATGCTCAGGTTATTAAACAATACTGTGCAAATTTTCTACTTGTGTTATTATTTATGCATGTTAATTAATGCATGCATATGTATTTCTCTAGTGTTTTGGGTACCAAGCCCACAAAGGGGATTCCAAACGTTTTGACAGCTCTGGCACAGATACACTTTAACTCCAATTTTCTTCTCTCCGAAAGAATCATGCGAGCTTCATCAGTTTGAGCCATGTCCATGGGTGTGTTACCATCATTGTTGACAAAATCATGATGAGCACCTCAGTCAAACAAAACCTCCAAAGTGTCAGTTAAAAGATTCATGTTGTCATTCCCCATGGGTTTGTAAGCGACAGCTAAGTGAAGTGGAGTATTTCCATTGTTATTAATGGATTAACATTGAATCCTGCATTCAAAAGTAGCTTTGTGCTAACAATGGCTGTATTGTTGGTCTTCCAAACATTGGTTCAAAAATGTATTGCCATAACAATCTCGAGAATTTATGTCGCAAAGAGTTTTCATGAACAGTTCTGCATTTAAGAGTTTCCTATAGTCATCACAGTTAGTCCTATATACTGATTATCCAAACAAGTTTCATTGAGGATTCATGCTCACATGCTAAGAACCATTCAGTAACCACCCTTTTTTTTGTCATCGTTCTTTGCATCTCAAGTGCATAAGCAATAACTCGGTCCATCTTTTCAACAAAAACGTCATCTTTCGCAAAAGTAGACCATCCTGCCAATACGTTACGAATTATGTCTATTAAATCACATGAAGCTCCTCCCTGGTAGCCTCCTACGCAGGCGTTTTTAGGGGAGGTCGTCTACGAGCTCCCCTAAAAACGCCTGCGTGGGAGGCTACTCCCTGGCAGCTCTGATCTATATTTTGATTGCATGTAACCGCAATGAGGGATATGTTGAAAACTTTTTTCTCCCTAAGTGTTGAAAAGAAACAGTTCTAATCAATGGAAGTAAGAATTTATTGTTTATTCCAAGGATTCTTT
Organism: Porites australiensis; assembly: GCA_022179025.1. Classification (NCBI taxonomy): domain Eukaryota; kingdom Metazoa; phylum Cnidaria; class Anthozoa; order Scleractinia; family Poritidae; genus Porites; species Porites australiensis. The sequence continues at coordinate 269,892 of BOPM01000285.1, forward strand.
CTCTAATAACAAGGCTTTCCATGATGATAGCATTTTCTTCACCTTCTATCTGAGCAAGCTCCTCAAGAGTTTGACTCTCTTTGGGGTTCTGATATGCGGAACCAGCCGCTGTGATTGACTCAGCTATTAGCTCCCAGTTCTCCAAGCTTATCCCGTACGCCTTACGCCTAACTGTTCGAACTGTTCGTACGCCTTAGTTCCCAGCTCGTTCTCAGGATTTCCCAGAACCGATCCCAGGTCCCAGGGCATTTCTGTTTTCAAAATAGCTGTGTCATTGACACTTCAGAATGGCTGGTTCCGCATACCAAAGTTCCGATCGCCCTGAAAATGGGAAAATTAAACCTTGAAGAGAAAAGCAGAAATTACAGGATAATTGTTCCGAAAGAAGAAACTTATGCTCACTATGGCACAGAAGCTTTATTATCGGTTCCGGCAGAGATGGACGTACACCGGTGTCACAGTGATATGGGCATCCCCGCGTTTAGGGCATCCCCATTCCCATATCCCTAGCGTTTTCCGGGGATGCCCAAAACGCTGATCGCTTCGACTTTGCCTAAATTATTTCAGACTGGGGAAAAGTCGGGATTGTCGTGTCAATCATGAATTTACGGCTGAATAGTGTAGATGCATGTTAGAATTATATCGTCTGACACCGTTTCGCCGGGTTTATTGCGCAGAAAAAAAAGCCCATAGGCAGTAAACGTTGGCTCAAAACATGACGAAACTGAAATTTACAACCGCATAAAATCGCTTCGCTGTACAAGGCTTCATTGTTTGCAAAGCTTCACTTTTATTTAATAGAACTGTTTGCCAGCGAGAAATGCCTCAATCGCCGGCAGCTGCGATCGTCTGATTCCATAACGAGCCGCACGAGCTTAGCAACCAAAAAAACCCCTCAGTATCCAGCTGAGATAGCTGAGTAAAAGTCAGCTATCTCAGCTGGATACTCGGTAGCTTGCCACATTCCCTATTCCATTAATCTCTGATCGTATTTCCTATCTAATATGATAGAGGCGTCAATTTTCACGCAATCATGTCATCATCTTAGGGCGAGAAATGTAATTAATTAAAAGCGCGGTATCTAACAAAATGTACGGCTTTGGTTTCGGAAAAATAATTCAGTGCCGTCTAAAAAGAAACATATTTAAGTCTGCGGTCGATCTCATTGCCAACACAGGCAAAAACGATTAAGTACATTTACATCGATTTAGTACGACGAAATCATAGGATATCTTTCTTTCTACGGGTCGAAATACTAAACGTGCTATATATCCTAGAAGCGCTCAGGCATAATAACATCATGCCAGGACTTCTACCTGGGTGAACCAGAAAGGATATAGAACAACTGCCTAATTTTTTTTTCGGTTACGGGTCGAAATACTAAACTTGTTATATATCCTAGAAGCGCTCAGGAATAATAACATCATGCCAGGACTTCTACCTGGGTGAACCAAAAAGGATATAGAACAACTGCCTAATTTTTTTTTTCGGCTACGGGTCGAAATACTAAACGTGTTATATATCAGGGGCACCCAACGACCGTTTTCTGGGAAATGATCTGAAATGGCTCGTTATGCATCCTGGAGTGCTTTAAAAGCAATACAAATGAATAATTCGCATCGCTAAAAAAATTTGATCTGTTCGGTCGTCCTAGGAGTGGTTTGAGCCTCTCGAATTTTTTAGGGCTGTTTTTCGCCTTTCCCGAAAATAACAGCTTACAGTGGAAGCTTTCCGAAAACGTAAGATTACCTGACGAGCTTTTCCCTTGACCGAAATTTTTAGGGGTCCTTTCAAGTTTTCTCCGAAAACTTTATCTAGTGTGAGAATGTCTTCGAATTTTCTAGGGCGACGTAGAATGTATAGAAAATTCTAGGTGTAAAAGAAAAGGCATTTAAGTGATTTTAAAGCCAGTTGACACTGTTGACTACTAAAATACGTTTAACAATGTTATGTTTAAGTGGTTTTGACTGTTTTGAACTGGGTTTAAAAATTTTGCTATTCTTAGTTTACGAAAGCTACGAAATTTCTAGGTGCCGAAATCAGAATCTAGAGATTACTACGAAAGCTACGAAATTTCTAGGTGATCTAGAAGATTACTACAAAATCCGAAATTCTTAGGTGAACAAACCACACAAATCCCGAAACTCTGAGCCCAACGAACAGTCACCACGAAACATTTTCGAAATTTTTAGCTGTTCTTGGGCTCCCGAAAATTTTAGCCGTTCTAGAGGGCTCCGAACAGATATTTCCCAGAAAACGGTCGTTGGGTGCCCCTGA
>BOPM01000285.1:273218-284017 GCA_022179025.1 Porites australiensis
AGAAGAAACTCATGTTCACTATGGCACATAAGCTTTATTATCGGTTCCGGCAGAGATGGACGTACACCGCTGAGCCAAAACAAAAGGTCTTTCAGGCTGCGAAATCTGGAAATGCTGTGCGTCTTGATAAGGTCCTTCATATGTATACCTGCCAACTTTTTCTGAGATATAAGCGTGTGATTTTTATTCTGGGAGTTCTGGGATTTTTGCAGACGACACGATCATTTCCGAAGATTCCCGAACAAGTCCGAAGTCTTCCGAAGAAGTCCGAAGTTTTCCGAAGACGTCCGAAGTCTGCCGAAGGCGAAGTTATCGTGAAAACGCTTATCCACAAAATCAGAGATCGCGAGGAAGGTATTGTTATTTATTCATTTACACATGGTTTTCGTTCCTTACATGGGTCTGAGTTAACATATTTTTGGAAATTGTGTCAAGCAAGACGGCAACAACTCACATTTTTCAATCAGGCGTGAGAAATTGGCCCGCAGGCGTGAGCCGGCGTGAGATCGAAGTTTTCAACCCGCAGGCGTGAGACTCACGCCTAAGGCGTGAGAGTTGGCAGGTATACATATGTTGGATTTTACAGAAAGAGTTTTTGTATTAGATAAGCAGTACATTCTTGATGGCTGTTCGTTACCTGGAAAAGAGACGTCTAGCTCTCTTGTTTCTCCTTTAGTAGTTGCAGTTCAAAATGGAAATCTCGATTGTGTGAAAGTGCTTTTGAGCTATGGAGCAGACATTGAAGGTGGAGATGACATGTTCAGACATTTACCTCTATTTGTTGCTTCTTTTAATGGACGTGTTGAGATTTTGAGTTACTTACTTGACAATAGAGCTGATATGAATGCAGTTTCAAATACTGAGGGCCACACAATCACACCTTTAATAGCTGCTGTTCAAAGTGGAAATCTTGAAAGTGTTAAAGTGCTTTTAAAGTATGGAGCAGACATTGAGGGTCGAGGAGATTTCAAATATGTTTCTAAAGATCATCCATTTCACTCTGTTTCATTTGAAGCTTGCACACCTCTGTTTGTTGCTGCTGCTGTTAATGGAAGTGTTGAGATTTTGAGTTGCTTGCTTGACAATGGAGCTGATATGAATGCAGTTTCAAATACTGAGGGCCACACAATTACACCTTTAATAGCTGCTGTTCAAAGTGGAAATCTTGAAAGTGTTAAAGTGCTTTTAAAGTATGGAGCAGACGTTGAAGGTCGAGGAGATTTCAAATATGTTTCTAAAGATTATCCATTTCACTCTGTTTCATTTGAAGCTTGCACACCTCTATTTGTTGCTGCTGTTAATGGAAATGTTGAGATTTTGAGTTGCTTGCGTGACAGTGGAGCTGACTTGAATGCAGTTGCAAATGCTGAAGGTCACAAAATCACACCGTTAATAGCTGCTGTTCAAAGCGGAGATTTCGATTGTGTGAAATTGCTTCTGCAGTATGGAGCCGACACTGAAGGTCGAGGAGGTTTTAGAGTTGATGCACCTGGGTATCCTTCTGTCTCACTCACAATATGTTGTACACCTTTATTGGTTGCTGCTGTTAATGGCAATGTTAAGATTTTGAGTTCTTTGCTTGAAACTGGCGCTGATATCAATGCAGTCTCAGAGGGATTATACACCCCGCTGATGATGGCCATGCGATACAGTCACATTGATGCAGTAAAATTTCTCATGGATCAAGGTGCTGATGCAAATTTACAAGACAAAAAAGGTTATACAGCCCTTCACTATGTTGCAACGTATTACCGTTCGTTTGATCCCATACATTTGTGTTGTTTTAATGATAGGAGTGATTTTAATATTAAGGATGCAGATAACCTCACCCCTTTGATGCTAGCTGTCAATCGTCTCAATCTCAATGTAGTAAACTATCTTCTTCAAAATGGAGCTTATTTAGATCTTGAAGACAGACATGGTCAAAGATGCCTTCAACGTCTTTTTGATGTTGGTGCGAAAACTTCAGGTGAAATTTTAAGTTCCCTGATTAGAAATGGAGCTGATATTAATGCAAGAATAAATGAGATGAATCAGACCCTCCTGATGCTAGCTCCCTTCCAAGGAAGTGGTGATATAAGATCTGAAAAATTTAAGTTGCTTATTGAGAATGCAGGTGCTAATGTAGATCTTCAAGACAAAAGTGGTAACACAGCTCTTCACTATGCCGTAAATTCTGTACGCCCTAAAATGTCTGTCATCTTGGTGGATGCTGGAGCATCCCAACTGTGTAACAGTCAGGGACTGACGCCTTTGCTGGCAGCTAGTAAAAATGGTGATTTGTCGATGGTAGATTATTTTTTACGCAACCATCGACCAGAAATAACAAAAGAGCAAAAGATTGATGCTCTAGAGCTAGTTGGAGCTTCTTGGTGTTTACCTTTAAGGCTGCCAATCCGTTTTGATTCAAAGTCAGAGGATTTTTATAAGCATGGACTCTGGTACATCAAAAAAGGCGTGATAGAAAGGTTTGCTGATCCTTTCCATCCTTTGCTTAAACAAGAAATGGAACCTGTTGAAGCTTATCAGTACAGGAAAGAGAGTCAAACTCTTGAGGAGCTTGCTCAGATAGAAGGTGATGAAAATGCTATCATCATGGAAAGCCTTGTTATTAGAGAAAGAATCCTTGGAATAAACAATAAAGGTTGTTTACTTCAATCAATTAGAAATGTTTCACTTTATTACTTCCAGAGAAATAATTTTTTGACATATCTCTCACTGCGGTTACATGCAATCAAAATAGCCCAGAGCTGCCATGAAGAAGCTTCATATGATTTCCAAAACATAATTTCCCATATATTGGAAGTATGGTCTACTTTTGCAAAACAGGATCTTCTTGTTGAAAAGATGGATCAAGTAATTCTTGCTTGGAGGTGTGAACTTGAGATGCAAAGAAAGATGAGTCCACAAAAAAGGGAATTTTCTGAATGGTTCTTAAAATGTGAGCATGATGCCTTAATGAAACTTGTTTGGATAATCAGCAGGCTTAACTGTGGTGACTATAGGAAACTCTTGAATGCAGAACTGTTTATGAAAACTCTCTGCAACTTAAATTCTCGAGACTGTGATGGGAATACATTTTTGCACCTCGTCCAGTGTTCGAGAGATCAACAATACAGCCATGTTGACACAAAGCTACTTCTGAATGCAGGATTCAATGTTAACGCCATCAACAACAAGGAAAATACTCCACTTCATTTAGCTGTCAGCAATATCCATCTTTTAACTGACACTTTGGAGGTTTTGTTTGATGGAGGTGCTCATCATGATTTTGTCAACAATGACGGTAAAACACCCATGGACATGGCTAAAACTGATGAAGCTCGCATGATTCTTTCAGAGAGAAGAAAACTAGAGTTAAAGTGTATCTGTGCCAGAGCAGTGAAAAAGTTTGGAATCCCGTATATGGGCTTGGTACCCAAAACACTAGAGAAATACATTAGTATGCATTAATTAACATGCATAATTAATAACACAAGTAGAAACAATTTTCACAGTGTTGTTTAATAACCTGAGCATGCTTTGTATTGTTGTTGTACATAGTGATAATTTGCGGCATTAGAAAATTTGTAGAAAATTAGTAGAAAATTTACACAGTGTTATTTAGTAACCTGAGCATGCTTTGTAATGTTGTTGTACATAGTGATAATTTTGCAGCACATTAGAAGTGCTTAAAACCTAGAAATATGTGTCTCGCAAAGCCTAGTGATACTTAGGGTGCCACTTAAGTTAAGCCCAGCCACCAGGCAGGGTTAGGAACTGATTAGCTGACCAGCCATTAACCCTTTAAGCCCCTGCCAATATCCACATACAAATTCTCCAAACTTATCTCTGTACATTTCCTTAAAGAATGTGTTGAGAGAATTTGATAAAAGATCAAATTATTTCTCTCTGGTGATCATTTTATTAATTCTCAAAACCTTATCTCTTGGTAGCCTGCGTAGCAAGCATTTCCGTTTAGTTTCGGAGCAGAAAAAACCAAGGAACGGAATTTTCGGTTTTGACCGCGCCATTTTTCGCACGGTCTTTGACTCTTTTTCCTTGTTCTTTACTCCTAAACTGCACAGAAACGCTTGCTATGCAGGCTAATCTCTTTTTTTTAAATTTATTTATTTATAACAACTTTATTTGTAAATAGGCTGCCATCAGAGGGAAACTGAATCCTCATGTAAGATGACCCCCCCTCTTGCCAGTATTATGGATATCTTTAGGAGGAAATTGATGTTAGTCACCATTTGGACTCCTACTTCCTTCTCTTTTGTCGTCATGTTTTTTTTTTTGTTTTTGATTCTTAAATGCATATTGCAAAGCATATAGCATTATATTGGTCATCTTATAGAAAAAATGAAAACAAGACAAGATTGCATGCAAATCAGTTCGGGTTCAATGGCTGCATGATCTATGTACAGAGCTAATAAAAGTCTTTGATCCATTGGCAAAGAATCACCATGGGACCATAGGTTTCTCTCTTGCGTAGCTTAGTGGCCTTAGTGTTTAAGAAGCCATTCGCATCGCATGTCAGTTGCGTAGTTCTGGAACTAAACCTCTTCTTGCAGGGTAGCGAGGAATGGGCTCTCAGAAGTTTTGGAATGCCTTATTTTATTTCTGGGGTGGTACTCAAAACACTGGAGAAAAACAATAGAATGGAATTAAATTATTTATGGTGCAAAACTTTTAAGTCAGCTAGAAAATTTACACAGTCTAGGGGTGCATTCCTTTGAGATGATCAGGATCAGGATCAGTGATTTGAGATCACTTTGATCATGGTAGATCAAATGAACTGATGAATCCACTCTGGTTCATTATTTTGATCTACCATGATCCAATTAAGTGATCTTCGATCGCTGATCCTGATCTGGATCATCCCAAAGGAACACAACAAAAAGGGTTCGTCACGCGTTCCTGCCCCACGAACGTCTGCTGAACTGAATGATAAATTCCTTTCCCATGGTTGGCAAATATCGGCTGAAGATATGAATTCTGAAGTTCAAAAGCCAACTGACGTTTGCGTTTTTCGCCGCCGTCATTCACCTTAGAGGACCTCTTAGGAAACAGAACTTTTCTTTAACGGATTCAAAAGGTCATGGTTTGTGATTTGTGATTGGTGGATTTTGATCCGTCTTGTGTGTTTCTGTGTTTCTGTGTTTCAAGGTTTGTTGATTGTGATTGTAATTATGATTGATGGCAGCCAAAAACGCAATTGTGAAGGCAGGTTTTGAACTTTAGAGTTCGCATGTTTGTGAAAAGTGCAGTAACTGCGTGCATGTTGGACATTCTCCAGTTTCCTACCACAAATTCAGTAACATCTGTGAACCTGAAGAAGGCTGGTGTGGCCAGCCGAAATATTGTTATAACAAAACAATACACGTTGCTCTGATGAGCTTTGCAGTAGTCTTTGGACTTCTCGTTTTTGGTTATGTATTTTTTTTCATTTCCTCTGAGTCTGTATAGTGATAATGGATAGTGGCTATAATAAAAGTACCCTAATAACTGTGAGAATAATTCTAATGTTTGTATAGCTCTCGTTCCAGCGTTCGCGCATTAACTCAAGCGCTTGCTACTCAGGCCACTGGAGTAATTTCAAATGATAGTGTAGGCGTCCTGCGTTTGTATGCTCTTGGTTGAAACCTGTGCAAACGATAGAGACTGGGATCTAGCACTCAAAGAGTAACCTCGTTCCCAGGCTACATCTTCATCGGAACGAGGTTGTCAAGTAATATATCAAACCACTTATCAAACCACACGGGGCCCGCACAATCTGTTTGTGTAGCCGATTGTTATTATATAGTAAATGTACTGGATTTACCGTTTGCTTCATTTATAGCGATATATCGCTAACTATGTATATAAATCAATGATAAATAAACGTTGAATTACCTTGCCTGTGGTGTACAGTCGTCCTTTTGCCTCAAAAGCGGTTTTTTGAGCGATTTTGAAGGAGTTTGAGTTCGCCGTTGACTGTTCCATATATAAGAAGGACCTTCTTATACATACTTATATACATAGTTAGCGATATATCGCTATAAATGAAGCAAACGGTAAATCCAGTGCATTTACTATATAATAACAATCGGCTACACAAACAGATTGTGTGGGCCCCCTGTGATCAAACATGAGATGCAGTGTTTCATCACCAGATGAAACACCGAGAAGAGAGTTGGAAATACGACGCGCAGCGGAGTATTTTTGACGAACTTCGAGGTGTTTCATCTGGTGATGAAACACTGTGTCGAATGTTTGATATTTCTTCTCAAACAAAATCATTTTTGAAGGAGAAATTAAGGATGCAAATACTAAGCAGTGTTTCATCCGATTTCCAAACACTCATTAAACATTAATTTCCTTTGTATTTTCTTAATGAATTATTAATGAGTTTGAGAAGGAAAGTGGAAAGTTCCGCATGTAACAGGAAAAAATTGTAGGAAGGTTTTTCTGAAAAGAGTAACTTATTTTCACTATGGCGCATAGGCTTCTTCCCTGGTTCCGGCAGAGAAAGATTGCTCCTTTAAACCAAGATGTTCTTAACGTGGCAAAATCTGGAGATGCCGTGCTCCTCAATGAGGTTCTTCAGAGGCTCTGTCGAGCAGAAGGAATTTCTGTGTTATCTGTAGATGAGCAGGACATGCAATGTCGCTCTCCGAGTTCTCCTACACGTGTCTCATGTGGTGATGGCTGTTTCTTACCTGCAAGGATTAAGAAGTTACTGGTCACACTGTTAATAATTGCTGTTGAAAAGGGACATCTCGATTGTGTGAAATTGCTTCTGAAGTATGGAGCAGACGTTGAAGGTCGAGGAGAGTTTAAATTAATAAGAGGTCCATTTTTTGTTGAAACATACGAAGGGACACCTATGTGTTTTGCATCTGTTAGTGGAAATGTTGAGATTTTGAGGTGCTTGCATGAAAATGGAGCTGATATCAATGCAGTGACAGCAGATGGCAAGGTTTGTATCACACCGCTAATTATCGCTGCTCATTACGAACAATTTGGTGCAGTAACATTTCTTATTAATCAAGGTGCTGATGTGAATTTTCAAGACAAATATGGTTATACAGCCCTTCATTATGTTGCTAAGTCCGGAAGTACAAGTAATATTAATGCCTTAAATTGTTTAATTAATCATGGAGCTGACATAAATGCTTTCACAGAATTTCAGACGACTGCTTTGATACTAGCTTGTGCGTTTAACAATGTCAATGCAGTAAAGTGTCTTCTTCACAATAGTGCTGATGTAGACCTTCAAGACCGAAATGGTGAAACTTGCCTTAAGTCTGCTCTGAGGTGTGCCTGTGCAGATAATAGATCTTCACTTGAGATTTTGAGTTTCCTTCTTGAAAGTGGAGTCGATGTTTCTAATGCAAGAAGAAATGATGGTGTGACCCTTCTGTTGCAAGCTACCTGTCATGGTAGCTTGAGAGATGTACATTTGCTCATAGAACATGGAGCTAATGTAGATTTTCAAGATCAGAATGGTGACACAGCTCTTCACTATGCCACCCACTGCTGTGATAGATATAGTGAAGAAATTGTTAGTGCACTTTTGACTGGTGGAGCATCCCATTTGTGTAACAATCACAGATTGACACCGCTTCTGGCAGCTTGTAATAAAGGCAATACAGTAATGGTAGAGCATCTAATCAGGGCACCATCGATAACAAAAGAGCAAAGAATTGATGCACTTGAACTACTTGGAGCTTCCCTTGCTTTAGAGCCATCTGTTGGGGTAGGTTTAGGGACAGAGATGCAGTGTTTTGACTTTGGATGCTGGTACATCAAATGGGGCATGAAAGAAAGGTTTGCTGATCCTTCCCATCCTTTGTTAAAGCAGCAAATGAAACCCATTGAAGCTTATCAGAACAGAAAAGAGTGTCAAACTCTTGAAGAACTTGATAAAGTAAGCTATAAAAGGGATGCTATGATCATGGAGAGCCTTATAATCAGAGAGAGAATCATAAGAATAAACAATGTTGATCTTCTTCTACTTGTTCGACAAATTAGAAAGGTTGCTAATTCTTACAGGCACAGTTTTTCACAGTTTTTGGCATTGAAAAGGCATGCAATCAAAATAGTCCATAACTGCAACTATCAAGCTGCAAGCGATTTACAAGACATAATTAAGGAAGTATCGAACAAACAGACTAATCTTGTAAATGATGATGATTTTGTTGAAAAATTTGATGAAGTAATTCTTGCTTATGAACGTGAGGTACAAATAGCCATGATGAACAAAAAACAGCCTCCTTCCTTGTCCTTATCGGCCGAACTTATTTCGATGATCAGTAAGTTTAACGGTGGTGAAAATGGTAAACTGCCAAGTGCAGTTTTGGTTTTGAAAACTCTTTGTAACTTTAATCCTCGAGATCGTGACGGAAATACCCTCCTGCACCAGCTTGTGAAAAATACTATTTATCATCGCATTTACCATCATAATAAATCATGTTCCCACATTGGTGAAGTGAAAGCTCTTTTAAATGCAGGATTCAATGTTAATGCCATCAACAACAGAGGATACACTCCACTACACTTAGCTGTGAATTTCTCATCCGGGAGGAACGATGCAAATTTCCATCTGGAAATTGACATGTTGAAGCTTTTGATTGATGAAGGTGCTCATCATGATTTTGTCAATGATGATGGTAAAACACCCATGGACATGGCTGAAACTGATGAAGCTCGTATGATTCTTTCAGAGAGAAGAAAACTAGAGTTAAAGTGTATCTGTGCCAGAGCTGTCAAAAAGTTTGGAATCCCCTATATGGGCTTGGTACCCAAAACACTAGAGAAATACATTAGTATGCATTAATTAACATGCATAATTAATAACACAAGTAGAAAAAATTTGCACAGTGTTGTTTAGTAACGTGAGCATGCTTTGTATTGTTGTTGTACATAGTGATAATTTTGCGGCATTAGAAAATTTGTAGAAAATTAGTAGAAAATTTGCACAGTGTTATTTTAATAGTAACCTGAGCATGCTTTGTATTCTTGTTGTACATGGTGACAATTTTGTAGCACATTAGAAGTGCTTTAATTGGTGCCCATAAAACCTAGAAATATGTGTCTCACAAAGCGTAGTGATACTTAGTGTGCCACTCAAGTTAAGCCCTGCTGGGCATGGTTAGGAACTGATTGGGTGACTAGCCATCAACCCTTTAAGCCACAATATCCACATACAAATTCTCCAAACTGATCTCTATACATTCCCTTAAAGAACGTGTTGAGAGAATTTGATAAAAGATCAAATAATTTTCTCTCTGGTAATCATTTTATTAATTCTCATAACCTAATCTCTTGCCAATATTATGGATATCTTTAGGAGGAAATTGATGTTGGTCACCATTATTTTGGACTCCTACTTCCTTCTCTTTTGTCCTGTTTTTTTTGTTTGTCCTATTTGATTGTTAAATGCATACTGCAAAGCATATAGCATTATTTTGATCATCTGATAGAAAAAATAAAAACAAGGCAAGTTTGCATGCAAATCTTTTCGAGTTCAATGGCTGCATGATCAATGTACTGAGCTGATAAATCCATTGGCATAGAATTACCATGGGACCATAGGTTTCTCTCTTGCTTAGCTTAGCATTTAAGGAGTCATTTGCATCGCATGTCAGTCGTGTAGTTCCGGAACTAAACCTCTTCTTGCAGGGTAGCGAGGATTGGGCTCTCAGAAGCTTTGGAATTCTTTATTTTATTTTTGGGGTGGTACTCAAAACACTGGAGAAAAACACATAGCATGGAATTAAATTTTTTATAGTGCACAACTTTGAACTTGGCTTACCTGCTGGTGATTTTGCAGCTTTAGAAGCCCCAGGGGTGGGAGCAGTTGTGCATAGTAATTATGAGTTTATTATTAATAAGCTAGCTGTTTTATCCTGCTTACGGAAGGGCTATTTTGCAGAATGATGAATGGCCACCAAATGCCGAATGATTCTGAAGTTTAGTGATAAGGGTTAGGAAACTGAGTGAATCAGGTGCTATTTTGTAGGGCCATTCCTGGGAAAAATAATCTGAAACTGCATACTCCACAGGTGCTTCGTGTTTTGCACAGAGGGAACAGGAAACTTGAGGGACTGGTGATGCAGTGCAAGTGTACATTGAGATGGAGATGTCTGGGTGTGGGGCAGGACCTGACACTTGATTCATTCAGGTTTCTTTAACCCCTTAGAATTCATTTGGTGTGCAGTGACCATTTGGCATTCTACAAAATACCCCTTCTGTCCTTATTCCTTTCTTTGTTAAAAGGACAGCAGAGACCAGGTTGTCACCCCACTCTCCTTCCCTTCAGTGATAGCTCACTTTTGCACCTAAGCTCGCACTAGTATTCTGCTGCCTTCAGGATCCCTCTTCCCATAACTTATCTTAACCTGGGACACCAGAGACCAGGTTGTCACCCCACTCTCCCTCCCTTCAGTGATAGCCCACTTTTGCACCTTTATAGCTCCCACTCCTATTCCACCTCCAGGTTTGCCTCGTCCCATAACTTATCTTAACCTTTGATGTTTGGGAGTGGGGGCTGAGATTTGGTAACTATTTAGCATTTAGAACAGGGTGTCCTTTTGCAACAGAATCCTTAAAACGAGTATAAAGGGTGGCGATGATGTGTGGTACCATCAATTATTAGTTATGATGTTAGCTTGAAAAAGTACTTAATTCTGTGGGCAAAATGAAACGAATCAGGGTCATAAAACTAAGTCTCTTTTCTTAAACAGGGTAGCAAACTGAATAGCCTGCAAGCAAGCTCTCCGGGGCACTCTGGTGGGGGGAGAAAGGAGAGCTTGCAACTATGTCTCTGGAAT
>BOPM01000285.1:284027-302113 GCA_022179025.1 Porites australiensis
TTGTTCAGATGCTTTCTTGTCCTGACCGCCTTTCAAAGCGAAAAAGCTTTTCATCGAATATAGCTAAGTCGGTGCCAACTTTTTGAGAAATCTTATCCGGAGAGAACTGGAGAATTTGCAGGAAAGTTGGGCCTAAGAGGAGTGAAAAACTTGCTCGTAAACACCATGGCACATAACAGTCTTCGTTCTTCGACTTCCTCCTTTGGGCGGAAAAGAACAAACACTGATGATTCTAGAAAAGAGGTCTTTGGAGCTGCAAAGTCTGGAGATTCTGTTCTCCTTAATGAGGTTCTTAAGAAGCTGGATAATACAGAGAGGATATCTGTATTAGGTGCTGATTTTCAGTATATTGGTGATGACTGTTCTTGGCAAGTAAGCGAAAAGTCAGCGGACTGGGTCACGCCATTAATAGTTGCTGTGCGAAATGGAAGTCTTGATTGTGTGAAAGTGCTCTTGAAGTATGGAGCAGACATTGAAGAGCGAGGAGATTTTATGCATGACTACAAGTGCTGCACTCCTTTGTTCTTTGCTGCTACTTGTGGAAATGTTGAAATGTTGAGGTTCTTGGTTGAAAATGGAGCTAACGTAAATGGAACTGACGATTTTGGCCTCACCCCACTAATGGTTGCTGTTGCCAATCAATTGCTTGATGCAGTGACCTTTCTTATTGATCAAGATGCTGATGTGAATTTACAAGACAGCAGTGGCTTAACAGCACTTCACTATGCCAGTGAAGTTAGTTTTGATCCCTCAAGTTGTTTAATTGTTAAACAACTTATTAATCGTGGAGCTAACATAAATGCTGTTACAAAGTATGACATGCGCACCCCCTTAATAATAGCTTGTAGGAATAAAAATGTCTGTTTAGTAAACTTTCTTCTGCAAAATGGAGCTAATGTGGCTCTTACAGACGACAACGGATGGACAGCCCTTCACTTTGTTGTGGATGGGTTCAATGACTCATCCGAGATTTTGAGGTCTCTTCTTAATAATGGAGCTGATGTTAATGCAAGAAGTGTTTGCAATGAAACCCCTCTAATGGTAGCTAGCCAGTCTAGTGATGTAGAAACAGTGACTTTGCTTATTGAACAAGGAGCTTATGTAGATCTTCAAGATGAAAAGGACAATACAGCTCTTCATAATGCTGTAAGCAGCAACACGGGAGAAATTGTTGGCACACTTTTGAATGCTGGAGCATCCAACTTGTGTAACAGTCAAGGAATGACACCTCTCTTGCTAGCTTGTAGTAGAGGCTGTGTGGGAATGGTAGAGAATCTACTCAAGCAACCAGAGATAACAAAAGAGCAAAGAATAAATGCATTAGAACTTCTTGGAGCATCTGTTTTAATTGAGGGGTGTATCCTTGAAAATGCCGATCTTCATGATTGGAAAGGATTCAAGTACATCAAACATGGCATGATGGAAAGGTTTGCTGATCCTTCCCATCCTTTGTTTAAACAAGAAATGGAACCTGTTGAAGCTTATCAGAACAGAAGAGAGTGTCAAACTTTGGAGGAGCTTGATGAGATTGAAGGTGATAGGGATGCTATCATCATGGAAAGCCTTATTATTCAAGAGAGAATCATGGGAAGAAATTATGAAGACCTAATTGCAGTTATTAGAAACGTTGCACATTATTATGAAGACCATGATCTTTCTTCCTGTATAAAGTTGTTCAGGCATGCTATGAAAATGGCCCCAAAATGCGATCTATCAGCTGTGCATGACTTAAGCATCATAACCAGTGCATTGTTCAATAGGTTTGAAAATGGTGATCTTTCAAAAAAAGAGGATTTTCGTGATGCTCTTGACCAAACAATTCTTGATTATGATTGTGAAATGCAAAGAAAGATGACAAATGAACAGGATTCAGAGTATCATGTGTTGCATCTCTTTGATTCCTTACAGGAACTGGTTTTCATGATAAGCAGATTTGAATGTGCTGATGAAGGAAGACTCTCAAGTTCAGCACTGTTATTGAAAACTATTTCCAACTTGAATCTTCGAGATGGTGACAGTAATACGATCTTACACCAGTTTGCCTTACATCATGGCAGATGTTCTTCATATTCCTACGCTGGCGCAGTGAAACTTCTTCTGAATGCAGGATTCAATGTCAATGCTATCAATGGTAATGGAGATACTGCACTTCACATAGTTGCCACTTTAAAACCCAGCGATGATGAAATCCATCTTTTAACTGACATGTTGCAGGTTTTGTTTGATGGAGGTGCACATCATGATTTTGTTAACAATGATGGTAAAACACCCATGGACGTGGCTGGAACTGATGAAGCTCGCATGATTCTTTCAGAGAGCAGAAAACTAGAGTTAAAGTGTATCAGTGCCAGAGCTGTGAAAAGGTTTGGAATTCCTTATTTGGGGTTGGTACCCAAAATACTGGAAAAATACATCGGCATGCATTAAAATGCATGTTTTAATTAGCTTAACTTGAATTTGTGCAATCTGATGGAATAGACCTTTTTCATGATACCTGCTATCTTTGCACATACTCATTTTAACCCTTTAGACCCTAAGATCAAAATTTGAATTCTCATTTGTTGCCCCGATTTGATTCCTACAGAAGTAAGCGGGGAGAAGTTGATAATATCAAGCATCTTGTGTGATCATGTCCGCAATTCTCATGACCACCCTGTTTTACATTAGCATTGATATTAAAAGAAGAAATTTGATGCAGATCTCTTTTAGGGCTTAAAGGATTAAGGACTGATGAGGTAAAGTTCAAACTAGTGAAAAAATTTGCCAATTCAAGAAATTGCAGTCTAGTTTGTTTATTCTAGACAACAGGTAATAAAGAATTTTTCATCTTAAAGATGATAATGGCAAATTATGGGTGGAGGTGATCAATGTAGTTGTCCACACAGCAAAAAATGACGCAAATATTGTTGAAACCATACAACATTTTGCATGACTTAATCAGAAATCATTTTCTTGTTGTGACAGAATAAACAAACTAACTGCGACTACTCATATTGGTAAATTTTATCACTTGCTTTCCCCATGAAATACCACGCGACATTGTTTTTATCCCATTGATCCTAAAGCATGTGCAGAGATGAAGGGGGATTGTGAATAAGGTCTATAAGCAAGGGTAAGGTTAAATTACTTAACACATTTTTTGTGTGTGATGTTGATTTGACTGCAGACCTGCCAGTCTGTCATCAGATAATTTTTTACCAGTAGCTATAATCCTGCCTACAGAGAGGGGGCATTCGTTTGGGATGATCTGGATCAGGATCAGTGATCCAAGATCACTCAGAACGGCGTGCAAAGAAAGTAGTGTCCGATGGCCTGAGGCTAGTGGATTTTTGCTATCGGGCTCATGAATTCTGTTTTTAACTTGCCTGACGTGCAAGTGATGTTTTTTGAGGAATTCGAATAGCAGATGAACTGTGAACTCAATTCTGGTCATCAAAAAGCTTTTGGGGCTACAGTCAACTCTTGCCTTGCAGACACCCTGCCATAACAGACACCCCGATAATACAGACAGCAGCTAAATCCCCAGCAAAAATAAATTACAGATGTTTGACTGAAATAAACTCCCGCTATTGAGGACACCAACTCGAGGTCTGCAATAAAGGGTGCTGACTGTAGTTGAAATGAAGTCTGGGGTAGTAAATCCTAGCTTCAGCTTGCCCAAATGGCAAGCTGTAAAAATGATTTTCTATTCACCCTGACTCAGATCATGGTAGATCAAATGAACCGTCGATGAATCCTTGTCCCAAGTGGATTCATCGGTTCATTTGATCTACCATGATTATTTGTCTTGCTCAAGAAATTTTCATTCCTCCTCATCAGATAGTGCTGCTATTATCACAAACACTTTTACAGCAGTCATTAATGCTTCTGTTGTAGATGCTTTAGATGCTTGGAAAGAAGCACGTGTGATTCCCTTGTTTAAAAAGGAAAAAGAGTTTGTACGGGTGATAACCTGCATAGCAAGCATTTCGGTGTAGTTTTTGAGCTAGGAACAAGGAACGAGAGTCAAAGACCACACGTAAAATGGGGTGAGTAAAAGAGCGGGGAGGGGGTAGGGTCCTTCCCCTCTCCCTCCCCCCTGTTTTATATTTTGGCTTTTGTTCCATTTTTCTGGTGGCCAAAACCAAAAATCCCATTCCCCCCCTCGTTGTTCCTTGGTCTTTCTTTACTTCGAAACCACATCCAAACGCTTTCTATGCAGGCTATATGGGGGACAGTAGCTCCTCCCTCCCAAAATTCTCCCCTCGCCTCCTTAAGCAAAAAAGGCGAAACTGATGGGGAAAGCCCACGTTCAATATATTAAAACACTAATGTGACACCGAGGCTTTATGGTCATATTTCTATATTTGGTTTGGTTTTCTTTGTTCTCAAGTCTCTTCTGGGAATTGCGAGACGATGGAGTCATGAAAAATTTGCAATTTTGTCCCTTGGAGTCATGTTAGGATTTTAATATATAGAACGTGGTTTTTTGCGTCAAGCTTTTTCTATTTTGCTGTCTACGCATAACCCAACTGGAAGGCACCTCTGTAGGCCCACCTGAATAGATCGCGAGCGTGATTTCCTTACTCACAAAATTGAACAGTCTGTTTCTTTTTTGTCAACATCATGTCCTGAAAACAGCTTTTATAAGAACCTTTGAATGGCATTTTTGGCATGAATGACATTTTCAGCATTTGTGAATCCTGAAGAAAAAATGGTCTATAAATCTATAATAATGATAATGATAATGATAATGGTAATAATTATAATGATAATAATTATTATTATTAGAATAATTATTATTTAGTACAGAGTTGTACGGGCAATTGCCCTTCTAGTGACGAATGAACTAAGATACATGTACAAAAACTCATTTTAATGATTGCATTGGATATCTTTAACACCTTTTTAACTAACTTCAATTCATAAACATCATTTAACTGTCAAAAAATATTACTTCAGCAAAATACCGCTGCAATTAGAATTCATTCAATTGAATTAATAGAACAGAATCAAGGCCACTTTTCTTTGGCATCAAAACGGTTTACCTTCAAAATTTAATGGAAAAAAAATTGATCTATGAAGTTGATCTTTGACTACGAGCAGTTTCTCTTCTTTGTTAGTCCGTCGAGCGAAACTTGTTGGAACAAAAATGACAAAGCGCGAGACTGAAGGTGCAAGACGGAAGAGGCTTCTCGCGCTGCCACGCTCGCGCGCACGCTCGCACGCACTAAATATGAAGAAAAAGAGAGACTTCTCGCGCCTTCAGTCGTCTTGCGTGGCCATTTTCGTGTCTCGAGCGTTTCTCTAGATAGACTAAGAAAAATGAGAGACTTCTCGTAGTCTAAATTGTTCTCAACAAGAGCCTCACGGGCTTAAACTTTTCCCTATAACCACCTTCGCACGTTTAAAAAATCTGGAGAAATAATGTGTTGCGCTTGGTAATATTTAAGGCTATGTTGACGCTTAACCGGGAAGCTTTTGCGCCTGCGTGAGAACCATACGGGATAGGGCTTCTGTACACGCATAACAAGTTTGATTTCGACGTGGTTTCTATGATCCGGGGCACGATTTGAGACGATTTGAGATCTAGAATTTTCGGAGCATTTGTTGTAAAATTTCTTGCTTGCCTGCCTTTCCTAGGATTTTCCAACATCTAAAAAATGGTATAATTGCCTATTTTTAACGGATTTTTACCCTACAAAGGTCACCTAGAATTTTCGGGAGCCTTTTTTCTGGCTGAAATTTTCGAAAAGGTAAGTTTTTGATCGCTATAATTTTCGGATGACTTGACTTTCAGCTAGGAAATCTGAACAGATGAAAAATTTTTAGGCGATAAAAATATGCCTTAATCTACCGTTTAAATACTAAAATACGTTTAACAATTCTATGTTTAAGTGGTTTTGAACTATATTCTCGTTGGGTGCCCCTGTATGATGGAGCGAGGCTGCGTTGCGCCGATCTCTAAAGTAGAGCGTCACATATCGGATAGGTTCTTTTCTACGCTTGATGGTGCAATGTGAACAGGTACTCGGACCGTGACGGAAGTAAATGAGTAGGGGCAAGGAATGGAAAAAAGACGAAAGTAAATATTCCGGAGTGAGGTCTGTGATTTTAATAGTTAACCAAACTGTCTCGCCCAATCGCTCCGGTACGATGTACGATGTGTGTGAACGACTTGTTCCAGTTCATACTTTACGAAAAGCTACCGGTATAGCGTGAACATTGCCTAACTCAGAGTGACCCGAGTGTAAACGTTAGTTTAGCGCGTGCTATACTTACTAACGGTGCGTGTGACCGTGATTTTAACTGCCAAACACTTTTCTCCAGATGGGTGCCGTGAATGCATCTTCGACCCTTTGGCCGGAAATGAAATATCTTCGCACCATCAGCAGCATTTGATTTTTTTTTTTATTTTAGTCTCATATCGCCAATAATGTCCTGGAGTAAATCTCAGAACTGACCGAGAATCCAAAGCGATAAGGAAACATCGCTTGCTTGTTAACTAGCACTAACTAAACATCGACTGAGACGAAAACAAATAAGATTTTGTACTCAGTTTTGAAACCACGGTAACGCAAGTGATTTTTTGCGTTTAGTGCAAAGGTGGCTCACGACAGGTCAAACCCAAGCCTTCCCCGAGTTAAAAGAACTTTCATGTTCAAACGAGGCTAAGTGCAAAACCTTGCTTGTGAATATAGACAATACTTCGAGTTGTGGAAAGTGCGGGCGTAGGGTATTTATGCACGAGTTGTTGACGTATCAGAAATCTCACTCCTTCGATTTCTGATACAAAAATAACGAGTGTGTAAATAAAAAGGATGTCAACGGCTTTGCACTTATTCTCGCTTTGAAACAACGTTACTTGGGACATTTCAGACGTGGCCTATTTACACTCAAAAAAATACAGAGGCTTTATGCGTACGCTTGGCCATCCGAAGACGACAGTTTACAACGAGGGAGGGCAGATGGCTGTCCACAGGTCATAATAACTGGCACCGATATATGCTTGATCACGTGGCTTTCACTACCACAACAACATCCACGTCGGACTGGTATCATCTGAGTCAGATGCTCATAACTAACCGGATCGCGGTGGTGGACTGTGCACTCAGGGACTGGGTGGACTGTGTAATCAGCTGCTTGGGATGCTGCAATGTAACCTGAGTGGGAAATCACTTGGAATGCTGCCGTTTCTCGCGTAGGTTGAACATGCGCAGGAACTTGCTTGTCGTGATTCTTGCCTGCGCATGCGCGGTCTGTCTCTAAAATGCCGCTGTCGTAAAGGTTTTTGATTGGCTTGTAGTTGTACGGAAGATCTACAAACTTGTAGACTAATCGTTGGCCGCTCACCTTTAAAAGTAAAACAAATTCGCAAATTACCTTCACTTGTTAGATTAAAATTTAGCGACGAGTTAGTCACGATGTTGGGAATTTTTGTCGTAAACGTTAGGTTATAGTTTCGCGGAACGTTAAAAATACATGAAACTTGGAGAGAGTCTCGGTTATATAGAAATCGTAATATCTTAAGCAGTTAGTTGAGTTTTGCGCGAATTTGATGTAACACGAATTCGGCCCCAGCCAGCCGGGTTACCCGTGGTGAAACGTTTACATGGGAAAATGCGACCCAGGCTGAGAGGGTTACCCCGTCTGGCAGACCGGGGAACGCGCCCCGGCGGGTCACCCCACCTATCATGTAAACGTGATGAAATTAAAATATGAGAGATTATATGGACAGGCAGGTTACCTCACCAACATGGGGTCCCTATCTCAATTTAAATGGCCTCTACTGATGCCATACCAAATTTATGGAAAAGGGTGTAGAACATGCATGTCCAGAGTCCACTCACCTTTTTAATAATATTCTTTTGATAATAATATCGAAGTGCTCTGCTCAGCTTATCGTAATTCATCCCAGGGCGTTGTTTGAGCTCTCCCCAGCGCTTCGCCACCTCCTCCTGATTGCGTAATTTGAATTCTCTCTTGTCTTTATCCGTCCACGTGATCAAGGAAACGTAGCGCTCGTCCGCAAGAAGTTCAAGAAGGAATTCCCATAAGTGGAAAGCACTTCGTGAAGTACCGCGTTTCTTAGCGAATGAATCTATGCCTGTGAGAGAGAAAAGTGATTTGTCACGATTTTCAGGGATACAAGTAACAGACCTACCTGCTGCTCACAAGCCCTCCCCGCCCGCCCTCCACCTTAAAAGCCCTCCCATTTATAGGCGCATCTACCTGTTAAAAAAAAAAAACAATACATCCGATTATAAGCCTCCCCCCGGATAAATGCCCTCCCCTAGTTCTTATGTGAGAACAGAAGCTCTATAGAGCGTTTTCGTATGACGTCACAGCGATGAACAATGAAATGACGGCCATGTTGGTGTACGAAGACAACCCTATAATGTTTGGTATTATTGGACGTGAGGACGAGATATTCTTGAATCATATTTTATTAGTGGCAAAACAATATCTATACTCTTGTAGACAGAACAAATATTCTCCCTCCATTAGAGTCCTTAATTCCAAAATTAATACTGTTTTCTTAATCGAGACAATGATCGCTAAGTCACATTAAGTTGGAGACCCACAATATGAAATGGAGCAAATATAAATGTGATCAGCGTACGATCCTTTCGCCGCTCACGTCATTTATTATTAATTTTTATTAATTTTTCACGTAAATAGAGAAGAATGTTCTGGGGTGTGTTTCTTTCCTTCTTTTTTATCAGTATGTAATTGTGTGAGTCTGCGATGTATATATGTTTAGTTTTCTTTTCTTTTTTTTTGTATTTTTCCTACGTGTTCATAAGGGTCAGTGTGTACAAAACTGTAATACATAACAAAATAGAAATCCATTAGAATATAAAAAAAACCCTGCGGGAATTGTACTCTTTTCTTATGTAAAAACTTTCTTTTGTTTCAATAAATTAGCACAGATGCTGGCCACGTGAGTGAAAACACAGAATACGGTAGAGTGTGAACACAGGCTATATCACATTCATCGCTTGCCTTAGTACAAAAGTTCCAGACCTGTTCCCTTTAAGAGGCATCACAACATTTCAAACTTCTCTTAACGCTATCTCTGTCTTCTATTCATAGTTTTCTGGCAAATATTCCAAATATTATAACAACATCCTGTTCTACTAGATCACCAAATGATTTGTAAATATAGAAGTCGGTTAATATTGAGACCCTTCATAAAAGAGGGGCACCCAACGAGAATATAGTTCAAAACCACTTAAACATAGCATTGTTAAACGTATTTTAGTATTTAAACGGTAGATATAGGCATATTTTTATCCCTAAAAAAAATTCATCTGATCGGATTTCCTAGCTGAAAGTCTAGTGATCCGAAAATTATAGGGATCAAAACTTACCTTTTCGAAAATTCCAGTCAGAAAAAAGGCTCCCGAAAATTCTATAGGTGACCTTTTTAGGGTAAAAATAGGTTAAAAATAGGCAGTTTTACCATTTTTTAGATGTTCCAAAATCCTAGGAGAGGCAGGCGAGCAAGAAATATTACAACAAATGTTCCGAAAATTCTAGATCTCAAATAGTCTTCCGAAAACAGATATTTTCCGAAAATTGACGTTGGTTGCCCCTGATAAAAGGTGTCAGACAAGCGGATTTCCCTTTCGTCAAAGCTTTTCGAAATACATATACCTTGGCAGAAATTTATTTGAATGAAATCCGATTATATTGTTTAGAAAGAAAAGTTTCCTCTTGGTTTGAATCCAGGATATCCGGCTGTAATTAAGCATTCTCAAACTCGTTAATAATTCATGAAGAAAATACAAAGAAAATTAATGTTTAATGAGTGTTTGGAAATCGGATGAAAAACTGCTCAGTATTTGCATCCTTAATTTCTCCTTCAAAAATGATTTTGTTTGAGAAGAAATATCAAACATTCGACACAGTGTTTCATCACCAGATGAAACACCTCGAAGTTCGTCAAAAATACTCCGCTGCGCGTCGTATTTTCAACTCTCTTCTCGGTGTTTCATCTGGTGATGAAACACGGCGTCTCATGTTTGATATATTACTTGAAATTTCCTTGGGCTGTGTCCATTAAGTTTCTTATTGTTTGCCCAGCCCAACCCCTACAGAACTTAGGATCGAACTGAGTAAGGTTTCGAAAACGCCAGCCCGTGTGGTTTGGCAAGATGGTCAGTGCCTTTCCTTTTTAACCCCAGTTTTTAAACCGGGTTTGCAAGTGGATACCGGGGTTTAAAAGCCCCAGTATCCACTTGCAAATTCTCCATACTGATCTCCATATATTCCCTTGAAGGATTAGTTGAGAGCATTTGATTCAAGATTAAAGCATTTCATACTTGGTGATTATTTTATCATTTCCCTTAACCGTCTGTCTATATGTTGTATGGAAAATGTTTGGAGAGAATTGATGCAGGTCACTATAGAGACTTAAACGGTTAAAGGAGCTGTGTCATAAGCTTTATCACTCAAACAATGAAAACTGTCACCATTAACATCTAACTCAAATAATAAATGTCAACGATGCGGAGCAAGCTATGGGCTTGACTGTAAAATGTTCATTAATTAATATATTAATGCCAGAGTACAGGGGCACCCAACGTTAATTTTCGGAAAATATCTGTTCGGAAGACGATTTGAGATCTAGAATTTTCGGAATATTTGTTGTAAAATTTCTTGCTTGCCTGCCTCTCCTAGGATTTTCGAACATCTAAATAATGGTATAATTGCCCATTTTTAACGGATTTTTACCTTAAAAAGGTCACCTAGATTTTTCGGAAGCCTTTTTTCTGGCTGCAATTTTCGAAAAGGTAAGTTTAGATCCCTATAATTTTCGAATCACTAGACTTTCAGCTAGGAAATCCGAACAGATGAAGAATTTTTAAAGGATATAAATTTATGCCTATATATATATATATATATATATATATATATATATATCTACCGTTTAAACACTAAAATGCGTTTAAGAATGCTATGTTTAAGTGGTTTTGAACTATATTCTCGTTGGGTGCCCCTGAGAGTAGTCAAAGTAAAAATAAAGAGCCCGTTTAAAAATGTTTCCTTCATGAGAGGTGGTTACTGACTTAAGTTGATTGCAAATTTAGTGCAAATTACAAAACTTGTTGAGTTTTATTTGAATACTGCGTGAAAACCTGTGTTCCAGTTTTCCGTGTTTGTTTTTCATTATTTTAAAGCTTGTTTAATGAAACATGTTTAGTTGGTGTGAATGGGGCAGAAGTTCTATCAATTCCAGTCATTGTAAGTGGGAGTTCATGGCCGCATACGTTACAAGCCTTAGTAATTGAGCAATGTGGAGATTAGGATTGCGGTCTAGATCTCTTCTGGTCGCCCACGATATTGTAAGTGCGACAGAAGGAGAAACTTTACTTGAGGTAGCCGCTTATGCCACCCTCGTTAGGTGTTTCGTTTTCTATCGCCCTAGTGGCAAATTGCTTTGGAAAAAAGTTGAAGACTTCCGTTTAAGTAATCCTTTAAAAAAATCTTCCATTCAGTAAAAAAGAACGTAGTTTACTTCGACCTTTTTTCGAATGAAAATCAATGTTACTTTCAATTATGACACGAAGAAGTACACAATGGAATTTCATTTTTTATTAAATAACTTGACCCGCGGCTAGTTAGGGCCATTATGTTTGTCCCGCCAACCGCATCTTTTTTTTTCGAAAGAAATCTTTTTTTGATACCGGAATGGCCCTACTAATGAAGGACGTGAGGGATTGGGACAGCGGGTATTTTCTAGAATGCCGTAAGCTGTGACGTTTATTCGGGACGCTATTTCGAGAAAGCGTAGGCGCTCATTTGAGTAAATACGACATTTCGACAAAGAAATTTTCAAATTTGCGTTAGCATTTACACGTACTTCTGCTATTCACGTGTTGCTAACGCAGGCTTATTACGCATATGCCTCCTACGAGAAAATATTTTACCCTAAATACGTATTTTTCAAGAAGATATACTATTTTCAAACAATATTCAATAATTAATCACCTTGTATTGAATTTTTTTTTCCTTTCGCACTCATATTCCTATTCCTGTTTGTAAATGAAACATAAAGCTTTGCATTTGTCTTTACCAACAAAGGAAATAGTATAAAATAAGATATATCATTTTGAAGTTATTTTTTCTTGCGTTTTTGAATAAATGAATGAGCTTTGTTCAAATCAGTAGGAAAATAATTAAAACAGTAGTACATGAGGTACTAGTTTGAATTAGCTTGATATGTAAAGTATACAAGTAATAATAAAACCACAAAATTTAAATTCAAGAGTAAAATTCATTTAAGTCCTTTAAAAATGAGTGACAACAATGTCTCCATGACATTTAGATAATTTAGACCTTAAAAATATCAAATGGATTTAAGACCTCTAAGCATCTTCACCAAAAATTCCGGCGTTTCGTTAAGATCATATTCCAAACAATGCAAACGAAAAAGGCCTTTAAGTATCGCCAGTTTTTTTCTTATTGTTTTATTTTCTTGCAGAAGCCGATTGCCAGTTTGTAAACTAAATGCGAATGACTCACTTGACTGTCAGTTACTAAGAGTTGATCATATCTACTTGCAGTGAATATAAGTTGAACTTGAATCATCAGATTCATTAAAGAGAAGTTCCCGAATAAAAGCGACCCGGCGCTGGTTCCTTTCTAAATATGATTATTTTTAAAAATTGATGGCATTGTATTAACACAACAACTGATTGACAGTAGAGACAACTGAAAGTCAGATCATCACTTTAACCTTGTTTTCTTCTTACTATACTGCCGTCGATTTAGTTACCTTAAAGAGCTCCATTTTTTCGACTTGCCCTAATTAAATACGCCGAGTTACAAAGTTTCCAAAATCCCAGATCTTTTTGAAACTTGCAAAGCTAATTTGATTCTTCTAATGGAAAGGGTTGGTTCGTTCCTCATGGTGCTCTTTTTTGTTTAGGTGCGAGCATAAGGGAGGTATTTTATTATAACTTTTCAGTAAAGTCTTAAATGTAACCATTCAAGTGAAAGCCGTTGCTTAACTTTTTATTGTGGTGATAAGGCCATAAAAGGTAGTTATAAGCTCAAAGTTTACTCTTGGATAAAATTTTCTTGCTTTTCCGCATTTGAAAGAAAATCATATTATAATTATGCAAGTTTTGTCTGCATGTAGCAGTGTCCCTCGATGTAAAAATTAGCTCTATAGCGTTTGTGTCCATGAATGAAATCTCAAAAGCTGATAATTTAAATTACGGATAGTACACTACCTCTGCCCTAGTTCTGTTTTTTGTTTTAAAATGCATAATGCAAAAAATTCTCGCTAATAGACGGAGTTAATTTACCTGTGTATTGGCCTCGGAGTAAAACCGAATTGTCCATAGTCAGCCGCAGTTCGAAGAAGTCTTCGGTTTCTTTCACTTACCTTGAAAGCGAGTAGTCAGTTTCACTTGTAAGTTCTTTGTTAAAGTGAGTTATGATAGAATCTCCACAAAATCGAACACATACAATGATTTCCAAAGGGAATAATTGGCTTAGAAAGCCGGAAACACATTAAGGATGCTCGCATGTGTGGGTGGAAGTTGGAGAGGAAGTTTAACAAAAACAATAAAGAGTCGTCTTTTGACCCACGCTTACAGCTGTTCTGTTGTCGAGCGATATTTTAAAGATTTACTGACGTAGGTTTTAGGAAATCGATCAGCCAAGCCGATGTGACAAAAGATCCGGAAAGATCAAGACACAAATACGAAAAATGCCAAGAACTACATTTCCATCTCGAGCTACTGTCATGCATTTGGTCGACGTCAGCGTCAAGAATTTTTAGTCCTCAGTATCAGATTTAACATGAATTGATGCTCTCAGCGCTTCTGGGCCCTCATATAAAAAGTCTGACTCAAAAGCGATCCAGGTCATAAGAATTAGAATAGAAACCTCTTTTATTTCACAGAGACAGTATAAAAACTTTAAAAGCGTTTTCACAAGACTTCGCCGCGGCCATATTGGTGTTCCAAATCAATGAAAAGGCGACCACGTTCCAAACAATTCCTGTAGGAGTTAAACTCTTTTCTTTTGTAAATAAAACGCTTTCTTCTGTTCTAATGAATTTGCGTAGATGCTGGCCTCGTGAGCGAAACACTCTCTTATGAAAGTCTCTATTCACAGCAAACTTAGCAAACTTTAATCATGCAGTTTCCGGTTTGTAGGTAGGGTTTCAGCCGATCGCATTACCAAGATGCGTGCGCGTGACAACGGAACAGGACTCATCTACCGAATAAATCTCCATCCAGTGGATAGTACAATTGGTTTTTCTAATACTTATCCACAGGATAGAGATTCATCTGATGGATAGTGCTCAGTCAGTCCCAGAGGAACTGCAACTTCCTGTTTTTTGAGGGAAAAAGATATCGTTCATAATATTTCACGTACCTAGAACATTCTAGAGAAAAGCAATCTTGAGGTAGCATGTCAAGGTCAAGGCCAAAATATGATGTAAAATAAAAGGCTAATTGTCACAATATAATAATTTGCTTTGTCAAAGACAATTTTTTTGGCGACGAAGCGACGGAAGTGATCGTATAATGATACCTCAAGTAATCGCATAAAGTACGTCTGCCCTAGTTGTTCAAAGGGTAGATTGGCTTTATCCAACGGATGAACCTCTATCCAGTAGATACCATATCCACTATCAGGAAAACCAGCTGCGCTCCTCAGCACAGTTGGTTTTCCGGATACGTATCTGCTGGACAGGTCAAAAAACCTTTTAACAACCGCAGTCAGCAGAATATGACATTCTATATATGGCGAAAAATGCTGTACATTGTGGATATTATATTATACTACTTTGATCGCGATTCACGAGTTTGCTAGACTTGTTAAAACACGAAAACTGAAGATAACAAACGCTGCTAACATAACAAAGGCTAGACGTGAGGTATATTTGGTGTGCAAATAAGGCACCGTCTATACATAACGATATTTTTTTCCTCCGTTTTCGAAAAAAATAAGCGTCCACATCCCACACAGAGCATGCGTATTTCTAATAGTATACGATGTATGACGTCATTGTATTCGGAAACCTCCGAATGTGGGGCGCTAGATTTTTCCATCCTAAGAGTTCAAAGCCCTAAGAGTGATCAGCATCAGACTTTTTTCCTTGTGATATCAATGCTTTGAAAATCAGAGTAGTCATGAGAATTACTGACATGATCACACAAGATGAGTTTGTTTGATATATTATCAACTTGTCCCCGCTACTTCTGTAGGAAATGAATAGGGGCAACAAATGAGAGTTCAAATTTTGATCTTAGGCCAGGGATAATCGAGCCTCCATATAACCTGAAGTCCGCGGTATCGCGAACGATATTCCTTACCCTAGTTTTAGCAGGATATATATGGAAAAGAACCTCGACTCCACGAAACCTCGCTATTGCGCACAGATTTTGTCAGCCCCATGGCTCTTCCGTTATATCGCGGTTCCACTTTATCGGTAGGATAATCCCAGACGACCGGGGATTTCACGTTTCCCGACAGGCCTGGATTTCGCAGACCAATGAAAACGAGGAATTGTGAGCTTCCCCGATTGTCAAGCCGAAATCGAGGTCCTCTACTTCTTTGGTCATCATCGTCATCATTCATCATCATCCTCATCATCATCCTCGTCGTCGTCTTCTTCGAGGTCAAGTCTCGATCATTCCCTACATATGAATTTTTACTGTCGTCGTTCATTCACTCTCTACCTTGGCTCCTTAACAATCCTCTTAGAGGGGGGTGAATAGGGGTATGCAAATCCGCCGATCAGTTATGATTTATTAACCAAATCCGCCGTTAAATTTTCACCATGAATCCAAAATCCCCGCAAAAATATTTGTATTACAAGCAGAGTCCAATACCCGGGACCAAAAAATAGATGAATCCGCATTCCGCTGCAGTTGCAGGATCCGGAAATCCGTTAAAATCACGCTTTGAATCCGAAATCCGCGCAAAATATTTGCAAAACCCGCCGATCCGTTCGCCTATTCACCCCACTCCTCTTATACGCTTTGCTCCAGTTTTTCCCTTCACAAATCAAAACGGCATCTAGTATACTGGAACAGACTCTGCCGATGCCGACATGCCGGCAAAATTAAGGGCAGTCGGGATTTTCCCATCACATAAAATGAGGCTTTATAATTGATACAAATGTCTTGCGGCAAAGATCTACCATGTTACGTATTCTCACCTGAACGTTCCGCCATTACACACTGCTGCGAACAACTAACAAGAGTGTGGTACACGGTGCAGGTTCAAGTCGTCTTTTTCACCTCGTGACTGGGTAGAAACTCTCAATAACACAATGTCCTGAAAACAATATAAGATACGAAAAGGAGTTTTCAATAATCAGGAGTAGCAAAATATAGTTGCTAATTCCACTGAATTTCTTGTGAAGAGAATGTGAGGTTTACAATTGTGTCGAGATTCGCATCGAATGAGGAACGTGCGTGAATCAGCTAGCGAGATGGAAGTTGTTTGCCATTTACAAAAACAAGGTTTCCAGAAACTGATCCGGTTGGAAAGTACACGGAACAAGGCTTTTCAGGTCGTTCCGGTGGAAAATATCCGGGAAAAAAGGAATTCCTGAAAAGATGATCCTGTCACGTTTCTTTCCGTCGAAATGTTCCAAACGGAAATTCGTGTTCAATTTCTTAAAGCCGATTTTGATACGTGGAACTAATCTGTGAAAATGGTAAACGCGATTCTGGTGCGAAATTTACCAGTCTTGAATTTTGCTTACCTTTTACCCAAATTGTCAACCGACTGTGTAAATGGTAAACGACGGGAAATTTCTATCACGCCCCACGGGAAAACCATGCAAGACTGTCTTGGCTTCTCGATTCCACGCCTTAGCTTGGATTCCGGATTCCAGGTACTGGCCGATTCCACTTTGTCAGTGGAACTTGGACTCCGGATTCTAACACTTAGCCGGATTCCAGATTCCAAAGCCCCGGATTTCGGAATTGGGATTCCTTTTACATGAGGCGACATGCTGCAGCTATCATGACTTTGTTTAAAATAGCCTCGATGTTTTTCAAATTAAGTTTGAAACAGGCCGGCACATTCCTTGACCACTTCTATGGTGCTTCCTTTCAGTTTAACGCTTTTTGAAGGCGAGAAAACTAGGGGAAGTCGTAGGTAAACAAAATATTCAATTTTTTAAAAGACGTTTTAGACTTGACTTTAACCTTTTCCTCCTAAATTAATTCTCACTCGAATGCAAGGACCAGGCGCTGAACTGACAGAAAAACTTGTTTTCCCTGTCTTGCTTGCAAGACGATTTCATACGCGTTTCAGGAGCGAAGCTAGCGTGACAAGGACGACGCCGTGGGAGGTCGAAACACATAAGGTTATCCTTAAAATAGGCAAGTGAATCAGTCTAGGAATTCCTGATAAAGAGAGCCCAGATTTCTGTGCACCATTGAAACTGTGTTAAAGGTAGTTGTTCTGATGTGTACCTTCCCTTTACACATTATTATTCACCAAACTTCATCCTAGTTGTAGCCTTTAAGTACAGGACTCCATTGGCAGAAAGTTTCAGTTAAGTACCTAAAACTCTCCTAGACAGGCTTTTCCATAAGTTTAAGATGGAAAAAGTTGCAATTTAATGAAATTAAGTTGTATTATCGGGGAAGGCGTTTGTCCAGAGTCCAGACCCCCGGACCCTTACTGTCGCACTTTGTAATAATCGTCGCACTTTGTAATACCTGTCGCACTTTGTAATAAAATTGTCACACTTTGTAATACCTGTCGTACTTTGTAATAACACTTGTCGCACTTTGTAATAACACTTGTCGCACTTTGTAATAAAAAAAGCTGTCGCGCTTTGTAATAACAGACCATCGCACTTTGTAATAAAAAAAGCTGTCGCACTTTGTAATAACACTTGTCGCACTTTGTAATAAACTTGAAATAGATGGTCGGAGGACAAGTAAACCTAGTAATAAGCGTCATCAGAACGACAATAATAATAATAAGTGTTCGATCACATCAACTTCTGGCTTCAAGATCTTTCTAGGGAAGTACGCCTATGACAGGGAGAGTCATTTAAAATGGGAGTTCGTATTGGAATTTCATTTAATTGTTAGTAAAAGTAATTAAAG
>BOPM01000285.1:310961-326986 GCA_022179025.1 Porites australiensis
GGGGTGGTGGTACTACTTATAATGGCCTATACGGGAAGGCTCCGCCCAAAAGAAGTACCTCTTTCATGCTTCAGGTGTAGAAAAGGGTAGGGAATTTTGTCATTTTTTTTTGTGATTTTGAAAAGGCGCAAAAGGGTTGAATAACAGGCACATCATTGTCTGTGAAATACTTAAGAAAACGTTCTGAAGGAGACTGCATTAACAGCGGTTACAACGGATGCAAAATTTTAAACTATGGACAAATGATATCCCTTCCACATACCTACAAAGTATACGAAAGGGGTAAGTGAAGTATAAAAGAGTAACGGGGTGGACCTTGGGGTGGTGCTTCCCTGTATAAACCTTTGTTGAGTACCTCCCCCGGGTAGCTAACATACACTGTTAGCGCTAGTTTATATTATTAATTAGTGGTTCATTGGAAGTGAGGAACGTTAACATTTCTGGACCTTACTGGAGCAAATGAAGCTCATTTATTTTGCAGGATGCAATGATTTAAGATAACAAATGGGGTTAAGAAGCCGAGCTAATGTTTCTGCTTCATTGTACAGCAGCTGATTCGTAACGAGAGGTTATAAAATTAAGTTAGCATATCGTTTCACTTTGCTCGTACGCGTACGAGAATTCTTGTTGGTTATTACGTGGCAACGCTAAATACATCAGTCCTCCATTCGACTTACACGTGAAATCGATGGAGCATGAATTACTAGTATTAACTTTTTGCGTCTATGTGAAATCTGTCTTTCGCTTGCATTATAATTGGAACTTCAACAATTGAGTTTTAACTCACCAAGGCTGAACACTCAACACGGCAAATCGTAAAAACGACGGTTTGTACAAGCAAACGCGGAACCTACCAAATGTAGGCCAGTGTGACAGACTTGCTGTCAGTAAAGTCTTATTCGTTTGAATTATTAGCCCTGGCAAATTTCTCAGACTCGAAACTCCGGGAGGTATCTAAATACGTTTCGCTCTAAAGCAACTGATTTCATCCTTCAGGAAATAATTTTCAACCCTCTCTTAAAACTAGAGTCAGCATTAATTCAAATTTCGTGACAAACCAAAGATCCGGTTAACCTTATGCCTAAAGATATACACGTACGCTTAACTACAGAAAGGACTAAACTGTAAGATGAAGTAAATGGTGGCTCCATCAATACATCACTTACCGTTTAAGCGTTTTATCCCACTGCTTTCATATAGAAGTGAAAGTGTTCACAAATGAGCTATCTTTTGTTTCTGTTAGGCCGGTTTTTTACTTCCTTCTAGAGGTCACGTGGCTATAACCTGAAATATAATGATCCGGAAGTTATCAGTCTATTTTGTCTAGAAACAACGTTTTCTCGTGAAGGAAAGATTAAAATTTGTCAGCTTTGTTAAAGAATAAAGCTTTCTGCACGACTTATGCAGAAACACACTTTAGTATTCTTTAAATATATGAGTTGATTGTTTCATTTCCTTGTGTTGTTACCGAGAATTAGTTGTCATGCACGTAGCTGATCTTTTATGGGTGAAAGCCGACTTAATCGATATTCAACACTACTCACCGTGGATCACACTTCGCGTGTTATATAACCCAAAGCACGTTATCTTAGTCACAACATTGGCTAAAGTTGAAAGTCAGATAAATGAAAAAAATTTGTTTTGAAGTATACTTACAAAGAACAACGTGATTTAGAGATCATGCGTGAGTGATCACTCTTCAGATTTCTTCCAAGGAGTCAATTGTGTAGCGTAATAAACAGTACCACGGGAAAGTACTGCTCAGAAGCTTTCATTTGAATGGTCACACCTAAGGATTACGTCGATAGACTCAAAAGTTAGAAACCCCGGCCTTTGTGGTGCAGCTTAGTAAACAGTACAACAGGAAAGTACTGCTCGGTGGCTTTCATTGAATGGTCCGACACTTTAGCATTTCATTCACAGGCTCAGAAGGTCAGAATTACGCTAAAATAACCCATAATCCAGGAGTTAACCAAGATTGTCCTGAAACGGTAAACCACACTACTGAAACGGTACCATATAATGGTACTAATCACTTCAATTTCACTTTGTTTGTAAACTATAACGCCTTTGTAGATATGGTTGACGTGCAAGATTAGCAGCACCGCGGCAAATTATATATAGAAGTTAGTTTTTTAAATGGCCACATTTTCAGCACTTACTTACATTTGGAAGTACTTCATCCATGCTACAGGTCAGAAGTTAGATCGAAAGTGGACGGTTAAATACCAACATCTTAGTGGCTTCTGTTCAGCTTGTTACCAAAGTCTTCCAGAAACGTGTTACAATACATGGCTGTCGCTCAAGATATGACCCCCTCCCCCCCCTCAAAAAAAAGGTGCCATAAATGTCGAATAGATTTAAGCTGAAGCTCTGTCGCGTTTAACTTGTTTGTTAGCTAAATATACTCGAAACGTGATGTTCATAAAGTGATGAAAAGAGTTCCTTTTAGTTTCCTTCTTTCGATTTTGCTGGCCACTGAATTAACGCACTTTTCAATGTGTTGTAGCCGGGATTGTAAGCTCACCGTTGATGCCGTTGCGGTATTATCCTTTATGCTTTTTTTTTTATAATTTGATAAACCGAATTCAAAGCACGTCTATTTGTTTTTATATTTATAAACGAATCATATCGATTTCTGACCCTTACACGCTAATCCTTGCCGCAAGTAAAAATGTTGAGAAAAATGTTGAGAAAAGAAGGTCATTTTATGGTTTCTGATTCACGTTTTACAGCCGTTCATTTTTCTTTGTTTCCGGACGTACATTCAGTAATATACGAAACGCAACAACGGATAATTGTCAGCCTGTTAGGGTTTGGTATGGAAAACTACAGACTGTTTGGTTGATAATCTGATAAACGGCTTCACAATATCACACATGATTAATCAATATCGGGTTTATGATGTTATCAGTGACTGAGTGTCGGCATTAGAATCGTCAATTTCTAAAAGATACCTTCAATGACATCACAAATCCACGTGGTCCCAAAAAGCGGACTGCTTTTGCCACAGAAATATCTTAAAATAATGTCCGTTTACCACTGTTAACGTCGACTGTGAGCTTAAACATCTGTCTATCAAAGGCTTGGTCAGCGCCGTTCAGAAGTTTCATGTCATTCTTCAAATCGTGTTTTTTGACCTCCAAGAGATGAACACTGGGCTAATATTCAATTAACATCAAACGATTACGAGTACAATTTACAATTACATCGTTTGCCAGTTTCTGATTTGTGTCTGCGTGATAAACAATAAGAACCGAAGGGCGCGTTTCCAGTAATACTGGTTCGTTTAATCATGCCATCATAAGTCATCCGTATTTTGGTTTTATTGAGGAAGAGACAAAATTCATGTACTTCCGTTAAACCACAAAAATCATAACTTAATATCTCTGTTTGGAATATTATAACATGGATCGATCGTTAGGATGTAGTCTTTCAATTTTTATCTTCTCGGCCTTGCAGCTTAACTTCCCTGTCATAATGCCGATTGCTTTCTTCAACTGACTGACTTTTCTTAAAAGAATCTTTTATCTTAAATACTCTAGGATTAAGCGGAATTTCACAACTGAACGTATAAGGTTATGAATTTTAAGATTCATCAATTCTTAGAACTTATTTTAGATCCCTTTTAGTCCGCGAAACTCCTTATTGAACTTACTGTCTACTGCAATTAAACTTTTAATTATTACTTAACTTACAGCTGAAACACTATATAGTGAGCAAGGAAGTCACGTACTTTAAAGCGGACCGAACGGATACTAGACTTAAATAATCACATCCAACACGTTCTACAAATAAACTTTCTCTTCTATGTGGTTCAGGAGAGAGAAACTCAGTTTGTGAACCGAGTTTTTCTTTTCTGACAGGGCGGTCCGCAGAGTTTATGGCCGAAACTTCATTTTTCCTCACAAAACCAATTTTCATCAACTCTACTTTGTTTATTTTAAGTTGACCCGTGGTCCTCTTTATTATTCTATACATTAAATCTAAAAGTGCACTGTTCACTAAGAGCCAAATTTAAACTAGTTGACCTGGCCTTGTTCCTGTGTTGATGTTTTCAACTGTAGAGTTGGTTGTCCTCCTTTAATTTAGTCTCTCTTTCAGCTGCGTGACGTTCAGATCAAATCATTCGGAGTACAATGGACATGCATGAAATTTCCGCAATTCGAAAAACATTCTATACCATGTGATATATTAAAAAAAAAAAAGATGGTCGGGAGCGATTTTCGTTATCGCTTTTTTGGGGGGATAAAGCCTTTACTGAATACGATCATGAAACGACGTTGAGATGCGCTGAGAAACTTTATCATTTTGGAGTTATGAAACTATATGCAAGCAGAGTAGTTTTATACTTTTTTGGGGGGCTATATTTTTCCTTCTTACCCCTTTTAAAATTTTCCATGTTTAAAGACAAGGTTTTGAAACAAATTAAATGTGTTTAAAATTAATCCCGCCTTTTCTACAATTCTTTGAAAAACACGTACAACGATTCTCTGCATGTTCATTTTAGTAGTCGTGGTAACCAAAAATACGGAAGTTTTTGAAAACTAAATATATCATTGAAGCGCTGAACCCACATCCATTGTTTGCAATGTCAGGCAATCAAGTGATTCAGTTCATTCTCAGCATTGAGTCATCCCAGTAAATAATTACCAAGTTTGGAGAAAAAAATCGTAGAGGAATTTAACTGGCGTCAGTCAAGTTGTTTTACTTAAATAAAAATTACCATAATCGAAACTGACTTTCCTTATCGTGCGCCGGAACATATTAATATAAGATTTTTTTTAGAAATTCGCTTCGTCAGTTTCAGCGCAATTATCACAAATTCAACTTCAAAGTAACTGACATTTGTTAGAATGCAAATCGCAAATTCAGAGCGTCCATCCATTTTTTTTAATTTGAACTTAAATTTTAAGTTGAAGATGTGATTACTTTTCAGATTTTCACGACAACAGAGAAATATCGTTTAGTATCGTTCATTTGATCACATTTTCTTTTTATGACTTTTCGCGTACTGAAAATTAATGGGGCACGTAATTAAACATTTCGCTCTTATTCAAGTTCAAAACATTTTGTCAAGAACGTTTTATTGACTTTAAAATTGATTTGAATAATGAAAGGCTGATGAAATGGACCTGAAATAATACTATGATTAGTTATTGTTACGCGTTCATGCACATTTATATCGACTACACAACTTCCGGTCTTCATCACTTCTTGCTGAGAATCATTTCAAGACAGTAACTCGTGAAAACTGGCATGGTGGCATGGCATGTTTAATTTATATCCAATCAACTTTGACAGGAAGTCTAAAAATCTGAATATCAGATCTCTATTTAGTAACAATCTTTTGCTTTGGGAAAGAAAGGAGACAGGTGAAACGGTTTGTCCTAACAGAGGAAAATGGAATTTTACCGAGGCCCTGCGCGAGTTTAACCAGAACTGACCAAAGAAAAGAGCCGCATATTTCGCTACATTGCTTGTCTGTGTTTTTTTCAAGGAGGCCACATAATAATCTTATAGTAGAACCTTGAACGTACCAAGGTTTGGGTGACTTATCGAAGCGTCGTACGGAGCAATCGTATTTAACAGATCATCCCGCAATCGATAAACAGTTTCGCCGAAAATTCTGTTGAGAAGTTTTCAGGCCGCCGGGCTTTTATAAATTTTCAAATTATACCTAAAACGACTACGGCTACTGATTAAACATTTTTATATTTTCTATGCTGGAATTTACAGCTGAATGGTCCGAAAATAATGAACATTGCTTTACATATTTTTCCTATTATATGGCTATAGGCTTTGAACGAAACTGGGATATCCAATAACTAAATTTCCGTACTTTTTTGCACTAGTTTTTTACGTCATCAAAGAGTTGAAAACGAGTAAATGTTTAGGAAAAAATAAGGCGAGGCGCAGATAGTTACCAGTTTCTATTTAAAAAACTTTTAAAACGATCAGTTGCATAGTTTCTAAGTGAATAGTTTCCTAGCTATCCACATAATAACCGCTATGTTTGAAACTGTGTCATAGCAGCAAATTCCACTATATTATTTTATCAATTTCGCCTAAATATATATATTAGTACATAGCCAAGAGAAAAGGTTGCTGGAATTTACCACAGTTCACCTATGGGAAAATGCTTTGATCCGGGCTCCGGCTACACGAATGTTCTCATACAGAAAAAAAACCCGCGCGACTAAGAACCTACATTTTCCTCAGTAGTTTCTTACAATAACATAAATGATAATTAGCCCAAATTTAGGCTATTTGTAAGTTCTTATGTTCTGAAGAAATAAATACATCGTGCCTAAGAGCATTTAGTAGTATTTAGCTTATTCCTTATATAAAATTTGCATACCATTGCTGTTGGAGTGATAAGGCACCTATGTCACCAAAGAAGATCCTGAATGTTGACTTTCCTCACTTGCCCAATTGTAAAGAATTTTTTTATATAGATTTTAGAAAATAAGAACCTGTTTGAAATTTTCAGGCTAAACAGGTTTTTCTTGTACTTAGAGGGGGCCCAATTGGCAAATTTTAGCCCAACAGGTTTACTTCTTGAAAACCAGTTTCTTACATAACTGTACTGCAATTAAGAGGTTAGAGTGCTCATTTTAAATCAGGTACCAACGAAACGTGCAGGGAATCCTACCAGAGGGTTTTAACAACTAATACATTGTTAGCTGTCGCTTATAACTATTCTACCCCAGTTATGATAGCTGCAGTAATAGTTTTTTAAAAATATATTTTTAGCAGATTAAAACCGTAACTATACCGAAAAGTTCCTGTTTCGTTATAATTCGGCTGGGTGTTTCAACCATCGGAGGTTACTTGAAGTAAGCCATCTGACCCAAAGGTTTTCTAAATTTTTTTTCTAAAATGATTTCTTGTCAGAACCTTTTCGCTTCCGCCGTTGCTTACTTGCTTCTTAGACACATTAAAGCCAAATTTGATGCAGTTACGGGATATGACGTCCGATAGCGTTCAACGCATTAATCAGTCAACCAAAATTCGACTTTTTTTGCAATTTTGGGGGAAAAATTGTTTAAAAAGTAGCACGGGAAGTAAAATACTCGATTGTAATAACATGTTTTAACCCTTAAGTTCTAGGAATGCTATATTTCTACTCTGTTTGGATAAAACTAAACTTTCTGTAAAATCAAAGATGGAGGCCAGTATGGCGGCCTTTTTGAATTAATTAGGTGCCAGGCCCAGCCATATCCCATAATATTTTTCCCTTATTGTAGAGCTGAACACAGGCTATCTCTTGAACTCCTGGTGTTTTCAAAATATTACACCACCGCAAGAACGCAAGCTGATGGAGGGAGGGGGGGAAGGTTCAACTGACCCGATCCTACCCACCCCCTTACGGCGTTCGAGTCTCTTTGAGTGTGTTTTAAAATAAAATACCGGTATCCCAAATAGTCATTACACGTGGATTTATTTTGTTCAAATTTTACTAATAAAAGAAAAAGGTTCTTATTAAAATAAACTTATTACAAAGGTATTAATGCGTACTTGGAAACTCTTCATAGTAAGTGGCCTTAAATACATATATACGGCGAAAAGATGCATATCGCGACAAAAGCAAAGATAATTATAATCTCTCAGACAGCTTTTAAAGCGGATTCAAATTCCTCTGGTCAAGAAAAAACGAACCAGAAAACGCATAAAAAAGATAAAATCTAAATTCAGACTTGAAATATGATGGCTTTGAATTATTAATCAAAAAGTTTTAAGAGCGTAAAATATGAGTGCATAACTCTAGGTTGTAACCCCATCGTAATGAAATCTTGAAGAAGTTGTTACAAATAAAGAGTGTTCTTTCAACAACCCAAATGTAATTTGTAATCGTTAAGTTTTTGTCGCTAACGTGATTGGCCGTCAGGTTAGTGATTTAATCAAAATTGCTCTCAAAGCCGCGATGAATAAATTAGCACGAAAAAAAGAAAACATTTTTGTGACAGGTGAAATGTTGCAATCAGGGTAGAAAGATTTTAAAGTTTTGAGAATGGGTGTGAGGTGGTTCGTGTTCAAGTGTTAACACGAAGCGGAAATAGCTTTGTTGTCTTGGTTTTAAGGCCACAACAAGTCAAATTCCGTGAGAGAACAATTGTTTATGAATTGCTACAGCGACGAATTCACCCAAAAGTACTCCGTAAGTTCAATTGTTGCTGCACTCGAATTTCGGTCAGTCGAAGGAAATCAAAACACAATATAATTTACGTCAAGGTTATTTAGTTCTTAGTGAAAATAGTTCCATGATCTCTTATTAACTTTATTCAGCGCTGGTTAGACTGGGAAAAATTGCAAACGAAAAAGAAAAGGAAAAAAAAAATAGGATCGAATAGCTCGAACTTTGCGTCCTTTTAATATCAGAGCTTGTCGACATCGACGTTATGGAATTCAGTATGTTATAAAGAATTTTCAAGTATTTGGAACTTGTTTCAACGGACGGAGAGCCTCACTTCGTATCAAAACAACTCTTCATCGAGAGCGTATTTCAAGAGAATTTCATTAGCAACATGAGTGTGGGCTTTGATTCTTCATCTGATGAAGAAGAACCACTTTTTAACATGGAGGATGTCGAACGTCGTACGTTCGACAAAGATAAGGATCTTCCATTGTGGAAACGTTTCCTAAATACTTTGAAAAAACTCGGAGAAGACAGAAACAGTCTCAAATCTACAATTTGCTACTGCGGTGTGTTCATGGTCTTTGGAATGTCAGACGAGATACTGGGCCCTACATTACTGGAGCTTAAATGCCTGACCGGGAAGTCTATAACTGTTATGAGCGTGCTGTTTTTTGTGCATGATTTGTGTAACGTCTTCGGATCAACTTCTGGTGGTTATCTAGTTGATCGGTAAGTAGCGAATTTTTTTTTCTTTTGTTGTACAGCCGAGCTTTGTCAAGGAAGACAAAGAGTTGGTAAGAGAGACTTCAAAAAATTATGGGAATCCCTGAGGACCAGTGGGTCGTCGAAGAAGGAAAATCAAGAAAGAACATAGTTTCACATTTCACTCCTCAAAAATCACACATACACCTAAAAAAAAATCGTTCAAGAGCTTTACAATGATGACAGTATTTATTAGCAAGTACTTTAGTCACTACCAATCAAAGTCCCTGACAGTTAGTTACGTCTTGCTAAAGCTAACTGCATCAAGTGCATACAAAAACGATAAGTGGCATTTTGATCAAAGTTCCAACTAATCTCGATGCCTATGATTTCTTATCTTTTGTGCGTCAAATTATTCTGGGACGCGATGAGTAAAGGTTCTTCCAAATTAAGTGTAGTTAAAGTATTCTGGCTACAGAAAAAAAAATTACCTAAATGTAGTTGTTTAGAAATTGTGCTTGTCGTATATTTAACCCAGCACGAACTTATCAGTTTTCAAATGAAAATGACCTAGAATTGGAATAGGAATGTCAAAATTTTCTGTTAAAATTAAAACTGAAGTAGCTTCCTTTCCTTGTAAAAATTGCAATATCTAATCTATCTTTATGGCTAAAATTTGTATTTGTAGTTTTTGAAATCACGGTGCCTAACTGATTTTGCCAAGACAAAATAAATCAACGATCTTTTCCCACAGGTTTATCTGCGTGAATTTGATTTACCCTAAGTTTTTTTTCAATGCTTTCCAAAAATAGAATATTAGTTACAATGAACAGTTGAATATATAGAAAACGGAGTGTTGTCAGATATAACGCATAAATAAGATTTACGACATCGCTTCGTTTTCTTTTCACCGTTAATGAAACAAGGAAATTTGCTCGGATGAACTTTATTTAAAAATAAAGAATCAGTGATATGAAAATTTTCACTCGGAATAAACACTTTAATAATTAACAATTTGAAACAAGGTTTTCTTTTCTTTGTGTGAAAATATAATGAGGCAGCGATATAGCGGGAGAAAGCTAATGGGAAAATGTATAAAAATTATCGTCTTTTCTCCCCAATATCACCTAGTCAAACCGCACAGCTAATTTGAAAATTTTCTTCGCACAAAATCGTCTATATTTTCCTTTAATTAGGGGGAAAAGAAAAACCAGCGTTGGGATCAAGTCTTTTTTCCCGAAAAATTATTTATCTTAATTAAAAATTAATGATTTACGGAACTGCATACTACATTAGGAACAAAAGCTACATTGTACGACGAAAAATAATTTTCACTTGCTAAACCTCAATGGCAAACAAACTAATATAACAAATTTTCGGGAAATTGTTGAATTTTTTCTCAATTTTCTAAGCAAATTTCTCAGTTACATAATGGCTTCCGTTTGACGTAGTTTCATTGCCATCTGAACACGTCTAGTGACCTGCGCATTAAGTAGCAAACGTGTTGAGAATTGTCTCACCAAAGGAACGCTACTGAATAGCACTTTTCCTTTGGTACTGTTAATCATTCTATATACGGTGGTCCCAGCATTTAAGTCTAAATGAAAAATCCCTTAGTGTTACCATTCACATACTTTCTTGTGATACTGTTCATGTCTGTGTACAAGGTGATTCTTGGTTTTGAGTCAGTGGATTGGAAATTCTAAAGTGTGCCGCACCATTCATGATGAAAGCTATTGAACAGTACTTTCCTGTGGTACTGTTTATTATGCTTGACAAATATGGTGGTTCTCACTTTTAAATCTGCGGATAAGATACTTAACTGTAACCATTCAAATGAAAGCTACTGAGCAGTACTTTCCTGTGGTACTGTTTATTATGCTGTACAAGGTTGTTCTGACTTTTGAGTCTGCCGATAAGATACTTAACTGTAACCATTCAAATGAAAGCTATTGAGTAGTATTTTGCTCAGGTGCTGTTTATTATGCTGTACAAGGTGGTTCTAACTTTTGAGTCTACCGATAAGATACTCAAATGTAGCCATTCAAATGAAAGCTAGTGCGTAGTATTTTCTTTAGGTGCTGTTTATCATGCTGCACAAGGTGGTTCTTACTTTTTGAACCCCTAAAGTGTAACCATTTTTAATAAGTCCTCTTGCAGTACTTTCCTGTGTTATTGTCTACTTCTAATGCATTCTAAATTCCAATTCGTTTCCTGAGAAATCATCTGGAAAGAAAGTTTGAAATCTACCAGAAAATGGCCATGAATTTCGAGGACTTTCGCTTTTAAATTTCTTACGTGCCGGCATATTGAACTATTATGACGTCACGTTTTTGTAAGGAACAATGGTCGCAGCCAGATGACATCATTAAAATATTAATTAGAAAGGTCAGAATGCAGGAAATTTTAAAGTGAAAAAAGGGTTCGTTAGCACTTTTTTTTAACTACAGGTCTTCCTTTCTATTACCACTCTCTAAGCGGCCAGTCTAGTCAAAAGCATTGTTTGTCGAATTTATTTCTGCCCTTTTACTTAAATTTTAGCTAAGATTTCCTTCAATCAAAAAATGACTCAATTAAGTTGCATTCCTTGTTCAATATTTTTGAGAATTTTTGGATGAGTTTTCGAATGTTTTTCATGTATAAAAATTAGAGGGGGTGTTTAAAAGTTTGGAAAATTTGGAAATAATAAATTTGAGGGTTGTTAAAAATGAAAATATGAAGAGAATAATTGCCAACGAGGCAACCGAGCTAAGAAGCGAGATTGACTCGGCGGCAGAATTATAACGCTCCGCAATGTAGGCAAAAACCCTCAAATTCTGCGTAGCCCTCCAAAATTTGCATTTTTTCCATATTTGGGTGTAAGTAAGACCCCATATTTGGGTAGTGACGTCATGGTCTTGTATTTAATTTACAACGCGTGGTCCGAAATTGGATGATTCAGTGTGCAGCTCTTCGTTGTTTGTTCAAGAGGCCCTAATAGGTGAGAAATCTTTAATACGATTTCTAATTTGAGAGGGCTATTTAACAGTGCTCTGTTTTGCTTTATAAATTGCGTTTAAAGCAGCAGCTGATCAAGGAATAGGGTTTTATGCTCAAATTTTTGTCAAAACCAGCTTGTTCTTTGCAGCTTCATTTACAATGAGGTAGCGTGTTCGCTTCTCGACTCAGAACCAGGGTTTTCCGTGTTCTCTTCCTTTCTGAATCAAATTTTAAGCGGTAGTTTATCAAGGCATAGAAGGTTTTATTCTCAAAACTTATCTCAGAACTAGCGTGTTCTTCGCAGGTCGATTTACATTGAGCCAGTCCTCACCTTCTGTGAGGAATGCAACGTATTTGCGGACCTTTTTTAGAATTTATTCATGTCTTTAGATTTTGTCAACCAGCAGGTTTTTTTTCTGCTCGATTTACGTTTATATTGAGACAGCCCAAAACGCCCGGGAGGAATACAACGAACTTGCCGTCCTTTTGTTCTGAAAACTATCATTATGCTTTTCAAGAGAATCCTTGTCCTGTGACACTCGCTCATTAGATGTTTGTATTTTATTCAAGTTTAGATTTTTATACCTTTGATACATTCCGCCCCATTCTTGCGCTTTTCACACATTTTACTTTGCACCAATTTTTTCTTATGTATATTACTACGCGAAATATTTTTCTTATCCCTGATGACGCTGTTGCTCGGAATTTAATTATTAGTTTTAAATTTCAGCAGTCAAAGGCCTCATTTGAACTATATTTTTCTTTCTAACGTTTATAGTTTTGATACAATGGAATTTTCCGTGAAACATAAGTGCTAACTTGCCCATATTTACCAACAAAGCTTCAAGCCATGTTGTTATTGTTTAATAAAAGTGAAAGCCTAGAGTGTACCAAAGTTGTTGTTTTTCAGTTGGGTACCATCCTTTTCTATCGCGGAATCCATTTTAAACCTCTAAAATTATGAGAAAAAAAAACTTATCGCGAAGATCTGAATAGGCACATTCCACAAAAGATAAACGAATTCGCCTCGTTGGCACTTGCCGGAAGGTACCCTTAGTTAGTAGATAAATGCCAGATAGCCCATCACCACAACAAATGTGTCTCTGAGCCGATTAGCGGACCTCATTCTCAGGTTCTTGCTCCATATCGACGGGTAGGAGGGATCCCTTGGAGAAAGGTTGCTTATTTCCTTTCCAAATCAATATCATTCGCCCCCCCACCCCCCCACCCCCCAAAAAAATCTGCCCCCTTACGAAAAAAAAGTTTACATCAGTTGCTGTTTTTCCACCAGTTTCAATCCAAATGTGCTGGTGACGATAGCTCTTGGTCTGAGTGCCATATGCATCATTGCCATTCCGCTTAGCCGGATCTTCGTCATTTTGCTGTTTTTGGCGGGAATATTTGGAGGATGTTTTGGAGCCACAGATACGTTCACGACTGTTCAACTTATACGTATGTACGGCAAGCAGGTCAGAGCATAAAACAAATAATGTAATTTAAAGAATTTGTTTGTGCTTACAATTGTTATGGTAATCTTTTAATCTATATTTTAGTGGGCCGGTTGTTCGAAGGCCGATTAGGCCTAACCCGGCGGCGTGTGAATTTTAATCCGTTATTCTCTTCTTTTTTTCAAAAGCATTGACTCGGATAATTTCCTTATCTTTTAAGAGCGTCTAATCTTAAGAATTAAACTGAATTTGCTTTTTAAGCTTTTTCAGTCTGAATTCAAAGTTCGACCTGACCCTGGGTTACCTAAACCCAGCTTTGCGCAACCCTGCCCTGAAAGTGCCTACATCCTATTAACACTTTGTTTTTTCGCTTGCAGGTTTCCCCTTATTTACAGGTAAGATTGCACAAGGAAAATAACACTAATGGAACAAAATACCAATCATAAACAGTGATTCTGTCTATCACACTATTGACGTTCATAAAATCAAGGATGGCGAAGGCAGCGAAAACGTCGCTCGAAAAATGAATTCGCGT
Organism: Porites australiensis; assembly: GCA_022179025.1. Lineage (NCBI taxonomy): Eukaryota > Metazoa > Cnidaria > Anthozoa > Scleractinia > Poritidae > Porites > Porites australiensis. The sequence continues at coordinate 324,766 of BOPM01000285.1, forward strand.
TTTTTCAATCTTCATCGCGATTTTCCCAGTTCACCTACTTTAACAAATGTAGCCGAATTCTCCTGGAGTTAAATTCCTAAGAACCATATCTAAGTTTAGAAAGCGAAAAAAAAATTTCATCGTGGCTTGTTTACGTCCTCCATGCATAAAATGTTGCGCTATATTCTTGGAGCGACGGCAAAGAAATGAATATAAAAGGTGCCCTGCACGTGCAAAGTTGGTGTCTTGCTGATCAAACCTATTGCATTTTTGATGTTCTCGTTGCCGTTGCCGTTGCCGTCGCCGTCGCCGTCGCCGTCGTCGTCTGCGTCGTCGTCGTCGAATCTTAGGTTCCTAGTAATAGTCCAGTTTCGAGTTTCGAGTTCGCTATGACCGCGTGAAGACGCATTTTTTACAAGCTTAGCCTCCATCTGAAGTTATATATTCACAAATTCCAACGAGAAAAAGACCTGTTTATTACACTGTCTACTGTGTATGGTCAAATTTCGAACACTTACTCGCCAGAATCTCTTAATATTTTACTTTACGTCGTAAGAATGTGTCGTAATTGTTTGTATTGTTTGCAATTTTTAATTCGAAACTGGACTATTCAATTCACTCTGGTTCCTAGGCTCTACACTTCTCTTACGGCGTGGGTGGTTTCGTGAGCCCGCTGATAGCGCGGCCGTTCCTGCGTCGTAAATGTGTAATGGTGGTAAATTATACGACGATCATAGATGAGTGGCCATATGCTAACTCCACTTCCGGTATCGACAACTCCACCCAGATATACCACACCCAAGAAGAAATGCATCGCGATACGCATGTCAGATGGGCTTACTGGATTGTAGCTCTGTTACATGTGAGTATCGTTGACTTTATTGGTATTCTTGCTAATGAATCTAATACACCCCGCTTCCAGAAGAGTCTTTCTTTCACTTCCTCAAAGTTGACGTACGTGAGAAAAAGACTCTCCCTAAATTAATGGAAATAGATCTTTTTGAGCATGCGCTGCATGTTGCTAGGATGCAGTTTCCAACTCAGGCCTAGTAGCCATGCGTTTTGTACAGCGGGCTCACTTATGAAATCGGTTTATCAATAAATGGTGCCAGCACTCGAAATCCAGTTTGATGAAAGAAAATAGGATTGACCAGTCTAGTAGTTCGGGCTGCGGGGCGCAACCTCAATGGCTTGACGCGAGTCATGCAGGGAAACCTTTACTCCTCCTCCTCCTCCTCCTCAATCAGGAAGAAGACACGCCGTAGGAGACTCTGCTCGCAGGTTGACTCTAAAATTGCAAGCTGTAACTATACAGGACTGACAACTTAGAAAAAGTTTGCAGTCTCTCACCAGATGACAATAAACGTCCCCTAAGGCTCCTTATTGTGTACTTAAGTTAGTGTACTTCCGCAAAGTACGCCAGCCTGCGAAACTTGACGAGGCTCTTTACGCATTGAAGTACTTTAATCAACTACTGATCAACTACTGCATTCACACCACACTCACACTGATACATTACGGCCCGTGACTACACTTTGACGTGTTTTACAGGAATCATTCGCACTTAAGAACAAACCTTAAGCTACTCAGTTGGTAAATCACAGATATATAGTTTTAAGGATTACATATTTAGTGTTGATTTACCGATAAAGTGGCTTAGAAAAGCTAAATGCAAGTCCCGTGAACAACCCTCTATACTAGCATTTAACCTTTCACGAAGACAGGATCGAATTATAGCGCGAACCAAAAGTTAGGAAAATGGTATGGGATGTAAAGAAAAACCATATTTTTCCTACAATAATTAAATAAGATCGTGAAACTGGTAATGAAAAACTCGTAGACATAGTAAAAACAGTACATAGATAAATACATGGATAGATAGACAAAAACAAAGATAAATTGTGGATTTGCTATTTTTCCAGCTTCCAGTAATATTTGGGTTGTTATGGCTAATGTTTACACGTAAATTGGCCAAAATCACAGGGACCCTTAAGAAATACGAGTATGAAATGTACGATGAGCAGAGGCTTAACAACCCTGGTAAGTTAACATCTTTATTTAGCATTAATGTTATTATCATCATTATTGTCACATTACTGTCAAAAACATTGCTACCATCATTATCATCATCATTATGACCACCATATTCGTCAAAATCACCATAACCATTACCACTACCATCGATATGCATTAGTATGCTAAATTTAACAATTAGTTCATGCGTCAGCGTGCGTATGTCGAG
>BOPM01000285.1:340717-368514 GCA_022179025.1 Porites australiensis
TGGGGGGGGGGGGGGGGGGGGGGGGGGGGGGGGAGGGCTACTAGTAAAGTTTAATACTGGGAGGTCCGCCCCGAGATTCAACCCCTACACTAACGGCCAACTTTCTATAACGGCCACTTTTTTTCCTCCCGGCGGACAAAAAATCCATACATTGACTCTTGTTTAAAACCTCTCTACAACGGCCACTTCTTTACATCGGCCACTTTCTTCTGTCCCCAAGGTGGCCGTTGAACAGAGATTTAGGGCCTGTTTACATGGAGATGGGGGACCCCAGGTAGGTGAGGTAACCCGCTCAGGTGAGGTAACCCGTCTGTCCATATAACCTCTCATTTTAATTTGATCACGTTTACATGGTAGGTGGCGTGACCCGCCACATGTGACCTCACCTATCTGGGGTCCACCACTTCCATGTAAACAGGCCCTTAACTGTATAGCATTTTTGACAGAAAACGTGTCTCTTTCTTTTACCTTTTGTTGACCAATGGTACCCTTTTCACATACTTAGTGAAGAACGCGGCATCCCTTTTAACTGCTGTAAATGTACCGTCTTTTAAATATGAATAAATTACTAAACCATGAAGTGTTCTTGCCATTTTCACAGCCAAAAATGCATCTGTTAGCCCTTTTAGGTCCTTTTGCAGACTTAAATGACTGATTTATTTAACCTTTTTTAGTAAAAGCCAACTAGTGGTCGATTAACAATGCTGCGTTCTGATTGGTTGAGCTACTACTAGACTATAAGTTGTAGCCCACTAGTGACGAAAAGCGCCGGCTTTGAAAACCAAAACAATGGCAGCTAAATCGCGTTTTGCCAGCTAAAGTTGTTTTGTCTCGATATTTTTGACCAACCAGTTGGATTTTACTAAAACAATTATTCCTCTCGCCCTCATGGCCTCTGAATCAATAACCCATTCGGCCTTTGGCCTCATGTGCTATTGACTCAGAGCCCATTCGGGCGCGAGGAATATACTACAACTAGTAAAATTCCCACCCTTTCATTTAACTAAAGCCTGGAAAAGGTACCCCATTAACAAAGGGGAACCTCTCCTTATAGGCCATTTAAGGAGTACCCCTCCAGGCCTGTAATTTGCTCCATTCTTTCAAAGTGCACACTGATTTGGGTTGTTTTGTCACCCTTGTTCCTATCACTAGGTCATGTCGGTCGCGCAAAGCATTTCGCATTTGATACAACTAACAGGGAGGTACTTCTTTACACAGTTTTCTTAATTAGCATTTTGTAATAGACATTAAGAGTTCCGTTTCTTTCTTAACAGATTGGCTTGGATTTTTCTGGTTTGTTTGGTGTGGAAATCCACCGAGCTCTGCCAATCAACCCACGTTTGATCAGAACCAAAACCCCGACCCCTCCCCTACAGTGGAAACTGGTAAAAGCCCTCCGATAGAGACAGTGGAACTAAACATCCAAGGATAGCATCCATAAGTCTTAGGAAACCTGTTGGGTCAATAGACCTCTTTAGCTTGTTTGTTTTGTTTTCCTAATGTATGAGGTGGTGGATCCAGGTCCCCCCCTTATTTTTAGACCAAACTGAGGCCCGAAGGGCCGAAATATATTTTTTTGGATACCGGCCGCCCCTCCCCTTTTATGTAAGGGTCTGGATGACCGTCCCCCCTCCCCCCCTTATCTCAAGGCCTGGATCGGGCACTGGTATGTCATGTCATAATTCCATAGACAACTGTTTCATTTAGATTTTAGACTTCCCTTTCTTTCAGTCCCTTAGACTTCCCTATGTACGCATAATTTATGAAAAGACATGAGGATAACTGCACCCCTGAGACCATGACTTATTGGGAAATCAAAACATACAAGCTAAAGAGGTCTATTTAACCAAAAAGATAAAGGATTTTTTTTAAAAGCGAATTTCTTGTTTGGGATTTGTTGAGAGCTCTTTTTTATTTTTACTTCGATCAAAACCCAACTGTCAGCTGCAACTGTCATTTTAAACTTTTACATTTCCGAACTCGCCTAAACGGTGCATTTTTAAAAAGGTTTTCGAGCGGGTGTACGGAAAATATCACCCTGCCAGCAGAACCTTTCGGATCAATTTAGGTTTCAGGCAAACTGCCCACCTACCCCTTCCCTAAGCTAACATTAACACCTACTTCTCGCTTAGGGCAAAATGATGGCTTAGGGGAGGGGTAGGTGGGCAGTTTCCCCGAAACGTAAAATGATCCGACAAAAGTAGGCCCTGCTTGCAGGGTGGGTAAATAAATAGGATCAATTTAGGTTTCTGGGAAACTGCCCACCTACCCCTCCCCTAACCCAACATTTTACCTTAAGTGAGAAGTAAGTGTTAATGTTGATTTAGGGGAGTGGTAGGTGGGCATACCAGTTTAAGCACTGAAGCACACCTGCCTACTCCGCGGTATGACAGGTACCTTACGCATGCGCACAACCATAAAGGACGAAACAGCGGTCCATGGTTGTCACTACCGGGGTGATATAGTTGTGCGCATGCGTAAGGTACTGGCCAAACCGCGGAGGTGGTACTCGTTCTTCAGTGCTTAAATTGGCACTCGTCGCCATTATCCACACTGAAAGACAGGGATGAAAAAGGGGGAGCACAGATTTGTTTTAATATTTGACTGATAATAAGGATTATGTAAGCTAGCCTTGTCTGATGCTAGCAGCAGAGTCTGAAATATCACAACACGGACATTGCGTAGGCCGACAGGACTTTCCTTTTATAATTATAGTTTGGAAATTAAGGGTTCATTAGAAACTTCCGCTACCTACTAGACTTGTTCAAGTGTATCTATAGTTAGTAAGTTCAAAGTCAAAGGGATTAAATTTGATGTGTTTGTGATTAATAAGTGATCTTTATCTTCATACCCCTCTGGTCTTAGGCGAGGGAATCGGAACTAAAGGCGTTAAAGGGACAAGGGTCGCAAACGGGTATTTGGAGGTCGGGATTTGCCTTATTGAAGGGCAAAATGGGGGCGAGATTCCGGATTGAAAACATTCACGGGATGCCGAAAATAATGATTCATTGGGATTAGGTTGAATCGAGGGAGAATTTTTAATCGGGATGATAGAGTTTAAGGACCCCAATGGGAATCCTGAGGGACTGAACAAAGAAAGAATTTTGCCGTTTTGTTTCCCCGAGCATCCAGCTAAATGATAGTCTCCCTCACAGCCCTTTTTGTCTCGTTACGCAACGCTCTGTTGCGTGACAAAAACGGCTGAGAGGGTGATCGAACCTTTTGCGCAGACTCAAAAGCGAAAATGACATTGTTACGTTGAAAGGTAATTTTGACCGCATTTTTAATTCAAACAAGAAACATGTACGTGCCTCTATCGATGATATTTTCATCTCACTTGTAAAGTTGGATAATCTGCCGCCTTACAAAATTTATGAAGATTTTTGCCCTTTAACTGAAAAAAAAAAAAGAAAAACAAAAAAAAGACAGGTCGGCCATCGATTTGAATAGCGTTGTGCGTCAGAGTTGCCATAACTTATTGCATAATTAGTGATGTAGATTGTAAAAATAAGGCTGATGTGTCGACGTATAAATTTCAAAGGTATTAGAATTCGATTTTTAATCACAATTGCACCCCTTTACGTACGATGGAAGATTTGGCTTTGAGTTCTGTAACTATAAGGTCTGCGAAGCTTATAGATGATTGAATGTTGACCCTTAAAAAAGAAAAGGAAAGTTATTATAATAAATTATTAAAAAATCGATCTATTTAAGCAAACTTTCCTTTGTAGAGGCTATACAAATTTGCTCTTGTTTGGGGTTGAATTAAAATTGATGTCGTAAGACTTAACGAAATTTTAAAACCTAAAAACTTAAACGTGTGAGGTTTCTTTTGGACTGATAAAAATACTAATTTGTGTTTAATAAGGAACTACGTATTAATGAACAGAAATCGAAAAATGCCAAATTTGCGATTTTTTTTATATCAATATCTAAATACATCATGGGGCCTTCGAAGTAAAGCTTCCAAACGTGTGCACGAGGACGAAAGACTGGAATATACAATCTCTCCGCTGCGAGTGCATTGAGTTGACGTACTTTTGTAGGAGCCAGTTAAAGTTTTGTTATGACTGCCGAGATCAGAAGAGTGCGCTACCTAGACATATCCTCTCGGACTAATTACCGGACGTAGTCAACACGAAGGTGTGTGAAGCCATTTAAGCACGGCTTCACCCAATCAGATTCATTTTCTTACGTCAATTGCGCTCTAAAAGGACCTGTTAAGACGATCGATTTACTACTGTCAACAAACATGCGTGTTGACAAAAATTACTTTATAAACTACGCCTCTTAAGATTAGCGATGGCGGTTTCCGCTGATCCCTTGACATCATGCTAATTTGCATTGAGTTGGCGTTTACGCGGGCGAGCCGATCAGAAATCGCGCCACGTTCGCGATAATTTAAACCTTATCGTAAGTTCTTGTTACATTTAATGGAAATCTTACAGCCGAGGAACAGTCCACGAGGATTTGCTAGAGAACGGTAAAATTTTTAAGGTGAAATTAAGCAGGTGATTGGACAGATAACCAAGTAATGATGTGTTGCGCACACGCGAAAACTTGATCATCTTCTATCTCCGTGTTTTGTGCCACAATGTTCATTTCCTGAGTTTAGTTTTATTTTTGGAAAAATTTAATAGGCAGGAATTAATGACTCAGGTACGACTCAGAATCATACTGAAAACTACGAATATTTTGGCATACAACCACAAATCGATGGATATCTCGTTCGTCGCGTAAGAAAGAATGTGTGAAGTTGTTCTTCATTCCTATGTGTTGCTGTAAACCGCATCGTGGGGTCTTGTTTGAATTTAAAGAAGTTGTTAGGAAGAGAAAGCCACTGACGATAAAGAAGCTGTTCGCTTTGTTGGCCTAACGCCGAAGACTGCTGGGTATTAATATTTTTAAGACACGCTGTTGTGTTTTCACCTGTCGATCATTATATTTCGACATGGCCACAGCTCAAACACCGTCACCAAATGGCGCTGTTTCTAAACTAGTGGCAGCGCAATTGAGAATGCATACACAAAGTAGCGATGGGTTTGTCCGTCCTTTGTGGCTAACAGATCCACCTATCGAAGGCCAAGAATTGTTTTTTGAAGGAGTTCCAATGATTGAGCTAAACGAAAAACGTTCTACCGCCTCAACAGTAGAAAGACCCAACTGCTTCAGATCCTTGCGTCACAAAGTCAATGCACCTAGCGAAGTCAACGGTTGCATGTTAAATCACGAAAGTAAACTTGAAGAATCGCTGATGAAAGCAGTTCAAGAGGGGAACGTACAAGTTATTGAAGTTCTAATTGATCATTATCTCCAGCTTTTTAACTTGGAGGATTTTTATGAAAATAACGTTTCCACGAATTTAGGAACCGCGGGCAATTCCCGAAAAACTCCAGTAAATTTTTTGCCGTTGGTAGTGGCTGCGCATTTTGGGAAATATGAGGTTCTTAAACTTTTTATATCCAAAGGTTTTACGTTGGAGAAGCCGCACGACGTCTTATGCGAGTGCTGCAGTTGCCAAGAAGATTATTTTAGACAATCGCAAAAACGCCTTGATGTTTACAGAGCTATGGCAAATCCGATGTGGATTTCGTTAACGGGAAGTGATCCCTTTACAACAGCGTTCAAGCTAAGTCGCGATTTAAAAACGTCCGCAAAACAAGAGGACGAATTCGAGAAGGATTACCTGGCGTTATCGTTGCAATGTAGCCAATTCGCACTGGGGCTTCTAGACGAGTGTAAAACATGCAAGGAGCAGACCACTGTGTTAAATTTCCCGGGAAATGAAGCCAGCGAAGAGGAGTTCGCCGAAGAAGCATTAGGATTACTGCACCATGCTATTTCTTACGGTCAAAAAGAGGTAAGCATTTTATAAGAGATAATCAAATTAGCTAAGAAGTCGTGATAAAACAGGTACTTCAGCCAAGAAATTGCGTTTTGGTTTGAATGAATCTTCGTATTTACAAAACGTGTTTCTGTTAGCTTTATTTAATCAATTTTGCGGTCTGAGTCGTATAACTCTTTAGTACATTTCCATCAATCCTTGTGTTTAGAACCCGACACCTAATCAGTTACAGAATTTCATTGTGGATCGTATCCTATTCAGTGAAATGTAATATCCATAAAAGACCTTTAATTCATAACATATTACTGATTTTTATGCTCAAAGCAATTTTTCCCCGTACATTTGCATAAAACAAATATTCGCTTCCGCACTTAGCGGGATCGAAACCCACCATGGCGACTAGTGAAAACTCCCACAAAATGTCCATTTCAGAAAATGAAATATATCTGCAACTGAAAAAGTGTTCATATAGCTTTTATTATTCGGTAGACAGAAGCAAAAGAAAAACGAAAGTTTTTCGCAAAAATTTGATTTGTAGAACATTAACTCTGCATAAGGCATAACTGGCTTTTTATTAGCGGTTTTTTCCACGACGGGAGTTTTTACAAGTTTAAACTCGCATGTATGCATCGCTAGGAAGCCATAGCGTTGTAAAAAAGCAAATGAAATGCAATGTACACTTGTGTTCTTACAACCAAAAATAAAAAAGAGTGCGACTCAGATTTATTTGACAGATTGACACGAACATGACGAAGATAGTTTCTTCGTCATCAGTGAAGAACAAATAAGTTGTGAGAGCGTTTATGTGAAAAAAAATTTAAAAAAAATTAAAAAAATTAAAAAAATTAAAAAAGGGATAGTGTCCAAACTTCAACATGTTTGCATAGTAAAGGTAAGTGACATCACAAATTGGAGGCAGCAAATGGTATTGGCGTTAAAAGAAGCATTGAAAAATCAAACTCAAAATGTAAAATATTCAGAAATACAACGTTTTACTTCTTTAATAGCTGAATATTAAACTCGAAACGAACAACTTGACAGGATAGGGGAGTAAAAGCAACCTGTAATTGGCTGTTTTTTATTGATTATCATATTTTAAAACCTTTTCTTATCCCCGCAGACTAGAAATCGTTATTAATAACCTCAGCGCCGGGAAAATAAAAAAAGTTTAATTATTATTCCGAAGACAAAAGACTGAGCCATGCAGTCCGAGTTTATAAAGATACGATATAATTTGTTTTTGAGATTTATCATATACGCAATATGTACACATTGTAGAAAAAAAAAGTCTTCGAATTTCTTGTTCTAAAATCCATATCTGCTACCAGATAGATATTCCATTAGTTTTAGTTGTTTTTATTTTTCAAGCGGTTTCTTCACAAAGGAAATACGACAGGGTAAAAGAAGCAGGTGTCATTTCTGTATGCTTTACTATAAATGTTGAAAAACACCTTAGATAAGAATAATAATTTCTGGTGTCTATGTTAACTTGGTAATCGGGTTTTTAAATACATTTTTTGGGCACATCTTTAAAGTCTGTTTCTTCGGATCGATCTGGTTAATAAGCTGTTCGGCTTTTTATGCAAAAGCCAATACTGCTCATAGAAAAAAGAAATAATTAAAGAAACCCGAATCTTTAAACATTTCTAAGACTGCCTGATGCCGGTTAAGACACACGCATTAATAATTTATGCTTTTAAGTGTGTCAACTTGTGGCATAATTTTCTTATTTTGATAATTGCACAAATTGGAAATAAGTCAAATTTGTCAGACAGATAAATTTCGACTGCTAAACTGATAAATAGTTTGTCTTGGAAATTTCAAAAGAGAAATAACCTTCACTGCTAGCTATAAACGGAAAACAATCTGCATTTAAAAACACTTTTTGATTTAAGACGTTAAGTACCTATTCACGGGGATCCGATTTGTGTTTTTCGTCCTAAGTAAACTATCAATATCAATGGGTGAATCTCAATTCTGTTTGTTTCTTAACAGCGAATTATCATAAAGATGGATGACTTGAAATTTTTACTTTCTTTTTGGCCAATTTTCATAGATTTTTTTGTTCAATCCTTTTCTACATCTTTGTGACTTCTGATTTTTAACATTATTTTATTCACCATGCCATTTGATTATCGTCGGAAGAGAAACCCCTTACTGCCTATAAACAAAAATCTAATGTTACTCTGAATAAACATCCACTTATGAATTTTTCAATAATTCTCACAATGGTCATGCATTGTTTCTGCCGATGTCGGAACTAATAAAAGTGAGAACATTAACCTTTTTTTCACTTTGATGGCGTTGTTTACAGATCTTTTACAGGAATCACCTACAAGTTTCTTCATAGTCTCGCTGTTTTTCTTCTCATTTTACTTTGTTAGTTTCTTCATAGTTTTCACGTTAGTTCGCTGATAATGAGCATTTCTAATAATATTTTTTCTAGAAAATTGCAACGGGCGGGAATCCTTTTTTTCATTCAATACCTTTTGCATGAAATGCGCACGGAAATATATTATATTCTTATTTGTTCGCTGGAAAAGGAAATCGACATTGTTCTATAAAACATCTGACATCCTTCCATTTTTCCAACCCGACCCTAAATATTATAATTTTCTGTAAAAGCTATCTCAGAATATTTCATGAGTTATGCTAAACGCAAGCATTTAGCCCCGGGCTTCAATTATTTTGTTGGTGATCATTATCGCATCCTGCTTTTTACCTATATTTGCGCCGCTCAGCTCAGTGTCAAACCAAACAAAGGCATTGCTATGACAAATCAATTAACGTTTCTTTGTATATACAGCGGAACCACTTCGTTAAACGGTTTCATAATTTCGAGGATATTTCCGCCGTTCTCTATACACACGTTATTTAGAAAGAGGCCTTCAAAAACTCGATTTCAGCCAAGGAAACTTAGTCACCGTCAGCACGAATCCTTTATTGTTTGAAAACGGTGATTTTTTTCTCCGCTTTGGCTTGCCGTTCACACTAACCCAGTGAACGGTCACCCCGGGCCGGAAAACGTATTTTTTTCCTAAACGCTCTTTAGAGTGGAGTGTTTTGAAAACGCGGACGATTTTCGAATACGGTAATGTCATACATCATACAGCGCATGACCTGTAACACATTAGGGAATTTTTGCAATGGCGACGGCGACGGCAACAAGAACGTCAAAACAGCAACTGAATAGGTATATTAAGCAAAACAATAAGTTTGTACGTGCATCACGCTTTTTTGTTCATTTCTTTGCCGTTACTGCACGACTACGACGTGAAAATGCCTAATTTCCAGTTTTATTGAGGACGTAAACAAGCGCGGACGAAATCTTCATTCAGTATCTTTTAACTTGAGTGACAGCAACGACGACAAAGTTTGAAAAAACGCTTATTACTTTTGAAAGTGACGTTTTCGCTCCCGTTGCCGTCGCCGATGCGAAAACTCCCTATTGTATTTCCATTGTCTCAGTGTTTCCTAATGGACAGGCGAATTCTGTTCAAATGCATGCATGACGCTACGTGTGAACGCGTAGTTTTTCGTAAACGGAGAATAAAATCTCCCTTAAAAAATATCCAGATGCATGTGGACGACGCCTCAAATTAAAAAAAAATAAAAAAATATCTCATGGTAGGTTCCTATCACAAATCTTATCTTCACGTGTTCCACGTAACAGAGAACGTTCCTACGTTTTCCGGTGAATTTGTCGGACGACTGAAAGTCCATCTGTCGAAATAAAAGAACTCGCTGTCACCCACCGTTTATTTTGAATTTAAACCCGGCTGGCAATCTTTAATCAGTAATTAAAAAGTTTGTATATGTTGTGGTTCAATTTTATCCTTGGTTTAAATTTTATTTTCCTTTGTTTCAAACTCATTATCATACATTACCATACCCCATATGGAGGAAAGTAAAATTTAAACCAAGGATAAAATTGAGCCTCAATATATCCATCGCGAAGAGTGTGCTCAATTCATATTTTCATTAAGCATTTCCAGAACCTTCAATGCAGAACGCGAGAGAAACGCGAGGGGTGTGCGAGGAGGGAGGGTTCTCCCTTCTTCCTCTCGCGCCCAAAATCCCCTTTCCATTCCCCTTTGAACGCCTGGCACGTAGGCTAAATATTGGGGGACCTTTTTGCGTTCGTTATTTCCCTTTCGTAAATGGTCGATGGCATTTTTAACGGTCGATGCCACCATTGGTAACCAGGAGGTAACCAAGCCTTAAGTCGTGATAGATGTAACATGGTCTATGGATTGGTTTCAAAATATGGCAAATAAAACAATTTTGAATAGTTCTAGAGAGAACGACGTTGAAGCCCAAGTTGAATTTTTAATACGTTTAAAGTTATGGAAAGGGCTAGAGTCACCTGTTATTGATGTATCAGTTAAGAAAAGACAGCTGGATAGTATGTGTAGTTAAATTATTCGGGTTTTTGGCGAGTAGGGAGAGAGATTAGGATACGAAACGTCCGGGTTCTACCCTTGGTTGCGATTATCTTCCTTTTTAATTGAAACATTCCCAATTCAAAGTAGACAGACTGCAAATTATTGTAGTTGCTAAAAAATATATCTACGCCCAACTGTTCATCAGTAGGATCCCTAAAATAACAGTACAAAATTTTCTAAGTGTCTTGAAAATTGCAGCGACCGTGTACGAAAAGAACAACTGCGATGGCCATGACAACGAGAAGCTCAAAAAAGCAATATGTTTAAGCATATCATAGCAAAACAAAAACGGAACAAAATTCTGTCTGTGTTGTAGCGACCTACAAGGAAAACAGTTCGTAAAAAATTGCGTTACTTCCGATTACCTCCAAATTTGGCTCAAAGGAAGTTAAAAGATTTAGCCAATCACACACCGAGTTTTATGCCATATAAGGCAGTGGTCATAGCGTGCGAATTTTTGAAAGTGAGAGTGCAATGGCGTCCAGTAGCAGAAGTTCACGCAAGCAAACGTTCGATATCGAAAAGGCTGTTCGGCGAGTTTTAGAGGAAGAAACTGACAATGGAGGGATGCCAAGTGATGAAGAAAGCGATCTGGATAACCAGCTTTATGATTTGGATAACAACTGGAGGTAAGTGATCAGTTGAAGTTTCATAAGACCAGAGACTCAAAATGAGAGTTCAATTTTTAAGAGAAAATATGTATGAAAATACTACAAAATACGATCTAAGTTATATTTTTTTGAAAAAACTTCACAATAAAAATGATTCAGCTTGTGTTTGTGTTACATGTTTTACTGTCTGTTCACTTCCAGAGCCTGTTTAGGAGCCGTTTTATAGAGTTTTAAATCTAAAACTCTGGATAAAAGTATCAAACGGCATCCAAATGGCTCTAGAAGCGAACAGACGGTAAAACACACAACACAAACACAAGGTGAGTCATTTTTATTGCGGAGGTTTTTCAAAACATGTGATTTAGATCGTATTTTGTTTATTTTCATACATTCTGTAACAAAATTCAAATTTCAACGGACTCCCATCAAAGTCTGGGCCGCCAGGCTGTGATAACACTCACTTCTCATGAATTGTCCTAAAAATTTAGAAATATGCCGTTTTAGATCAGCGTTTTGCGACCGAAACTTGTATTATAGTTGAAACAGATTTCCAAATTTGAATTTGTGTTCGTAAAGCTCCATTTATTTGGCCAAAGGTATACTTTTTTATTATAATATTTTGCGACTTACTCGAAGGGACGCATAAATCACGTGGGGACGCGAACCTTGCGTGGATCTCAAATACCACTCAATTATTTCGAATTTCCTCCTAGTAACGCCAGAATTCTCATTTTTTTCTACCTCAATGTTCAATGTGGTGTTTTCGGCTTTCCAAAAAAACCTTCCTATTTTTTTTTGCAAAGTTTGAAATATTTTATATAATTTTTTTTTTCAGTTGTTTAGTTGAGGTTAGTGATGAGAAAATTTTGTTTCTTTTTTCTGTTTATTGCCTCGGCGTTTTTATAGATATATATAGTTTTATGTTTTGTTTATTTAATTCTCAAAGTGATGAAGATGCTGGCAGTGATGATAATGGTGCAGGCATACCATCTGTTGTGTTGGCTGCTCCCACAACACCTGCACCTCCTGTAACGTCAGCTGCTTCTGCAGCTCCCCCAGCTGCACCCCTGGTTGCAGAAGAAGTGCAAGAGATTCTTTCAGGTCAGTATTATTTCAATACAGTTGGTACTTATTGTATGCTCTTATTGTCATTGAATCATCATTATTAATAAATATGTTTGTTTTGGTTAGGTCCTCATCTTCCAACCAGGTTCCACAGCTCAGATACTCCTCCTGCACGACCTGGTAAGTAATTACTTTTATAGTTTACACAGCATATAATTTTTAAAAGTCAAAGGTTGTTTGTTGTCATTTATAACTGAAGTACTTAGTGAAATGTATGTTTATGTTGTGCAGCTCGCACTGTCTGTGCTGCAGATCAGCCTACTAACCGTGGTGCTGGTCGTGGCAAAGGCCGTGCTGCTGGTCGTCGCAGAGGTCGTGGTGGTGCTGCTGGTGAACGCTGTGGTGATTCAGAGGATGAGGCTCCCTACCTGAGCTATGATGACCCCGATGTTCCGAATCCTCTTCCGCCTTTTGTCCCAGGACGTGATGTTGGTTTTCAGCTCCGTGGTCGTCATTTGAGGAACACCATGACAAGGGCTATTGATTTTTTTGACCTTTTTTTTACTGATAAAATGATAGGTGACATAGTTAGACATACTAACAGTTACGCACAGGAAAAGGTCTTTTCAGGTGAAGGCTCTTCGTATACCCAGTCTGATGGCAGCTGGAGAGATGTGACTGCTGATGAAATCAAAAGGTTTATAGCCCTATTGATTCATTTCGGTGTTGTTCATGTCCGAGGTGATGTCCAAAAGAACTGGAGCACGAAGACCCTTTACCATGGTCTATGGGCTCGTGCAATCCTTTCCCGACAGAAATATTTTGCAATCTTAGCCATGTTGCATGTAGTCGACCCGGCAACCAAAACACCTGGGAATAAGCTGCGTGATGTGGAGTCTTTTGTTACTGATTTTAAAAAAAAATGTAGTGAATTGTACCAGCCAAGGCAACATGTGGCTATCGATGAGCGCATGGTGAAGTCTAGGCACAGGTCAGGGTTTCGCCAATTCATCAAGGATAAGCCCACCAGATGGGGAATTAAACTCTGGGTACTGGCAGATAGCTCAAATGGCTATACCATTGATTTTAACATCTACATTGGTAGAGCTGCAGGGCAGGATGTCAGTGAACATGGGCTTGGCTATGATGTAGTTATGCGTCTCATGTCTCCCTACTTCAATCGGGGTTACCATCTGTTCGTAGACAATTTCTACTCATCCCTTATCCTTTTCAAAGATCTATTTGATAGGGGTGTCCTTGCCACTGGTACCATTTTAGAGACTAGACGTAGTTTCCCAGCCACTCTTAAAAACAGCAAAGAGTGGGCTAAGGGTAAGGAGCGGGGTTGTATGCGCTGGGTGAGGGACCCTCCCTGTTTAGTTTTGCAGTGGGTGGATAATAAGGTCGTGTCCATGATAACAACTGTGGGCAATGCAAATGACCACGTCCAGGTGTCCCGGAAAGAAAGAAATGCAGGTTCATGGACTGAAAGACTTGTTCAACAGCCTCAAATTTTTCAGACGTACAACAAGAAAATGAATGCAGTTGACAGGTCGGATCAGATCCTTTCCTCATTTAACATCCAGCGTAAATCTATGCAGTGGTGGAAAACTTTGTTTTATCACCTTATTGATATTGCTGTGGTCAATAGTTACATTTTGTTTTTAGACCACCAGGCTAGGTTTCCAGATGAGCTCGAAAGACCAGCTGGATATTCACAATGTGATTTTCGAGATGAACTTGTTAGGCAAATTTGTGATTTTGATGAATATGGTGACCCCCCTGTCCATACTAGTGGGAGACCAAAGGCTCAACCTTCTTTGTTTGAAACCCAACATCTCCCTCTTATTTCTGAAAAAAAGAGAAACTGTGTCGTTTGTTACAAACAGGAAAAAGTGGAGAGGAAGATTTCGACCTATTGTGGCGCACCACAATGCCAGGGAAAACACATGCATATCACCAGGGAACGAAATTGTTTTAAGATTTTCCACAGCAAAGAATATCAAAGCAAATAATTTTTTAGCTCTGAATTGCTGCATTTTTTAGTCAGTCAGTCTCTCAGATGAAATTGAAAATAAGAAAAAAAAGTTAAAAATATATTTGTGAGAAAAAAAAAGTTAAAAGTTGTATTAAAATTACTCACCTGCATATTACTTGTAAGTGTGGTCTAAAACAAAATGATTTACTTTTTTTGCGAGATTTACTAATGCTTGGTTTTGTTTCTCATCAGGTAGATGTACAGGGTATTGTATTGCAATAGGGAGTATCTGAGTATTTGTATCAATTTCACAAGTTTATGATACAACAACCCTTTAGATACGTAAACAGCAGAAATACATTTTTATGTATATCTTAATACAAAATATATTGCAAATTTGTTATTTTTTATTTTCTATTTGTAGAATACATTCAATAACCTTTTCAGTAGCCTGCCAGATGTTGGCAGGGGTGGTGGTGGGTTCTTTTTTTCCAAAATTTTTGTCAAACCTTTAATCTTCTAAAATCTTTCTAAATCTGGCATCTCGTGTCATTTATTGCAAAAGATGATCAAAATCCTGTCTTAGTGGGTTGTTAATAAATTGTTTAGAAGGGCTTTTGGCATCATTTTGATACCCCCCCCCCCCTTGTAGACACAGGAAAAAACACGATTTTTTTCCTTTTTTTACCATGAGTAGGTGTCACAAAAAAAAATTGTTAAAAATTCTATATTTGCTTCTTTTCAGGGAGGTTTGGCACGCAGTTGGCCAGAAAAAAAGCAAGAAATTCATTTTTAACATATCCTGTAAAATACACTTCATTTTGGACCACTTGGCGTTCTTTTTGAATTTTTGGCATTTATTATGCAAGTTTTTTCACTTTGAATTTCTTTTTTGGAAACTGTATTGAATGTCTGGATAGTCTGTTTTAGAGAGCTGCAATGTAATTTATCTCTTTGCAATGGGATATACTCTAAAACACTGCTGTAAACACCTGTAAATAATTTATAGTAATAAAAATATCGAAGTCGTCAATTTTAGCCCTGTTTTTAGCGCTAATCGGCCTTCGAGGAACCGGCCCCCGGCGAGATACTGCTGGGGGGTTAACCCTGCGATGGACTAGCATCCCGTCCAGGGGGGGAGTAGCAATATTCTTATGCATGCTTCATGCTAAGGAAACCGGGATAAACTCCGGTCGTTGCCTTTACAAGGAAGGGGGGTGGGGTACCCAATACCGCAATACCGTCAGAACAATTGGCAAATACCGATACCGCATTTATGATCGGTAACGTTTACTTTTAAAGCGGTATCCATCTCGCGTGTTTGTTTATCTCAAGCATGTATGTGTTGCAGTTAATTTTTTATTTCAGTTAATTTTTATTTTTCTATTGTTTTTGGGTATGGTAATGTATGCTAATGAATTTTAAACAAAGGGCAAACAAAAATTAACTGAAATAAAGAATTGACTGCAACATATGCACCAGAAATCAACCTCAGACATTGCGAGAAAACGTTAGAGGACCTTGATCGGTACAACGATCGAAAAGCCCGGTCATTGGATGCCCTTCTAATTTCGTCATATCTTGTGTAATCATTTAATCATTTGTGACATCATTTTAATCATTTAGCTTACTGTGGTTGGTGCTGCACATTGTATTGACCTGTATTAGACAGGAGAGCACAAGTAAATGGTATCGCAATACCGTGAAGGTCCGTGAAGGATCTTTTACCAAATATAGTTAACCAAAAGGATGAAAAACCGCATATCGCAGGGCTGGATGATAGCGCAATCATCTGACGCACATTAAAAATAAAATTACCGAAATAAAGCTCAATACCGTAAACCCCCATGTCTCCCTCCTTTACCTTAATAAGCTCAGAAACTACTGCATCACACTTTTTCCCAGTACAATTCGCTGCCGTCACACCACAGGCAACCCAAGCTCAGTATTATCATTTGGTCATATTTATAATATGGTATAATATCGCTAATCACAACATTTTATTGGCCTTGAACATGAAGTATATTCAGTGGTGGGGACAGAATGTATAGGCGTATTTGCACGAAGTAAATTATTTTATTTCTTTTCATTCGCAGTTCGTAGCTCACCCATTTTGCCAACATCTTCTCATGAGCCGAGTGTTCGGCGGTGTCCCATACTGGCGCACGCGTGGAATCACTTTCCGCATCTTCTACGTCATGACTCAAGTACTGATCTATCCGTTTATGGCTTTTTTGTACTTCTTCTGCCCTTTTCTAGCATTAAGCCGAAAAATAAAGAGACCGTTTATAAAATTCATCAACCACACTGCATCATTCGTGATTTTTCTATCCCTCCTTGCTGCCTCGTCACACGAGAGGTTTAACATCCGATTTAGTCAAGTACCATCCGCACTAGAATGGATTATCCTCTTGTGGATCCTCGGAATAGCTTGGGGGGAGTGCAAACAGGTCCGGCATGACGGTGTGTTCAGGTACTTATCAAGCGGATGGAACTGGATGGATATGGGAATGGTAGTTTTGATCCTTGGCGCTTATTTAGTATGGTTTGGACGCGCCATTGTTGGAAAATACACTGACATTGATTGTGTAGCCGATCACTTTATTCTGAGCGCGGCAGACGGGCTGTATGCGATGGGCGTGGTGGCCAGCTTCTTCCGCTTGGTGTACCTGTGCCAGATAAGTCGTTACTTGGGTCTCCTGCAGCTCAGCTTGAGTCGTATGGTTCGAGTAATCTTCCAGTTCGCTTTCATCAGTGTGGTAATGTTGATATCATTTTCGGTCAGCATGACAATGTTATACTCATCCTCATTTGAGGCTTATGGTCAGGAAAGACCAGGGATAAATGACACAGACGTGATACACAGTCTGCTAAGCAAAGGATATCACAGGTAAATAACTCATCAAAAGTCATTATACTTAAAAAGATTATGTCAACTTAGGCTAATGACCACAAAGTTCAAGAATTTGTCTGATAACAAATATTAAATTAAATCAATCGGAAATCACCTCAACTAGGACACCACAGGGACATGGCATGGTGGCTAAATGACCGTTTTCTACGGAATCATGTCCACACTGTAGACACTCTTAGGTATTGCATGTATGAAGAAATCGTCTACTGAGACCTTTAAGACGTAAATAGCGCCTAGTATCTCTGATCGCCGCACATAACTTACAGTCCAATTTATCAGCTAAGACAAGTCGTCAAGCATAAAGGCAAGACGCCCTTAAGGTAATGTTACACAGTACGATTCGCAACCACGATTTTTTGCGCAGCACAGCATTGCAATGTTGGAACAATGTTGCAACCATTTGAAGCAATGTCGGAACAATGTTGCAACGCTGTGTTTCGCTAAAAATTGTTGTTGCGGATCGTTTCGTGTAACATCACCTTTTTATAAAATGACTAAGATAATACGCGCGTTCTGATTGGCTGAGAGGAGTGTTTGCATCATATTGTGGCGTCAAGATGTTTTGCTTTTCGAGCGCTAATCACGCAAGCACGGATTTGAAAAAGTTTTCAACTTCAAAACTCGACAAGTTTACTTTATTTACCCATTCCTTCGTCGGCTAAAACTTGGGAAATCGTTACAAAGAAAGTGTCTCAATTTTTTTTCGCTTAAGCTGACATTTTAAGCGAGAAAAGTCCGTATTTTGGAAAGCATCTTTTTGCAAAACAAGAACTGTTTAAGCGTGCAAATACCTCGTGGACAAGACTTTGCGACTGGTAAGAATTCCTCTTTTAATCAGTACCATACAAAGAGTTTTGCGTTTTTTCTCAGGAAATTTTTTTTTATAAAAGCAATAGAAAACTTTTTTCCTGTGTTTGCATAGCCTGATATAAATACTCGAGGCGTTGGGAGAATTCTTGACAGTTATGCAAACCCTCGACTTCGTCTCGGGCTTGCATAACTGTCTCGAATTCTCCCAGACCCTCTCGTGTTTATTTCAGGTTTTGCAGACACGGAAAACGTTTTCTATAGAGTGTTTTCACTCACGTGACCATCATCTATGCAAATTTATTGGAACAAAAGAAAGCGTTTGCATAAGAAAAGAGTTCAACTCTCACAGGACTGGTTTGGGACACCAACATGGCCGCCGTTTCATTGTTTTGGGACACCGTGACGTTTTTGGCCGCCGTGACGTCATGTGAAAACACTCTATTGCTTAAATAGTCGCAGTCAACAGTCAGTTGTTAATCCCTCTACAATAGATAATTCCGTTTGTCTCTGTTTCAGTCTAATCACAACAATGGTAACCCTGATGTGGGCAAGTTTAGACATGATTACACTTGATAGCTTATTAGAGGTCTTCAAAGATCAGAGCCTGATCCGAATCTGGACAGCGATTCTCTTCACTCTTTATCATGCCGCCTCACTTATTGTGCTTCTTAACATGCTGATTGCAATGATGAGTAATTCATACCAGCGAGTGGAGGTAAGCTTCACCTGTAAAAAAACGGTCAAACATTTGTCTTAAGCGCGCGGCACGGGTTGGGTGGGGTGGGGAAGGAGAGAGGGAAGTTTAGCGGAGATAGAGGAGGGAGGAAAAAGCTCTCTCCCTCTTTCACCCGTGGCATTTGTCTCCCCATCTCTCTCTGGTTTTGCTCTTAAGTGAAGGCTGATTTGTCTCATAGGAGAGCTTTATGGTTTTAATCTAGCGTGCGTGCCACGTATGCTTAGCAAAGCGTACTCAATGAATTACCGTAACTGTGTTTCGAATATCCCTTCGCCTTGATTAGCCAACTAAACCATGGAACAAATCTTAGCAATACGCAGCTGGAACCCAGAACAAGGATTTCGTTATCGCAGATGGAATAAACCAGAAGTTTAATTTCGTCTGCGGGCTAGCTTTAATCTTGCCTGCAGTCAAAAAAGGATCAACATCTCTAATACTTAATAACACCCGTTTTAATTTGTACTGCGCCAAATATATTGACTGCTTTATCTATATAATCGACTTTGATTTCCGATTAAATAGTTAACTCTCTCGCAATGGACACCTTCCTAAAACAGACACCCTTGATTACTGCAGATTGGTAACTGCCGTTCTTCAGTCCTTTCCTCTAACTGCCGATTAACCGAGTTAGCAAGGACGGTGCAGTGGTGAAATCACTCGCCTCGATCCACCAATGTGGCCCGGGTTCGATTCCTGGCCTCGACTCGCGTCATGGCTTGAGTTTGTTGTTGGTTCTCTCCCTTGCTTCGAGAGGTTTTTCTCCGGGTACTCCGGTTTTTCCCTCTCTTTAAATTTATTCCAATTCGATCAGGAACTCACGGACACGTTTCAACGAGTTCTCATGAACTCCTAAGAGCTCCGTAGGTAAACAAAATTGCAATTACAACTCTCCATAAAGCAGATGCTTCTCTTAAACGGACCCTCGGTACGGTGCCCATCTTAGAGAGGGTTGTAAAATATTGCGTAAAATACTTGGGTACTGTGCTGTATTCAGCTCTAAGAAACCAATCATAGCCAAGCATAGCGCCATTCAAATCACTTAGACCCTTGCCGCACGTACTTACATACAGATCCCCCTAGTTTAACTTTTCTTCCCAACGCGTGCGTACACCCTTCAAGTCTCACGCTACGTCCCTGATTTGTTTGTAGGATAACATCGAAACAGAGTACAAGTTTGCCCGAGCGCAATTGTGGGCGGACTATATAGGGGATGGGGTAGCTACCCTACCTCCCCCTCTGAATCTAATTCCGTCTCCAAAGACTATTGTGAGATGGGTATTTAAACTGACAAATAAGTGCTTTGGAGTTCCACAACGTCTACCGTGTTGTGTGAAGGTGAGTATCCTTTCAATGTTAGTAAATTTCTACATACCGTATTTACTTCCGTGTCAGTGGATTCCATTCTTTGCTCCTACTTATTTAATTCCGCTACGATCCGAATCAGTACCTGTTACCTCTACACCAAAGTGTGGCACAGAAACTAGGGACTTTACGATCCGATGACGCGACGCCAGCGAAGACGTCGCTTCACAAATGAATTTGCGTTCTTTCGGTCTTTTTCGTGATTATTCCAACTCACGTACTTTGTCAAAGGTTGGCGCACCCTCCCGGAGTTGAATTTCTAAGAACCATATTGAAGTTTAGAAAGAGAATAAAAGTTTGTCGTCGCTTGTTTACGTCCTCCCTAAAAAGTAAAATTAGGCAATTTCACTTCGTAGTCTTGCAGAAACGGCAAAGAAATTAAGAAAAAAGTGAGATGCAAGTGCAAAGTTGTTGTTTTGCCTACTAAACCTGTTGTTGTTTGACGTTCTCGTTGCAGTCACGTAGTGGGATTGTAAAGTCCTTACTATCCGATACATGACGCGCCACTTTAGAGATCGGCGCGGCGTAGCTTCGCTCAGTTAATTTACAAAAATCGCGCCGAAATCACAGTTCAGTTTTGTGTGTGAACGGAAAACCTTATGCGGTATAGGTAGCCCAAGCGGCCGTAAAATTCAATTGCGAATTCGTCTCCGTTCAATGACAATTTAATATGAGTCGAGCTAAAAGAAAATAGATGTTAAATATGGTTGAGATTTTTCATTGTGTAGCTTTCTACTATTCAATTTTTTTGCCTGTAATGTACACACAGGGAACGTTTCGTGTTTATCAACAACGCAGTATGGATGTGGAACAAAAGAAGCAATGTTATCAGGTGAGAAAGTAATTTTTTTAAAGAAATACGTGGCTGTGGGCTTTATTTAACAAATCGACATCACAATTTTTCATGGTCTGCACTCTTATCAAGCATAGACGTCATAATGTTCAAAACTCAAGTGGAACTACGAGCCGCTGGCAGGTGGTGTCACTGCAAAGATTTTTTTTACAGTAACGTTGGCAGTTTTGACGTCCATTTCCGTTAAAGTTACTCGGAGAATCGCGCGCGTGAGAAAGAGAAAAACAAATGGCGCCACCATCACGTCATTTCCATGGTCTTTTCTCGTATCTAACATAGCTCTCGACCAATCATGCAGCGCGCGAAAAATCGCTCAGTTATTGTAAAAAGATCGTTTTTAGATGGCGTCACGTACGCCATATTGGTTTTCCAAGTCAATAAATGGGCTTTCTACCATGAGCACTCTTTGAGACTAAAATCTGCAATTCACCGCCCCCCCCCCCCTCCCTTCCAACCCCCTTCAGCTCCTTAAGAGAGACGACATGGCTCCCTTTGCGTGGTATATGGGGGTCTTTTCCTTCGGACCAGCAAGTAAGTAAAACCAAGTGAATAGTGCAGGGAACAAATAATGTGCCTGCTTAATTATGTTATGTAATTGGCGTTTTAAGAGTATCATATTTTGCTCTCTTAGAATGTTGTTCGGGAACTTATCAGTCGTTATTGGGCTCGACGTCGTCTTAAGAAAAACTCATCAGAAAACGTCAACGCTGATGAAATGGCTGCGATGGCAACAGTAAAGGAAGAGGTTGCAGATATGTTGAGTGAAATAAGAAACATTCTTTCAACAAATAAACGAAACAAGAGTCGAGAGAGGATGTTACGTTTTGAGCCACAAGTCACCTTAGAGGTATAATAAAAGCCTGCCTTTGTGATAAGACGCCTTGCTTCCTCAGGAGATAATCAACCCAAAGCTAGCAACGTCTATGTACTCGTATCACGACGATTTTTCAACGAACACTTTATTATATAAACCCGTCCACGGTTTTTTTCGGGTCATGTAGAAGCTGCTCGGAAGAGAATTCACCAATGTGCGTAACCCTGACCCCAAACAATACTAAAACAATTAATAGAATGACATGTCATTGTTTTCTGCGACCAATCAGGAGAGACCTTACGAGCAGCTCCTGCACAACTTTTTTTTTTTCAACTTTTGACATGGACAAGTTGGGGAAAATCCGAATACAACTCTACAGGAAATAGGGTCGTTAAATTAGTACATGCAGTGATTTGTTGAAAACTAACAAAGATATAGCTCCTCAAAGTCGCGAAATTTTACAGACGTTGGTATGGTGGTGGTGGTTGGCACAAACTTACGTATAACAATTTTGAAATATCACTCGTAGTATTTATGCCAAATATCACTACAAATCATGCTATTACCTATACAAATTCATTCGTTTAGTAGTATTGTATATGTGTTTACTTCTACTGTTCTTACCAAATGTTAACTACTTCTTTTTAGGCTGGAGAATCTTCCAAGACAAATGGCAACATCAATCACGGCGCTGAGCTTTGACCAAGGGTGTCCGTTGGAGGGGGACTAAAAATTTAAGTCGTTTTACTAACACGATGACTATAGCTACGTGTACTAGAGCAGAGTTTATACAAAGCTATTTACCTTTAATTAATTGTTATCTTCAGTAGGCTCATCATCGTGATCATCATAATCATCATCATTGTCTTTGTCATAGACTGTTCACAGTCCCCTATTTTTTCGTGAGATCGTCGAGATATAGCGCGTCTTATCTTTAATGGTGTGCGTCTTGATTTTCAAATAGTTTTGACACTCATGCAAGATGGCAACCCGTAAAGCAAAGCCCTCGATCTCGACCATATTACGGAAAAATAGAGGACTGTGAACAGTCTATCTTTGTCATTATCATTGTCATTGTCATAATTATCTTCATTAAGACCACCATTACCACCACCACCACCATCATCATTATCACCATCATCATCACCATCATTATTATCACCATCATCATCACCATTATCATCATCATCCTCATCCTCATCATTATCATTGTCTTCATCATCATCATCATCATCATTTATGGTTAAACACAATTACAGTCAACTCTCTCTAAAACGGACACCTTTGGGACCGGCACTAAGTGTCTGTCTTAGAGAGGTGTCGGTCTTATAGAGAGTCAAATAAAGGGAGTAAAGAAAGGCAGGGACCAACTCTAAGTGTCCGTTTTACAGAGGTGTCCGGTATATTAAGAGTCGACTGTATCATGCTGCGCTTACCATCCTCAACACCAAAATTGTTGACCTTACTGAAAATTGAAAACTTTTATTGTGAAGTAAAGTCGTTAACTATGGTTTACAAACAATGTACATATAGTTTTTAAAGTCTCTTTCATGCAATACACTGGTTCAAAAATGTTAGACCCCCAACTGGGCAAATAGGAAAAAATCTTTTACAAGAAAGACCACATAAAGAAAAAACATTGCAAAATTTATTCTATCGATGTTCTAATGCTGAGAAAGACAATGAATTCTCGTTGCCAAAATAGGTTTTATCAGTGGATAACCTTAATCTTGTCATATGTTTTTTATAGGCGATTTGAAGGATCTTTAGCATTACGTAATAGGTTATATGACAAAATAGGTAACATTATTTGCATGAATTAACCATGTATTGTACAAGTTTGTATAAATATTTGTTTTAGCTTATTGATTGTAGTTATCGTTTCTTAAAATTTTGATTCTTTCTTCTTTGCATTGACGATAGATCTTGGTTAACACTTCTTGATGTTTGACATATGCAAAAATACCGCTTCTCGTTTTCTACCGAGTGTTGCTTCTCCGTAAATGAAGTGCTCCTTCTCATCTGAATATATCAGTTCTTTTTGTATGGATACAAGTTGAAACATCGTCTCCTTGTAGTGGCTTTTAGCAATATATTATTGAGTGAGGCTGAGTAGGAGGTGAAAAATTATGCAGATCGAGGAGGATGTTATCCACTTTGGTAACTAAGCTAATTATGCGCGTGTGTTTAATTTATTAGTCCAGTGTCACTTTCTTTGGCATCAAGGTCCCATGAATGTTACAATAAGCAGCTTCAATTTGCCTGTAACACTGATCTCGGGCCAAAAAATGGTTGCATGATAAATAAATGGTAATTTCGTTCTGCAAAACTCGCCAAAAGTGCAAATTATGCTAGCAATGTTTTTTCGGAAAAAAGCCCCCCAAAAATTATGCTAGCACAATCTATCATAGCCCATAGAAACACTTCCACTCGTGTTTGATATGTAACTTTAAACACTCTTTTCTTGTTTGATATATCACTTGAATAACGCCATCGCATCATCATAGCTTCGGCAAAAGACAAGAAACAAACGCTTCGGAGTTTTGTATTGATACGCAGTGGGGGCGGGGGGTACTCAACAAATGTCTATACGGGGAGGCTCCGCCCCGAGTCCAACCTCTTACCCTTTTATATACCATTTTTGGTGATTAAAAAAGATAACAAGAATTTGAGCAATGCTTCCAGAGTAGTAGTAGTATCTCAAATAGATCATAAAACCTCAAAAAACAGGACAAAAACGACTCTTGCCGATCTGTTGTCTTTATTAAAAGTCTTCATCAGGGCAACTCAAAGAGATTATAATATATTCACAGCTTTTAACAAGAGCTTTGAGCTCTTATACCACCCTACAGTAACGTGAAAAAGTAATTCTAATTACTTTTAATAAGCGAAAGGACTCGTAGTTCGTCAAGTCCTGTCATCCATTTCAGTGAAAAGTAGTTTACTTTCTATAGACCAAAAAGCAAGGAAACTTGCAATAGCTATTCATGATCATACATTAGCCTGTATGGTGATAATCAACCTTGTTATTTTATGACTTCTGTGGGTTCAAACTATTTACAATGTTCATTATTTTTACTTTTTTCTAATTGTTCACTGTTCACTACAAGCAGAAGGCTTAGTCATAAGGCGAAGGGAGTAAACTCCCACAATTCCATCGTAGTCATAAAGTTCCTGGCTAAGGTCGACGAAATTAATGCGAAGGTAATGTTAAGCGACGTACACGTATAACGACTGAAACAAAATCATCAAAGTTGATAGGAAGGCTCGCTAATGAGCTTGGCCAGTGTTTGAAGCCCCAGCGTACTCCCTATGATGGCCTATACGGGGAGGCTCCGCCCGAAAGGGGTACCTTTTTTCAGGCCTCAGGTATATGAAAGGGTAGGGAAATCTGTCATTTCGGTCGGTAGAAACTAGGAAAGTGTTACACCACGTGAGTTCTTTCATGGCTAGAAATCTCGGACATCGAATTTCGTGTGATTTACATTTAGTCGGTCACGCAATGGACAACTCCGCTGGATTTTTGCGTGTTTTCGGGCTCATAGGTTTAGGACACATTGAGTAGAGAAATTCAGAGATGTCTGTGGTCTAACTGTAGCCGCTGACTGAAAGTATTGCTCCCCCAAAAATGGCGGCCATAAACGGTCCGTGAAGCTTTTCAACGGGTGGTTTTGGGGGAAATTTGGATGAATTTTAGCCAAGATATGGCACAGTGAAGATCTTAAGGTTTAGCCCAGAATGGCTTGGTCTATTTTGGGTTGTTCTGGACCACAAGAAAACGCATCAGCAACGGATTGCAGAGAGATGTCCTGTACCGTTTTCTAAAGCTTTGCTTCAATATATTCAAAATCGCAGTGAACAGATTTCAATTTACGTTACGGCGCGAGCCGGGTAGCCTGCGAACCGCAGACGTATTTCCGGTCGTCGCTTCTCTCCCTCCGAAAATTATTAATTAATTAATTTTCGGCGGGAGAGAAGCGACGACAGGAAATACGTCTGCGGTTCGCAGGCTACGAGCCGGGAGGCATTCATCGAAAGCTGGATTTACTGGTTTGAGCATTCCGCCATACTGTCCTCATGGAAAAATTCTTCGGATCGTCAAAGATGAATAACGCATCGATTACGACTTGGAGAGGTGCAATTCTTTGCAATACTTTTAGGTTTCCTCGATTGCTAGCAGAATCGCAGTGAACAATATGGATTTTTCATTCAGTTAATGAGGTAGGATTGATTTTAAATCTTTTCTCCTACTAAAGCCTATAAACATTGAGGCCTTTTGTGACGCAATGTAACGCAAAAATACTGTCTCGAGAGCGCATTCCTGTCCAAGATTTCTAGGAGGGTTAACAGGTGCATTTTTTTTGTGTAAAAAAGTCAAGAATGAAAACGTTCAAGGCAGTGCAATTAGAGCAGTTAAAACGGATTCAGAGGATTCAACTAGGCACAGGGTCCAGAGGAGATGTGTTTGTCGTTAGAAAATCAGAACCCGTCGAAAACCTCTGAAAAAATGGGTTATTTTGATCGCGTTAAAGTTTCGCTACGCATTCTGTATACCGGAAACCACTGAAGAGACTGAGGGCTCACAAGGTCAGCTTACAGGCGAACAACAAAGTCTATCTGAGTCAGATAAGAAGCGAAGAAATCGTCTACAGTAGATTTATAAAGATTCCATTGGGTTAATTAATCGTGCTAAGTGACAAGTATAGACATTTTTCAAGTTGAGAAATAAGTAATTCATTTAATCACACGACACTCCTCTGAACCCTGTGAACTAGGTAGTGAAAAGAGTGAAAAGGGTGACATTTTTCAATAGAAAGTCAGTATGAAAGAAGTACCTTCTTCGCCAATAATACTATATAAAAGGGTAAGGGGTTGGACCTCGGGTCGGAGCCCAGGGGGGATACTCCCTTATAAGGGCTTAATGGGGACGTGCGGCCAGCCAGGGTATGTTTTTCGGGATTTTTGTCTTAAACAGGGTATCGATTTTATTATTTTTTGTCTTAATCAGGGTATCGATTGTATCAGTTTTTGTCTTAAACAGGGTATCTTTTCTTGGACGATAAACAGCCTGCGCGTATGTTCTACGAATGTCTTAAACAGGGTATCAAAAATCGGAATTCTGACCTAAACAGGGTAGGAAAATCGACGATTTTTGTCTTAAACAGGATCAGGGTATAAGGGGTCGGGCTGCACCTCCCCACCCAAGGATATATCGAGTACCCCCCCCCCCCCGGGAGTCGGAGCCTCCTCGTATAAACCTTTGTTGACTACCTCTGGGGGACTGAAGGCTTAAATGCGCTGAATAACGGAGACAGGTATTGACGATGCCGTAGTGCTTCTCACTTGCATATCATGGCCAACAGGTTTAACTTGTTTAACCGGCCTAAACCCAGGATTGATGTCATCAGGAAATATGATCCTTGATCTGAGTTGAAAAGGAGATGATGTGTTAAACACTGGGTCATGACAAGGCAATGCGGGATGTAGAGTCGTAGATGTGGGCAGAAACGACGAGGCAGCCCGGCTTCTTCTGAATGGGGTGATGACGGGAGTAAAAGCAGAAGACCAGTCATGCCCCATGAGGGGAGGGGTAATTGGCTTTTCTTTCTGCAACGCTTGTCGCTGCCCAATAAATAGATTTATCCCGGCTCCACGCTGCCCAATGTATGAATTGATTCCATGGCCACCGTACTCTGTAGCCGTCACGCTAGTCTCGTTCTGTGTGATGCAAGCCTTGATTCTCTGTCCATGAGGTCGCCAACGGGTCACGCCTGGTTCGTATTTGTAAGGCAGTTTATGAAACCTGTAAACCAACCTTTGTTTTGGAACCTAAGATAGGAAATGCAAAAAGATAGTTAGATGCCATAGTCCTATGACTCACGCGAAAGATGACACTGTCCACTGCGTCATTGCATGGGCGATGACGTTAAGCCGTTGGCCTTGTCTCCTTCATCCTTCTTTCATTAGTCAAATCGAAGGGGACGTAAAAGAGCGCACACTGATGTTCGAAAAGACTGGGGGAAGTTTCCCCGGTAATGTGGTCTACCTTTCACGCATCATTCATATCATGGGCTGTGGGTGGGTTACAGAAAGCTCATAAATGAACAGATAGAGGCTGCCACTGGCGCCATTGAGTGCTGACGTCCGAGTTGACTGTTAAAATGTTACATATATAATGTAAAGAGGGCGCGTCTTGTTGTCCACTAATCCATGACATTACAGCACACGAACTTTCCTGGGTGACCAACTCACCTTTAACCGCTCCTCATATAAATGGCTGGTGTAAAATTGAAGTTTTTTAGTGGGTTGTGGCGCGTGAATAGGGAGCTTAAGCAGCGACGTTTTTGAGCGACGCACGTCAACC